>CM052887.1:91478436-91501118 GCA_028534135.1 Potos flavus | reverse complement strand
GGGGGCGCGTGTGGCCGTGAGGACGTGTCCTCCCGCTGCCATCCAGGGCCAGCGGGCGCTGGCATGGGGTTGGATGCTGCGTGGCTGGGGGCGGAGGGCAGAGCTGCAGACAGAACTCGCTCGCTCTCCAGGCTCCGTCCTTCTAGAAAGCACTTTCTTCCCCGGTGTCTGATCAGAGCCCAGGGTCACTTCCATGCGGATGCAAGGCCACGGCGAATCTCCGGGCGGCCTCCGGGGCTGGCGATCAGGGAGAGCGTCCCCTCAAAGCGTGCTCCTTTTCAGGGGAGAAGTTTCGGGAACGGCCTCTAATAGGCCAGTGCTCGCCAGATGTCCGGAACCTTCCGTGCTGGAGTTGGTGTACGTCTGTGCTGCGCCCGACCACATCCAACCCCCGCGGCGAGAAGCGCGGCCCCGGACAGTCCCCTCCGTCCCGTCCGCACGAACTGTGATAGCTTCCACACGTCCTGTCCAGACTGGGCCACGGACTGATTGCCACGGACTGATTTCGGGGGCTGCCCACGGATTTGGGGAGCCGCTGAGGTCACCGCTCTGCACCCCCCCAACCCCAGGGCCAGATCGGGAGTGAGAGAAGGAAGCTGGAGGGTGCCTCGTCCCTCCCATGGCTCCTGTCCCCGGAGGGCGGCCCGGAGGCCCCACCCCTCAGCCTCATCCCCGTCTGGCTCCGAGTGCAGAGCCCGGTGCGCATCCCCGCGAGAGACACGGACCGTCCCACGGACCCCCACCCCAGCCCCGTGCCCTGCACCAGCCCTTCCTTCCGGCCCTTGCGGGATTCTCCTTTCTCCCCCAGGCCGAGGCCAGAGGCGCCAGGAGGAGGCGAGCCCCCAGTACGGGCCAGAACCAACAGGGAAACTGAGCCAGCCGTGCCGGAGCCTGGGGAGTCCTGCGGGGGGCTGGAGAGGGCTGCCGGAGAACCGGCCTCAGCGGAGGGCGCCCCGGACGTCCTCGAGCAGGAATTACCTGCCACTGTGGGAAAACAAGAGTAAGACCCAAAGCCCCAAGGCAGCTCATCCAAGAGGTGGGCGCAGAGCCGGGGTGAGCGGCCCCCCTGGGTCCTGGCCATTCCCAGGACGACGCGAGCCTGGGGTGCGTCCGCTCCCCGACACGGGTGGGCCGGGATTTGAGGGACTCCCGGTAGGTGCAGACTTGTTACATTTTCCGTATTTTCCTGGTTCCGTAGAAGGAGCCCACCTCCACTGCTCAGAAGGGTAAGCTTCTTGTTGGCTTCGCGGCGCCCCGAGCCTCCGCTGCCATCACGCGGCTGTGGTTGGCATCTGGGTCCCCCAGCCGGCAGCCCCCACCTCTGCTGGCCGACTGTCCTCCTGTACCTCCCCACCCCCGGCCCGAGGGGGCAGGACGGGTAGCAGCGGGGGGCCCGGGGGCGGCCGGCACTGGGCACGACGAGCTCAGCCCCGCGTGCTGCCCTCGGAAACCAGCCCGGGCAGCGCCCCACGCCAGGACCCCCGCTCGTGGGCCCCCGGACGCCCGCAGAGGCCAGAGCTGTCCCCAGCGCCCTGCGGTGGCCGCACGGCCTCCCCGGCAGAAGCGCTGAGCTATTCATAGGCGGAGCTCCCCTGTCGGTCCTAGAGTCGAGGTGCTCAGTCAAAAAAGAGCCTTTTTAGGTCAGGGAAGCGAGTTTAAAAATACTTCTGTCTGCCTGCGACTGTGGCGGGCATAGGGACACGGGCTCTGCCGCCTCGGGCCGCCACGCACGGGCTTCTTCTGGGGGGACGCGCTCCGGGCAGCCCCAGGGGGCTCCCCACCCGCGGGCCGGCCCGAGAGCCTGGAGTTTCCTCGCCGCCCCTCCTGCCCCCGGCGCCGGTGACCTCTGCTCCGCTCGTGGGGCGGGGGGGCCCAGGGCAGCTTCCTAGGGGCCGGGCTCCCCGCTCCCCCTTCCCACACCGTGGGTGCGCGCGCGCATGTGTGCGGCGTGTGGTGAGTGCATGCAAGTGTGGGTGGGCTGTGTGAGCGTACGGGTGAGTGTGAATGAGACGGTGGTGAGTGTGTGGGGCCTGTGTGTGTGAGCGTGAGTGTGCAAGTATGTGGGGGTGAGCCGTGAGTGTGCGTGGGTGTGCATGGGTGTCTGAGTGTGGGACGGGCAGCAGCGGGAGGGAGGGTCTCTCCGGGTCGGGGGTCTCTCCCGCCCGCCGCGCAGTGAGGAGCCGCCTTCCTCTGAATTAGGCGCCCCCCCCCCCCCCCCGCCAGACATCAAGGTCACGGAAAGTCCGTGAGCCGGGGGAAGCCGCCTTCTTCCCGCGAGGGCCGCGCTAGCTTAGACTAGAAATGCTAAAGCCCTGGGGAATCAGAGCTTGAAGTCCCTTCTGAAATATCAAATCCTTCTCTGGATCAGGTTTTGAGAAGAATGGAACGGGGAGGGTGACTGTCCTGGGACAGGTGCCAGGGGACCGGGGCGGGGGGTGCCGGGGGCAGCGGAAAGGCGGGGCAGTGAGGGTGTGGGCAGCCCGGGCCACCGGCTCCCACGGGCAAACACTTTCCCTTCCTACCCAAGCGTGAGTGGCAGAGAAAATGGGGCAAAGAGACAAAGGGGATTCTGGGTTTTTTGGTTTGGGTAAGTTGCTCAAGAGGCATCTTAGGAGCTTAGGAAGGAGGCTGTTCTAGGGGCTAAGGGAGACCTTGAAGAAGTCATGCACTCGGGGCACCTGGGCGGCTCAGTCCTTAAGCCTCTGCCTTCGGCTCAGGTCATGATCTCAGAGTCCTGGGATCGAGCCCCGCATCGGGATTCCTGCTCAGCGGGGAGCCTGCTTCTCCCTCTGCCTGCTGCTCCTCCTGCTTGTGCTCGCTCTGTCTCGCTCTGTGTCAAATAAATAAAATCTTAAAAAAAAAAAAAGGAATTCATGAACTGTTCAAGTTTCCTAGCAGGAGTGGAAAAAACCCACATTATTAGCCGTGAAAGAGTTCGAGAGTGGTTTTTTCTTCCCATCTTTATCACCAATAAGTGACAGCAACTCTGACGAGGCTTTCCTCCTTCGACGGTGCTGAAACTGCTCTCTTCACTTCACAGATGAGAACAGTGACCTTTAGGACAGCAAATGGTTTTTCCCAGATTGCCCAGCTTAGGGAGGGAGCTGGGATTCGAACTTGAGCTTTGGAGCTCACTGTGTGTGTTGCCTCATTAATCCACCCACCGCAAGGAGGGAAGGAGGAAACCAGCCGGCCCCCTCCCTGGACCCCTCCTCCCGGCTCGTTGGGGCCGGCCTTTCTCCCAGACGGTGGTGTCCCCCTCTTCCTCCCACCTCTTCAAGCTCCGCCTGGCGCACAGCCCCCAGTGCCGCAGAGTAAATGGCGGGAGAAGTGGGAAGAGGAAGAGTGTTTAAAAACACGGTATAGGTAGGGTTGTCACGGGATTGGGGGTAGGACGGCCATGGGAATTAACGGCACCGTGACACCACGCGGCAGGAAGTCACCGACGCCTGGCGATTCTGCCACCGGCCCTGACACCAAGGGAACGACCAGATTTGCCTGTGCTCGGGGGCCTGTCGTATTTCCGCGGGGGGGGCCGTAGCCTGCCAATCTGGGCGGCAGCTTCCGCGTCCGCCACTAAGGAATTGGTTAAATAAGTTCGGGAGTGTTGTACAAATAAAGGGATTTCCGGTACGGTTAGGGCAAGGCGGCGCTAAAACATGCTCCACTTGGTGAGGAAATGTTTGCGACATATTCAGGGAGGGTCAGCTGGTTCCAAAACATTATGTCCACTTGGATCCCACTTCTGCGTGTGCATGTGTGCGTGTGTGCATGCGTGTGCATGTGTGTGCGCACGCGTGTGTGTTTTCTTATAAAAAAGGCTCAGATACACTCTGAAATCTCACCAACGATGGTCTCTGGAAAGGCAAGTGACCTCATTTTTCCCTTTTGCTTATCTATATTTTCCACATTTGTCTCAATGACAATTTAGAACTACGTAACCAAAAATAAAATATTTTAGTTTGAAAACACTTAAGAAATTCCTTGTTCTGTTTCCCCTCTAAATCCATCCTAGTGACCCCGGGTCACCAGCAAATCCTGGAACAGCCGCCAAGATGCTGCACGAGTGGGAATCCCAGCGATCTGGGCGTCGGTGCATTTGCTATTGCTTCCAGAATCTTCTAAATGATCAGGAGTCATTCGGAGAAGCGTCTTGTGGAGTCCGGGATGAAAACAAGTGAGACCACATGTGTCCACGAAGTGGTGGGGCTCAGCTTACCAGGCTCAAAGCCAGAGCCCAAACGGCATTCCCAGAATGTCCTCGTTGGTGGGAAGAGGGCTTTTCCCGCAGGAATGCCAGCCCCGCCTCCGTGGAGGAGCACAGGGGACGGGAGAGCAGGGCTCAGCTCTCAGGTCTGCGCAGCCCAGCGGGTCCCCCACGAGCCACGGCCGCCCCACGTGTTCTCCAGCCCGTGGCCCCAGGACCAGGGGCAGCTCTGCGCCTGCGCGTCGTGGCTCACGGGGGCAGTGCGGGGACTGTCTGGCTCCAGTCTCTGTCCTCGGTGCCCGGCACGGTCGGGAGGCCATGCGGCAGGCATGCTGTAAATACCGAATTAATGCGCGAGCGGGCCCACGAATGAAGGCAGGCAGGAGCGGCCTCTGGCGGGGGCGGCGGCCGGCCGGTCCTGGTGGGAGAGCACCACCTGCTGGGGAGCCCGGAGAGGAGGCCCTTGGTCCGCAGGAGGAGCAGGCCGAGTTCCCGGAGGAGCCCGCACCCCGCCGCACCCCTGCAGCACTCGGCGCCCCCGGGGACCGCCCAGGGCTCCTCCTCTGGGGGGGAGGCTACCGCAAGGACCCCCTGACCCAGACAAGCCCGGCGAGGGATAGGTGGCACGGGAGACTCGCCCCTGAGGGGGAAGACCCCCGAAACAGCCCCCCGAGATGTCAGGGGTGGAGCAGACGTGCACAGGCGAGAGCGTCCTCCGTTACTGTAATGTCACATTTTCAAAAGTAAAGGGGGGGGGCTCAGAACGAGGAATTCACCATGAATCGCTGTCCTATCTTCCCAAGACTTTGCACAAATCAACGAGCCGGCTCTGAGCGGCACGAGCGGCCCCGGGAGCTCAGGGCGGCGAGGGACCCGGTGCCCACGCCTCTGCAGTGCCGTCGAGTGTCCACCGTCGGCCCGGTGCCCCCTGTGCAAAGCTAGCCGAGTGTGGCCTTGCCCACGACAGACTGAGGAGCTGTAACAGACCGTGCCGGCCAGGGCCAGCCGTGGGCAACCGCCGGGAGAACGTTCCGGACACCGACGGGTGGGGTGGGGGAAGGGAAGGTGCGGCTCTGGCCGCAGCCTCGCATGGGGAGGAGCGGGGTGGTCCCCAAGCAGGGTCCCTGGTCCTCCCTCCTTTGGGTCCGCTGGGGACGAGGTGGAGGGGCAGCCTAGAGCTTCTCTCTGCTGGCAAGCTTTGCTTTCCTCTCTTCAGAGGGGGCGGGTCGTTCCCCAGACTCCCGGCTTCCAAGGGCTGGTCCTGGGCCCCCGTGCTGGGCAAGGCTCTCTCTCTCGTGGGTGCCCCTGGCCCCGACGTGGGGAGCAGCACAGACCCCGGCCAGCACGCTTTGATCCCACTGGCCCTGCGGCCACTGCCTCCTCTCGCAGCTGGGGCATCGGGGAGCCGTCGTCTGATTCTAGAGCCGTCGTTCGAGAAAGCTCTGGCTTTCCCCGACCCAGAGCACCTGCCGGCACGCCTGCAACAGGGTCTCGGATGGAACGCTGCCTCTAACAAACAGGGGGGCCGAGTGGGAAATGGACCCTCTCCCGCGTCACGGTGTGGGTGTGCTTTGGAACCACCCTGTGACTCTTGGAGAACTGCAGACGGAATGTGTCGCAACAGAGGATGTGCAAACCCCTGATCAGCGATCCTACCGCCGGCAGTCCCTCTGAGACAAGAGCGGTTACGGCCACCTGATTTACGTCTAACCGGACATAATCTGAACGGCCCCCGACGTGCATCAGGTTAATCACCGCTTGGGTGAAGCCGGTGGAATGCTCGCCGGCAATGAACCAGGGGAGCCCCGACCCATGCTTCCCCACGAGCTGCAGGATCCAACACGGCCTCACTGGCACGATCCCGCCTGCACCCGAGCTCCCGGGACAGATCCTGGAACTCCCGATAGTCCACTGGTTTCCACGTCCAGAAATGGGAATCCATGCTTCGCCCTAAAACCTGCCTGGAGCGATGGCCCCGACGCTCTCCTCGGAGCAGGCGTTCAGGGGCTTCCCACTGCCTCTGTGCTGCAGGGAATTTGGAGTCACACAGACGTGGGGCCCCGATCCGGCGCCAGGCCCCGCCGAGCGCCGGGACCCCGGGAACAGCCTCACTCAGGACGGGCGCAGCAACGGCTCGCGGCCCCGGGGTCGCCCAGCGAGAAGCAGCACGCACGCCCCATGCGTGTATGACGCCCAGCCCAGCACCCAGAGTCCCGGGAAGGGGAGCTCCTGCACCTTTTGCCCCAAGACACCGGACACAACCAGGGGCCGCTGCTGGGGGAGGCGCTCACGGCCGGGTCCCTCTCCGTCGGTCCGCGGGAGGGCGCTCATCGCGGCGCCAGGCACTGGTCTCCCGCGGTAACACGCAAACAAGTGTGTCTCGGGGGCTCGCCGCCTGGTGGCGATGGGGGGATGCGCCCGCTCTCAGAGACTCTTAGAATCAGTGTCACATAATACACTGTAGACATCTTTTCTAGAGAATTTTACATTTGTTTTATAAAGAACAAGCACCATAGGGGCGCCTGGGGGGCTCAGTGGGTTAAAGCCTCTGCCTTCGGCTCAGGTCACGATCTCAGGGTCCTGGGATCGAGCCCCACATCGGGCTCTCTGCTCAGTGGGGAGACTTTTCTCTCTCTGCTGCTCCCCCTGCTTGTGCTCTCTCCCTCCCTCTCTCTCTCTCTGTCAAATAAGTAAATAAAATCTTAAAAAAAAAAAGAACAAGCACTATAACACCATATTTGATGAAGCCAACGTGGACACTTCTTTATTTACAACATATATAGAAAATACGTACGGATGTGTTTACGGGAAGCCCGGGGCTTCCAGGACGACGCGCAGGCCGAGCCCGCGTGAAAGCAGGACAGCAGGCTGGACACGGAGGGCCGCAAACCGCTGACTTCCAGCGGCAGCCGAAGGCCCCGCCCCCACGCCCCACGGCCCCACCGGGATTACCGGAAACCACTGCTTTCCACGGACGGAGCCACGGCTCTGGCTCGGTGACTCGCCCGGTGCCACATCGGCTCCGGGACCCCTCCTCCCGCTGGTCTTCCCGGGGGCCGACTCGATGGGCTGTGCCGGGGACGCAGCTCAGGCATTGCCTTGTGCACCCCGTCCGAGGGGGCACGGGGTGCGGTCCACGCCCGCAGGGTCTGCAACACCGGACCTCCGGAAGCCCCTGCAGTTTGTCTCCTCGCCCGACACCAGCCCCAGCGGCAAACTGAACGGAAGCGCTTTCCTGCTCAGTGGCCAGCGCGGCCGGCGGTGAGCCCGCGGTCCCCGGGCCGGGCGTCGGCGGTCAGCGCGGCCGGCGGTGAGCCCGCGGTCCCCGGGCCGGGCGTGAGCGGCACGCGTGGGCCGGAGCCCTTCTGCTCCGGGAGAAGCTCGTGTTGCTGCAGAAGGGAGCAGCTGGGCGGGGAGCTGCAGTGACTCAGTTACTGATGAACTCAGCGCCCCTGAGCAGCACGCAGGGGGCCAGGTCCCGAGGACACAGCAGGAACACCTCCCTTCCCCCCTCGAGTGTACCGGGACAGTAGGACCGGCACGTGAGCCACAAACTGAACACACTCTCATATGCTAGGTGGCAGCAAATTCTCCGCGGGCTGGCAAAACAAGAGGATGGGACCTTCTTCCCGTCACGACACAGTGACCACGACCCGGGGGCTCTCCTCCCGTAACCGGCGCCATCAGCTCCAGGGTCCCCCGGGCCTGGGCGTGGACGGACTTTCCCGAGTTCCGCGCGCGGAGATGGAACCGCGCAGAGATGGAGCCGCGGGGAGGGCCGCTCTGTGCAGGGACTTGGAGCAAATGAGAGGAGGGGACTCTGGAAACCCACAGCGGGTCCCCGTCAGGCCCGGCATGTGTCCAGGCACGGCGCCGTGGGGCCGGGGGGGGGGGCGCCCGGCGGAGCTGAAGCGGGCTGGGGCATCGGAGACTCCGCTCGACACGTCCCGGGCCGTCGGGGCTCCGGAGGAAGGCCTTCCCTGTGTCGGGCCACCCCCGGCTGAAAAGCAAGTCTCAAAAGGGCCAAGTGACCCGCTGGACTGGCTGCCTTCCAGAACGAAAGTGGACACTCTCTGCAACAGGCTCCCAGAATGGCAGGTCCAGAACGTCCGATCCGAGATCACCGGACATCCTCGAAAGCAAGTAATGGGACCCGAGCCCCGGGGGCACAGTTCCCGTCCCAGGAGCCACGCGGGCGGCCCGGAGTGGGGGGCGCCCTGAGCAGGGGGCAGGGGCAGGCCGTGACCCTGCCTGGGGAAGCGCGTTCTGGGACGCGGAGGAGGAAGCGAGGGACTGGCGTTTCTCTGCGACCGGAGCAGAGCTGACCCACACGTCTGCTGTTGGCCGTGCTCGCACTGCCAGTCGCTCTGACGGCACGTCCTTAGCAGCGCCTTCCAGGGGGACTTCTAGCCCCATCTGCGTGAGAAGGGGAGCCCCGGGAGCATCCCGAACGCAGGAATCGGACTCCGTTCTAACGGCCGGCAGGAGGTAGTGGACCCTGGAGACCAGGCTAGCCCCATGACCGAGCTGGGTGACTTCCGCTGGGGCCGTAGCTGAGGAGCCCAGGGCTGAGCTCCCACGCGCTCTGGGAGACAGAGCCGGCCGAGGAACAGGGTGTGTTAGAGGAGAGAAGGCACCGCCGACCCCAAAGCTCGGGGCCTCGGGCGTCCTTAAGAAAGGAGCTGCTAGCTGCTGAGAAGGGGGGAGACCGAGGGAAAGATCAAGAACTCTGTGGATTGAGCCCCTGGCTGAACATCTAAGCAGAAAGGGGGGTCTGCCTGCCTGGGGTCAGGGAGACAGAACGGGGAGGTCCAGGGGCTCCCCCTTTAGCGGACAGGAAGACAGGGTCCAAGAGGACCCCACCGGGAGGCCAGGAGGCAAGACGGAGGAGATGTTGATCCAGAGGCCACGGGAGGAGCGCGGCCACTTGTCCTAAGCTGAGGGGGCCACCCGCGTCCTGAGGCGCCGGAATCTGGCACGAAGGGGCCCATCAGAATTCTCGGCAGAGAAGTTTCGGGGAAATGGCGGTTGGAAAGCCAGGTCGGTGCGGATTCAAGAGGGAATTTGAGGGAGAAAAGGCAGACGGCAAGAAAGCCAATCTCCTCGGCAAGTGTGCAAGCCGTGGGAGGAAGGACGTTCGAGGCAGGAAGCCAAGGGAAGGGAGTCTTAGTGGGAGACGACCAGCTGGGAGAAAACCCGCGGGGGCGAGGGGTTCAGCAGGTGGGGAGCTGGCTCTGCCCAGGAGCCGGGACAGGGGACAGTGGGCGTGGCGGGGGCCCCTGCGGGTGGGCTGGCAGAGCTGGTGGCCGGCACGGCGGGCCTGCCATCTTGCTGATGACAGGGGAGGCCCGGGATCACCTGAGAAAGGAGCAGGGAAGACTGTGCATGGTGTGGAGGGAGAGCGGAGAAGAAATACGCCCCCACGAGGGGGACGGGAACGGAGGACCCCAGCTGGGATGCGAGGCTGGGATCGCGGGGAATCCAAGTCCCCCAAATGCGCACGATGAGCCCCAGCTCCGGGGAAAAAGAAAAGGCAAAGCCGTCGAAGGTGCTCAAGGAGGCGGTCAGCAAGGACAGCCCGAAAACCGACTTGGGGGTGGAAGGGGAGCCTCGCGTCAGGGTGAGGTGGCACTGGCACTGAGAACCGCTGGCCTCCGGCCTGGGGGGAGCTGGGCTCCTAGGGGGTGTGACGCTCCGAGCGAGGGCTTTTCGGCCACGTCCATGTCAGCCGGGCACCGGGCGGCCCCGAGGGGTGGGGGAGAGGGAAGCCCCGCCTCGGGAGGACCGTGCTGGGGAAATGACACGAGTCATGGTGGAGAGGAGGACAGGGAGCTAGGTCAGCCGCCGGGGGCCTGCGGCCCTGCACGGACGGCCAGTGGTGGGTAGTGGGGAGCTGGGTTCTCGCCAGGATGTGGGGTCTCAGGCCAGGTTCCCTGAGGAAATGGAGGCCCCCCTCGATCACCCCAAACCCCAAGGCATTGGGGCTGCGAGGGAGAAATGCAGCAACCCTCCAGGCCGTGGCCTTGGCTCGCGGGGTGGGGTTGGGGGGCACCGGGGCGAGCCCCTCGGGAGGACCCCGTGCAGGGGCGCCGGTGTGGGGGGCCCGGCGGCCTGGGTGGGCTCTGTGCCGGCCTACAGGATGAGAGCGGGCCGGCGCCCGGGCCCGGGAATGCGGCACCGTGGGGGCCTCGCGGGTGGAGAACGCGGGTCCAGCACAGCTCCGTGGCCCAGGGTCGCCCCGGCTCCACACTCCTGGAGCCCTCAGCACCCGCCCCCCAGCCCAGGCCAGGTCTCTGTCCCCTCCCGGCGCTATGAGTGGCGCGGGGAGGGAGGGGTCAGGGTTGCCACCCGGGGCGCACGGGCTGGGGAGGCAGGTGTGGGGGACCCGCCGAGTGTCCCAGGACCCGGCTGTTCCGCCGCCACCTGAGCTCAGGTCGGGGTCTTGCACCTGATCTCCGCACGGCCGCCTAGGCCAGCCCCTCGCCCCCCTCCGGCGCCCTGACACCCTCCACCCGCCCTCAATTCCAGACGTCTGGGAGGGCGCCCGGCGCTGTTCTCCCTGTCCTGCCCCAGGCACAAGTCAGGGCGCGGGCGAGGTGCGGGGGCAGCGTCCTGACGCCAACAGACGGACGCGCGTCTGGAACCCGAGTTGTCTCCACCAAAGCTGATGAGGGGGCCCCGCAGCCCAGTTAAAGTGGCCCTGGTCACCCGTCGGCTGAGGGCGGGGTCCCTGGCCGGGGCGGGAAGGAGTCCCTGGGCCTCTCAGCGCACACACAGCCAACGCCCCAGTGCGGGCAGAGGACGCCAGCGAGCGTGCCAGCGAGCGTGCGTCTCAGAGCCGCTGCGCTCCACTCTCTGGACCAGGGAGCCGCCCTCCGGCCCAGACACCCTGCCTTCCGTGCTGTCCCTTCTTGAGCCACACTCCCCACGCACGGCCCTTCTCGAGAACTCACTCCCACTAGTCTCCCTTCGGACTCGCCGGTACATCACCTCCTTCGAAGTGCGGGAATGTGCGTTTTGGTAAACGCTTGTCGCTGGAGGCGGACAGAAGCCGCCGGGGGTGCGGACTTCAGCTGCCTCTCCCGGGCAGTGACCCAGGCACAGGGCCCCTGGCCAGCGCAGACCCCCGGCACAAAGCCCTCTGCCACCGCCGGGGGGCGGCCCTGCGCGGGGACCAAGCGCGGACAGAGGACCGCCTCCAGGAGCTCCCTTCCCCTAGCGTCTCCCGCTCGCTCCCCGACACCCGGAGGCATTTCCGGCCCCATCTTCTGCAGAGATCCCATCACTCAAAGCAAAGGTCAGGTTTTAGGTGAAGAACTTATCCATGGAATATGGATTAAAACAGAAGAAAAATGGCTTTGGCTTTAGTCACTAGCCATCTTCAGATTCTGGTTTAGGGTTAAAAATTCCATTAAGTGGGATCTGAGAAATCAATCCAACATGTAGACCTCTGTTGGCCATCACTTCCTGCTCAGTATTTTCCCCTCAAATTAGCCTCTTCTCCTGCCTTCTCTCCTCCTCACTGAGACCCGGACTGAGGCCCCGTCCTCACGGTCGGGGGAAGAGTGACCAAGTGTGCCGCAGGAGGACTGTAGCAGGAACAATCTTGTCAGTGAGGCCGCAGCGGATGCTCGGGGGGAGCCAAGGCCCTCCGCGGCCCGTCCTCCTGCTCGTGGGGCCACCGTGTTGGCCTTCGTCACTCGATTCAAGCAGGTACCATGCAGAGGTCAACCGAGAGAAGGGACCTTGGCCTTGAGTCTCCCAACAGGGGGCTGGGGTGCAGAGTGACAGTCACTCCTCAGCTAGAACACGTGGTCATCTTTCGTCCCATGCAGGGCACGGAGACCTCAGTCAAGCGAGCCCGTATCACCCACACAAGTCAGGGAACTTACGAGGCTCGAACTTCGCAAGACAAGCCCTCTTTCTACAGGTAAGAGGTGGGTTTCAGGAGGCGAGCAGAGGCATGGCGACCGAGCGCCCCGCGACTCCCATCCCAGCACGGGGGCGCGTGTGCGCCAACACCTGGGTCTCAGAGGGATCCTCCAACCGGTGGGGTGGGTGGGGGGTTATTTTCAACATACTTCGCTTTCAGAACAGACTGCAATTAGGAGCACTCCGCGGCAACGTGGAAAGCGCGGCTGACGCATGAAATGGGGTATGGACGCCCAGCAGGGCGCCCCGTGCCACTTCCAACACGGAAACCGGGTGTTGCACGCAGCGGTGGCACACGGGCGTGACATTAAGGGTGACCCAGGGTACAAATGTCCTTTGACCTTCCTGCGGGTCCACTAGCTAGAGGCCGTTTCCGAGCTGATGCCGATGGCAGAGTGGGCACATCCGGGAGGCCTGGGGGCACCCCCTCTCCTCGGGGGACACCCCACCCCGGTCTCCTGAGGGGGGCCACAGTGCTGTCCACGTGGCCGAGACGAGGGCCGGACCACACCTGAGCGGCGAGATCAAAGAAAAGCGACTGAACAGAAGCAGGAACTGCAAAGTATTTTATTAACACGTCTTTCAAATTACAATACAGTCCGAGGCGCGGCTCGGCATGGAGTCACACGGACGATACACACACAGTACATTTTTCCAACCATGTCACTACTGCTCCTCACACAGATTCCTGATAGAGCGGTCACAGGGATTAGCGCAAAGTGAAAACTGGGGTAGAGCAAGGCAGCGCGTCTCTCACAACGGCAAGTGTCGTGTTTGGTAGAAAACACAAAGCAGACCAACCCCGAGGAAAGCAAGTCAGTCATCTGGTGGTTTCGGGGCGCTCAACACACTCCCCGCGAACACAGCGTGCGACTCCGCCTCGGGGCCGGCGGGGCGGCGCGGGCGCGATACGGTTAGGAAGGATCACAGCGAGAGCGGCAACAAAGGGCCCAACAGGCCGCCGCTTCCAGCGGAAAAACCGGCGCGCCCCAACTAACACTGAACTCATGCACAAGGAGTCCTGCAAAAGTAGAGGGTGGAAACAAGGGTGAGCACCGCGCGCCACCCCGGAGCGGCACGACGCCGGCGGCCGGGGCCACACACTCCTACCAGTCCAACTGCAAAACAACAGAAGTCAGCCGTTATTCTCTCCAACAGAGACCTGGGGGGGCAAAGCAGGAGTAAACGCCTGTCAAAGCAAAGGATGAGATGCAACCGAATTGAAACAGAGGAGAACATTCACAACGTCCTCGTACCCGCCCCGCCCCGAGGATTCCTAAATGGTAAGACCAGACAGAGGAGCGGGAAGGAATGCAGCGCAGTCAGCAGATGAAGTCGTCCACGGCCAAAGGCAGGTGGGGGGGAGGAGGAGGAGGAGGGGGAGGAGGAGGAGGGGGAGGACATCCGGAGAGGAGGAGGTCAAGGGAAGTGATTCTCCAGAAGAGGAAAGGAGCTCTCAGTGATGGCTGGTGGATGGGTCTGGGGGAGGACAAGTGCAAGAGAACACGAAGGAGAGGGGCGCGCGGGCCCCCGGAGGGTGGAGGCGCCCAGCACGGAGAAGCCACTCGGAATGCAAAGATTTCAGGCTTCGCTGTTGTCAGACCTGGAAATTAAGGTGTGGAATTAAAGACGAAGACGGAGAGTTAAAATCCTCACAGAGGAAATGCGATTCTGGATCCCATGCCTGTGGAAAGCAAAGACAGATTATCAACACAAAGGCTCGCTTGCCCTTCGGTTCAGAGGAGAACTGTGTGTCGTGTGTTGCTGGTTCAAGACCCATATCAGAGCGTCAAAGCAACACTGCAGGGCAGAAAACTGGAACGGTCCTTCAGAAATCAGCTTCCACTATGTGTGCCCTTACGAAGAAAACTAATTTTAAAGGAAAATCATGCTAAAAGAACCTCAGGCTCCACTTTCTAGAGCATATTACTAAGTACAGAATATATTAAAATAGTACATCTATCCACTCTGCAATGTATTAAAAATTTAAAACTATGTTGTTTCTCTTTAAAGGGCCTATATTTTTCTACATACGTTTTAATATTAGTAAGATAAACAGAGCAAAACACCAACATGATCTTTTTACATTTTAGTTGGTTAGAAATAAAAGGGAAAAGCAACTTCTCACTAAAGATACCTGCTCTACCTGCCCGTCATTACGGGATTTCCTACCACAACACGGCACAGAAGAGAGAGAGTTAAGAGTTTTAAAAACATTCTCTAGAACAGGCAGGTTACAACTGTAAAACCAATGATCCTTCCCAACCACACGCTACCAGAAGAAGGTATACCTGGGATCCAATATGAATCAGTGAGTTTTGCTTTGGTTCTAGGACATAAAACCATGGACGCTTTAAATGATGACAATTAAATAGGTTGCAAAAAAACCTTACACAAAATCCTTAGGATTTACTAGTGAATCAAGGCCAGGTGCCTTGGGAGAGTTCATATTTACGAATGTCCAAAATAACACTTCATTCACAAGTTTTAAAAATAGTTGAAAAGGTTGTATCGAAATGCTCATTAAACACAGTAAAATGTCTAAACTTTCCTCTACATGATCTAAACTCCTGTGGCTTCCTTCACGGCAGGTGGGGGGGGGGGGGTACAACTGGCTCCTGGCCCCCGGCCCCTCCTGCCGTTCAGGAAATTCCCTTTTTGAATAATGTCACTTAAAAATTTGTAAAGAACCAACAAGGGCTACCTCTCAGAACCCCCCCCAACTCCAAATAAATAAATAAATTGGGGGGGGGGACGGGACTCTACCTGACTAAAGGAAATAAAATCGGGTCTACCAGTTAATATGTAAAATCTAAACAGTCCTCCAAGCAGGAAGGGAGAAAAAATTCAAAATGACCCCGAGAAGGGCAGTGTGCCAGGCAGGGAGCCCAAAGCCATCTGCTGAGGGCGGCCCAGGCTGACGGGGGATGCACGTCCTGCCGGCCGGGTGCAGGGTCTCTCTGGGGAGCTACGCAGGACGAGGAGGGCTCGAGGGCGCTCCCGGCACTAGGCACACGGCCTCTACCAAAACCCAACTGTCCACAACGGGGAGGTCCCTGTCAGTCCAGTGGTCTACCAGCAATGGTGAGCTTACCTTCAATTAAATAACAAAGAAATTAATAAAAAAAAAAAAAATAAACAGAACAAAAGAAAACCACAAGCCAAAAGAAAATGAAAGAAAAAAAGAATGGAAATGATAGATTCTCAAAACCAACCCTCTGAACAAGGCCCCGCCTCCGTGCGTCTCTAGCCCACGGGGGCCAGTCCAGCCTCCTCCCGAGGAAGAGCTCAAGGCCCATGCGGGGAAGGGTGGCTCTGCTGACCGGTGGGCGCCCCCCCCGCCCCCCAGCGAGAGCCCCTTGCGAGCCCACCCTCCCGTGTCTCCCAACTTGACTGGCTGACTCCTCTTAAAAGAGTCCGTGTATCTGAAGTTCATTATAATACTTATTACAACTCCTTCATTCAGCAAAACTGCCCTCCCCACCTCCCCACCGTCCCTCACTCCCTCCACCCTGGGCAGCTCTCCCAATCCTCCACGGGCAACAAAGTCTTCTGTTTGCAAAGTAAGGAAAATGCTCTTTGAAAAACAGAGCCCCGGGTGCCGGGTCTAAGCTCTGTCACAATTTAGAAATGCTCCAGAACCAAGCGTCGACAATCATTTATCCAGGACCATTACAAATCAAGAGAACGACCCAACGAAAAGTAGTTACGAAGCCCCCCACCCCTCCAGCCCCCCCGGGGCGAGGGCACAGGCGCCTACTTGGGGTGCTGCCTGTCCAGAAAGGGGTGGGGGGAAACCCCTCAACATTTCTTTTGGGGAAAAAAACAGGATTTCTCCTTTAGAAAAGTATCAGTCGGACGTAACAAAGTGGCCGGACCAACGGTAATGCGAGGTAAGGCTCGGGCGAACGGCCCCCGAGCTAACATTACAGCACAAAGTCGAAACAAGACAATGCAAGAAGAAAAGGCAACTCGGCTCCACATTACCGCCTCGTATGTTTACCTTATGCGATATACTGCTATTCACTGACTCTAAGCTTCTTGAATTTGGGAACAAATAATACACAGGTCAGGATAAATATTGACTTACTACCATCTTTATAAAAATCGAATATACACACAAACACATGACAGTTCTGGAACTGTATCCATGTAACTCTGATAAGACAACACAAAAGAACTAACAAAGAGCTAAGATTGTTGCTGAATTGAAAGCATTTCCAATAACGTTTTAATTTTAAAAGGTCCGTATTTACACAGCATGTTAAATGCTCCTGCATCTCGTTGTAAGTGCATGATAAAGAAAGAACAAAGATAATGGTTGCAACAGATCTTCCAAGAGGGCTCAGCTGGCGGTGGTCTGATTTCACTTTGGGGAACGCGCCAACCATGGCAATGATGGTACTTTCTAATTCTGCTTCTTTCCTTTTCCGCAGTCCCCTTCACAAAAACTAAGCCTTTGCTCTTGGGCCCCGGGGGCAAGAGCCCTGCCGGGGGCCGTCCCCACTGGGGGGGGGGGGGGGGTGCACGGAGGTGGCGGCACTGAGCCTTCTGACCCCCTGGCCCACGGCCTTCCAGAACATCACAGCAAGAGGAAGCCTCCGTGTGTGGTGACAATTACGGACACACACATCCCGGACACCCGTGTCCTACTCCGCGCCAGCAGCAGACTGGAAAGCCGCCGCGAGGTCTGTCTTTGACAGCGGCGCCCACGTAGGACCGATGCGCAGATCGGCACTAGCTAGGAGAGTGTGTTCCTGCGCCTACTTTCCAGACACAACGCACAGCTCTGCGGTGTCAAGGCCCCAGCACACTCACTACCCCATTTTCTGGCATCAGGTGGTCCTCGGCGGTAAAGCAAGCCCACCAGCTGAGAGCCCGCCACGGCCCCGTGTGGGGCAGCGGTCCGAGCTCTCTCGAGGCGAGCTTCCAGGCCACCAGGCTCTTCGCCTCAAAGCAGCGCTCGCTGGACTGAACCGGATCGACTACGCTCTTCCACGACAGTGCAGCCGTCTCTGCTGGTGCCCAGGGTGCCCAGGACAGCCCGTGGCGGCCGGCTGCGGCCCGGGCGCGACACCAGCTCCCACGGCGGCGGCGCTGGGGCCCTCAGGAACCCGCGAGGCTGGGCGCCTCAGCTGGAGGGTGTTCCGGCGTGCCCTAGGAGCGCCCACTCGCCTCCCGGCACCAGAACCTTCTGCAAAGCAGCCACCGACAAGCACCTTCGCCTTCCGGCTGACCCCTACCACACGATGCCACTCCAGGCGCCACGCTGCACTGAGCCATCTGGCTCGGGAACTTCCACCGGACAAACTCTAGAAAATGCCACCCGTGGGAACACGACGACACAGGCTCGCAGGGCCCCCAGAAGGCTGAGAGGCGGGGGGCACCTGGCCGCAGGGGCTTGGGGCAGCGGCGGGCCACGACCTCCTCTAACCCTACCAAGAAACCAGACAGGCCACCTCGGGTGTGAAATACAGCCGGCGAGGCAGAGCCCGCCCTGGCACCGGGCGCCCGCCCGGACGGCTCGGCCCATGCTGGAATAAACCCACGACCGCGCACCTCCTTCGGGAGCACAGATACTTAATAAGGCACTTTTTTAAACATTTGCCCAGAATGAACTTTCCTAAAGGTTGCTGTACGGGAAGTAAGTGTCTCACCTGAAGGAACGTACCCAGAACTCCGCAGGCGGGTTCAGGGCGCAACGAACACATTTCAGTTGGACTTTGGGCTTCACGGTCCCTCGCACCACGCTCCACGAGGGGGGAGCCTGCTCCTGTCTGTGGGAGGACGGTGCAGCCCTGCTCGAAAGGCCTTCCAAAACAACAAGTTAATCAAATCAATGATAACCAGGTTCCCAAAGAATGCCCTACGTCACTGAGCCAGGGACACAAATGTGCCCCCCTTTGGGCTGCATTTAAAAAGAGGAAAAACACCCCCAGCAGGTCTGTTCAAGGCCCAGGCCGTCCCTCCACCTCGCATGGTAGACACATAGTGTCGCCCGCCCGGCAGGGGACTCCGGAAGGGCCGAGAGGTGGCAGCGCTACGGGTACCTTCTCTAGGCCCGGGGAAGCGGGGCGGGGCCTGCCAGGACCGCTGCCTGATTTGGGAAGGGCGGAAAGCGGTGGGCAGTCCGCTCTGGAACTGGGAACACACACTCGGTGCTTCTGGACTATTCACAAGAAGCAGAACCTGCCGCACAGTCGGCAGCATGCCCAGCCCCCCTCATACCCTCTCCGGGAGATGCAACTGTCAGTCATAATCACCCACGTTTGAATCTACGTTTTCCCGAGAGCCTTTGGAGGGCTTTCTGAGAAGACAGCACAAGCTACGCCTGGCCGGGAAAACACTTGTCTAGCCTGCACTGAAGATAAGTGCAACCATTATCAAGTATTCTTTGCTGTGAAAAACTGCTTAAGAATTTGTGACGTTACTGTTCCTTCCTGAAGCTAAGTCACTGTGATCGATCACACGGTAGGATCACGAAGGACGATGTCTACATGCATTGTGAGCACTTGGAAAACAAAAGCAAACGAAAACTGTAGTTCTCTGTGGTGACGACAGAACGTGAAGCGGTCTAACAGCAAACCCCAGTCCGCCGTGTCCCCAAGTCCAGCTGTGCCGGGATCCACGCCGGGCCGTGCGCCGCTCCAGACAACGGCTCCGCGAGACCGCAGACGGGGAGGCCTACGCTCGTGGGGACCCCACGCCGCGGCGTCCTCGGAAAAGCCCCACGGCGCGGGCAGCGTCAGGTCAGCGCCTCCTGCCAGACGTCACTCGACAATCAGGGCCACGTTGATGTGGGACAGGTCTATCATGTGCCTGTGGAGATGCAAACCAACAGTCACACCAGCTGTACACGCATCAGCGGTCCGCTCAGCGAGTACAAGAAAACTCAATGAAAGCAGTGGGTCTGGATCCTCGAAATCAGGTAAAAACGCAGAGATGAATCCGAGAACGGGGCTGGGGACCCACAGGACAGAAGGGCGCGCCATGGGCGCTCTGCACACCGCCGGGCCGTCCCTCCGGCAGCAGGTGGGTGGCAAACACGCTGCCTCGGCGGAGAGGCTCCCCCCCACCCCCGCGGCACCCTAACCACGGAACACGCCGGCTACCTGTGGAATTTCTGCTGAAATGCTAACGCGTGAGCTGGTTCCTTGAACTTAGCTATGGCTTTCCGTTGCTGGGGAAGCATCTGTAAACTCTAGAGGAAGAGAACAGAGAAACGTTTTAAGGGCATGTTGTACGTGCTTAAAAAACCCAAAACACCCAATGTATTTATACGCTAGCTTTCACACAAAATTCGCGTCCACGCTGACACTTGAATCACTGCAGACAATTCTATCTCCCTGGCCATCTGTCTTATCTTACCCAGAAATCTATCCCCAAACGGTCATTCCCACGAGTAGCACGTATGCCGCCCCCAGCCTGGTTCGTCCGGCCACGTGAGCCACTCAGTCTTCTCCCTCAACCTCGTCCGTGAGGCCCGGTGCGGACGCCCGAGGAGTCGCTTCCTGCCCGCGTGCCCTCCTGCCCGGTGAGTCTCTGCACGGCCCTCACTGAACTTTTTACAAGAGCAACACTCATCGCACAGGAAGAAACTGCTGTTTAGCTACGGGACCCCACAGTTACCACTGGGGTAAGAGGAGGCATTCCTACATCTAGCTAGCCACCACGGCTTGGCGTGGCCAGTGGCGGCTGTCAGCATGATCTGGTCCCATTTCGTACTCAGAAGATGATCACTGAGTGACATCGCAAATTAAATCTTCAGGCACTAAGGCAACCATCCCCGAGGCCACCACTCTCTGCAGTGAAAACCAAGTGAGCTCGTGAAGACAGAGGGAAAGAGATGATCCATCGATCGGAGAGGATCTTACTCGTCTGAAAAGCAGGCACTGGACAGAGGTATCTCAGGCCTGGTCCTCACACTTGCCCTGAGGACGACGCACGACTCCAAGTTTTCCTTGAGGCCTTGGGATTTGGGGTCCGAGGACGTGGGAGGGGCAGGTCAGAGGAGGAGACCTGTGTGATCTCTCAGCCAACCCCCTCTCAAGAGCCTGACGTTTCCCAAGTACCCTGGTGACGCAGCCCGCTCGGCACGTGTCCCTGGGGCCCCGAGCAGGCTCCAGGCTCCAGCCTCCAAGGAGGGCAGGGCGCACGGCAGTTGACCCTGGCTCGCCCCAGGACACACTGCCCCAGGGACAGCACAGGACTTGACGCCTCAGTGTCTGGGCTTCTTAGTGAAGCAGGGCAACCAGGAAAAAAATGATGGCAACACATGACCCTGGCAAGTGTTGACCTATGTGACTATTTTAAAGCATGTGTCCCAGATCTGCAACAGAAACGCCCGGCTACACATACAAATACTCAGCATTTCAGTAACCGCAGGCTGTCTACCAGTTAACACAACGAGGAGAGCTCTAAAAAAGTAGCCGCCACCCTTCCCAGATGTCACCTCTCGGTGCTTCACGGGGAACTAAACCGTGTCAAGTGGGCTGGCCCCACGGCGCCAAGCTGTGTGCACAGAGCCCTGGAGCCGAGGAGCAGTCGGCCAGGGCTCAGGGCCACGTCCCCACCCCGACCGCCAACTGGAAGCGGCCCCTCGGGCGGCGCTGAGCTGGGTCTGCCCGCCTGCCGTGCCGAAGCAAAGCTCAGCAGAACACCAGATTTCTCCTCTTGTTCGGGATATAAGAACTGGAAGCAGAAGAACTTTCTCGATGACTTCACTTATCGTTAAATTAACAGCACACCTAAAGCGCTGTCAGGTGGTCTCTGATGAACATCGCTGACGCCTCCTTCTCGGCGTCCAGTACCCGGGCGGCGCACCTTGGGTACTGGACAGAGGCGCGTCTCCCCCCCCTCACCCCCGGGCAGCCAGCCTCACGCTGCTGCTCCCGCCGCCCGGGCCCCATCCCGGAACGGGCGCGGTCCCGGGCGGGGCGGCGGCTGCGGGCCAAGAACCGCGCCTCGGCTTACGGCAGAGCCAGCTGCAAATCCCTCCTTGTCCCCGAGCACCTGCACGGGGCCCACGGCCAGGCCCTTCTTTCTGGTTGTGTGTGCCTCCGGCCCGCTCTCCTCTCCTCTCCTCCAGCCACAGGGTCGCAGGCACCGAGGGCCGAGGGTGGCGCCCCCACAGCGACCGCCGCCAGTGCTGAGACAGACCCAGGCACGCGTCAGAGCTCACCTAAACTCTCCTCATCTAAGCATTTAAGAACTTTATTAGGAACAGACAAGAAAACTTATTTCTTACTGGCATGCAAGGGGAAAGCGAACACTCCAGCCTTCATCCCGACTCATTCTCAGAGGCGAGACCACTTCACCGCCCAAGAATAAGTAACTGTGCTTCTCTAAGTAGCAAAACGCGCAATGAAACCTGGGTTGGCAGCTGCCCGCTCGGACACCCTGCCACCCACGCGGGGCCCGCCCACTCCGCCCTGACACGCGACGAACAGCGACAAGCTCTGACAGCCTGCGGCTGGGTCCCAGGAAGATGTCCGTGTCACTCGGATCCCTGACCTCTTTTTTCCAATTAGGAAAAGTTCGTTCTCCTTCTCGGAGGTGCGTGCGTGTGCGTGCATGTGCGTGTGCACATAAGCTCAGATAAACTGAAACCTTATGGAGATAATGACAGGGTTCTGCAGCCCTGAAAATCCGTTCAGACATCTTCCCACCCCCGGGGGACACCTGCCTGGCTCAGTCGGTTAAGCATCTGCCTTCAGCTTGGGTCATGATCTTGGGGTCCTGGGGAGTCCTGCGTCCCCCTCGGGCAATCCCCCAACTTGTGTTCTCTCTCACGCAAATAAAATCTTTGAAAACAAATAAGCTTCTTCCCCTAGCACCTTCAGTGATTACCTTAAGGCAAGAATGGTATCAGTTGCTTTAAACAGAAGTGAAACAGCTGCAACCCTGACCCAGACACCTGCGGGGGGGCCCCCTCTGAAGCCAGCCGAGAGGCATGGAGAGCACGGGAGCCTCCCGCTGTGGCCAGTGCCACCAACCTGTTCTCCATGCCAGGCAGACCCGTGTCCCCAGGCGGCCCAGGGCGCCCACGGCAGCGAGCAGTACTGACGGCAGGAAGTGCGCCCCGCTGGCAGGCAGCACCCCCCCGTGCCCCCTGCCCCCCGCTCTGCTCCGGTGCCCAGTCGCTGTCATTGTTGAAGTCCCAGGGCCTGGGCACATCCAGCTGCGGTTCCGCGAACTGACGCTGCTCGTGCTGACGCCGATGGCCCCCTGCCACCCCCCTCGCTGCTGGCCCAGCCTCCCTCCCGCTACACAACCCTGCCCTTGAGAAGCCGTGCGGGCAAGCTCAGTGCTCGCGGACTGTCGCACGAAGCTCCTGAAAATCCGTTCTTCTTCTGGGTTCCTGACTGTTTTCAGGATGGCTTTGTCCACAGTACAGCTTCAGACCATGTGTCCTCACCTCTACTTGCTTCACACCCGGCGCCGTGGGACGACGGGCCGTGGGACGACGGCACCATGGGTCTGTCGTCCGCCTACGCTGGCCCCGCCTAGTGCTCTCCTTCCCAGACGCCCAGACGCCCTTCGA
>CM052887.1:91443604-91477936 GCA_028534135.1 Potos flavus | reverse complement strand
CGGAAGTGCTGTGTCCCGCCAAGGGACGGCTTCGACCGCTACCTTTCGTCAAAGGGCATTTCACAACGACCAATGACCAAGAAGATGCCAACAGAGAGCCCCCCGTGAAGGTGAAGAGCCGCTCTTCGAGGTTTACCACACCGCTTGTCGCCATGACTGTGAGAACCTACACCAACAAAGAATTTTTATTAAATTCTTTCTGAAAACGCTTCCTATGCCCATGATGCATTAGTCATAACAAAGAGAAATGATACAAAAGGACAAGAAATTCTCTTACAACGATTAGGGTGAATTAAAATCACTTTAAAAATAAAATAAAAGGAAAGACTAAAAAAACAACTACCGTCTTAAGACTTGGCTCTTTCACATCTTTAAAAACCCTACTTATTTATTTACTTATTTATTTATTTTTTAAAAACCCAATTTAATAAAACACAAAGATAAATTATTTGATTATAAATAATGAAATATGGAAAATAACAAAAGAGAACTCTATATTGACTCACAATCGCCTCACAGGTACACCTAGAGAATCCAAATTAAGTTTTAAGGCATTTCCAATTTGTATGTCAGAATAAGAGTTCCAAGATATCTCTGCTTTCCTAACCATCCAACGGACTCCTATCTGAACTGTGATCTCCACCGGGCCACTTTCTAGCATGACACTATGCACTGCCGTAGTCCCATGTCCTCTCTAGAGACCAAGCGGTGGAACTAGAGGAGGCTACGATGAATGAAAAGAATAATTTAACTGCATATATCTGATGCTAGTTTAGGTAAGGAAAAAGTAAAGGAAATAAACCTGACCCTCCCCAGAGTAACTCTGTCTAGAAAACCTTATAAATACAGTATAATGTGCCTCTGCACTAACGGGATGTATAGAAGTCCAGGCCTCACGACAAAATACAAGAACATGAACAGACGACAAGATGCCTTTATTCCCTAAGTAATTATAAACCTGAAATGCATAAATACTGCTCTGCCCGGGTGTGATGGGCTAAGCCCGTCAGAGCCTTGCCGGGTGCTGGCTGAGCCCCAGGCATTAACACGACGGCCCACGGAGGAAAGAGGGAGGGCCAGCAGGGGCGGAAACAAGAGTCAGAAGAAACGTGAGCTCACGAGCACCTAACGAAACAGTTTCTTCTTTGCATCACCTGCACAATTACAAATACGTTCTCTTAAGAATACTTCTACCCACATGAAAAGACCCAAGGCCTCTAGTAGAGGAAATACTATTTTTTCTGGTTCAGAGTCAGACACGCAAGGGATACTGATCCTCTGATAAGTAAAAAGTTGCGAACATGCTACCACAGGACTTGCTGGAATAAGTCCCAAGATACAGAACATGTTGGTTAGATAACTTAAAACTTAAGAATTAAAAAGAGAGCTAAGAAGTTGTTCCAAATTTTGGCAAGCAGCTATTTTCACGCAGTAGTCCTGTTGTTTCCCTGTGTACTGTAAAATTACACAGCATGATGCTGGAATAGTCTTACAAAAAATACATTTTTTTTCCACTAGAGAAAACAACAACAAAAATTTAAGTAACTAAATTCTTTTAACGGAGAGATGTTTATTAGCTCGAAAGGTGCTGAGAGCAGAGCAGAGCCCCGCACCTCCCAGCCCGCGAGAGGCCCTCGCGCTACACCAGCCACACCGTACGCAACACCAACCATGAATGCCATGGGAAAAGGCCTACTCCCAACCATGGCCCCGTGGCCCCACGTCCCCTCCTAAGTTTTTAACTCAAGCAAAAAAAAAGAGACATTGACAAAGTCTGCCTAAAATAAGGTCCAAACAGAAGACCACAGACACCATGAAACTGCTTAATGCTTAGGTTCTCGCCTGAAGAAAACAAATTCATACAATGTTAAATAAGCTAACATGATAGAGGCCAGCTGCTTATCCACACTTTGAATCACAATGAACGGAGGTGAGAAAAACAGATCTGAGAAAATAGCATGGGGTCTGCTGAAGATGGAATCTCCAAATCATACTATCCTATCAAAACTTTTCTTATCGCACGTGAAGAAGTCACACTTTCAGTCTACGGACCCAGAAGTAAAAGCAATAAAACTCCCCTCCTTAACCGAGCAGCGACGTGCTGTCCCTGAGCCCGCCCGGCCGCACGATGACAGCTAGGGCCGTGCGCACCCTCGGGTGTAGCTGGCCCGCGCCCACAGCCCGCGTCTGCAGTCCGGCGCTTCCTCCCTCTGCGCGCGGCACAGACGGCCCACGAGGGGGAGCGCCGTCCCGATGCAGACCGCAGGGCGCCCCGCCATCGACCCATCGACACAGGAGAGCGAGTCCCCTCCTGCGAGCGGGTCAAGAGCACGTGGTGCGGTAAGGACGGAAGCTACAGAGCGCTCCCTGACGGACAATCTTCCGCAAGGGGACTCTGTCTGCGGCCACTGTGTCTATTTGGAGTACAGAACTCATCCAAATCGCGAGGACTGTGCCTCATTGCAAATGATCCAGAAGGCGCACCGCCCGACAGGCAAGAAAGAAAGGAGGCACGCTCCACTTCTGCAAGCACGTGGTAAGCTCATACAAGATTTCACTGCAGAAGTCTGTTAATCCTTTTGGTTTTTACAAGAGGGGAGATCAGCCTGCAAAGAGAAGACAGGAAACGGCCTCCGAAACATGCTGCTTAAAAGGAGCCACACAATAAACACGCTCGCCCCCCGCCCACGGTGCTCACTGGACCTAAAGCTACACACGAGTTACCTGTTTTGTGCTAAAGGAAATTTTATCTTTAAAACAAACCGGATGGTTCTATCACAAATTATCTATAAAAATAAGCTAAAAGTGAGAAACCCCCAATTTGGGGGCTGTCCCACTGGTCTTTCATGAGGACTCGAGACAGACACCTGAAACAACCCGGGTCTCAGTCGGAAGGAGAACCCGGACGGCGGCCCTCGTCACCGCCCGCCCGCGCGGCCAGGCTGGACCGCGGGCCTCTCACAGAGGCCGTTCTGACTCCCCTTCCTTCGCGGCCCTTCTCCGGGAATTAGGACATTCTGAGTGAAGCACAGATTCCAAGAGGCACCAGTGACCTCGTCAACTTACCCCGCCTGACAACTTAATCACCCTGACCTTGGAGCTGACGTGCGGCCCATCTCCGCCGCCGCTGTTTGCCCGGTGCATGACAGTCCTTTTCGCGCCGGGCTTGGCGTCCGGGGGCCGGCCCTGGAGGGACGCCACTCGAGCGGTCTGTGAGGGGGGTGGCGGCCCCTCCCCGTCCGCAGGTTTTACCTGCAGGACTTTGTGCTGAGCTGGACTCTGAGGTACGGTTCTGGCCTGTCTCAAATGTTTCAATGGTTTCATCAGTTGTCCTTGATACTGCATGTTAGCACCAGATGGCACAAAATGTGATGTTTTGGGCTGGACATTTGAAACAGTGACATCCTGGTTTTTCACGAGAAGTCTGTTTTTCACATTTTGTCTGACCTGTGCACCTGGGCAGGGTAACAGTGGGTTTCCGTTGGTGGGCGACGGGGAGGCGGCCCGCTGCTCCTGCTGGGCCGCGGCCGGGGGGGCCGGGTGGAGCTGCTGCTGCTGGGCCAGCCTCTCGAGCAGCTCCTTCTTCCTCGCGCCTGCCTGCTGCTGCCGCCGCAGCTCCTTCTGCTTGAGGATCTCTTCGCGCAGGCGCTTCTGTTCTTCTATCTTCAAGCGATACAGCCTCGTCTCTTCGTCTTCGTCGGGGAACTACAAGACAACACACGCTGCTTTAGTGCGGGGTAGGAGGCGACGGTGGCCCAGCCGGGCCAGCGCAACACACTGAGAAAATGGCACCTTCCAAAAACGCTCGGTTCACGATCGGAAAGAAGCCATTCAAAACCTGCTTATAGACTTTAAGGATAACTCCTTCCTCTGGGGAGCGAAAAAAAATGACACACAGCTCAAGCTAATTTGGAAAATCTTATCAGAATATTAGAAACTATTGAAACAATGTAAATTTCCACTCATTTACAAGCTTGAAACCAATTAAACTATTCATTTAAGATATCAAAACATGTTTCGAATGGAAACGGCAACAGTAGGGAGACCGCGCTGTCACAGAGGTTTTATCTGGCTCTTCTCTGACGAACCGACAAAAGGTGGGTGTGATTGACCTGAAAGGGCCTGATTAGAACTATTGATTTTTCGTACAGAATTTTCAGCCTGATCTCAAACTCATTTGTCACAGAATAATTGGTTATAATGAAGAGCACAAGTCAATCTCTCTGACCTTGAACTCATGCACTCTCCACAGAATCAAAATGCTGCCAATTGCAGTATTGGAATATTAATGGTATATAAGGAATGCCTTTTATACACCAGCCCCAAACTATTCTGAAAGTCTACCCAAAAAAATCTTTGAGAAAGCTCAGGAACTTTCATAAAAAGCATCCCATGAGGAAAGTTTATTAAAAGTTAAGCATCTGTTAAGAATTACAGTAATTTTCTTAAAAAAAAAAAAAAAAATCGCAGATACCCTCATCCAGAGATCCTTTACAAAAGAATTTAATAGGATCTGATCTCGCTACAACTCCGCTAATAACAAATAAACCTTAAGAATCAGGAATTGAGGCCAAAAGGCAGCTGAGGAGTCCGTGGGTGCTCCCAGAACCCACGCAAATGACCTACGGGACAGAGCCGGGCCTCCTGAGGATGCGCCTGGCATTTCAGAAGCCATTCCATCCAAAGGTTATCTACTTTCAAAGTCTGGGACAGATCTGAAACCGCGAATCTGAAGGCAGATGAGGGCTCTGGGGAGGCACCGGGAGCAAGACAAGACGTTGCGGGAAGAGGACGAACAGGAGGGCGTGGAGAACAGCGCAAAGGCGCTGGGGCCGCGGCTCTGAGGAAGAGGCCGACTGCTAGGGAAGCGGCAGGTCCAGAGCGCCCGCTGCTGGGGCGCAGGGATGACTCACACTCCCCAAGCACTCTCTCCAAGCGATCAAGCAACAATTAACATATGTTCAAGTACACAGGAAGAAACACTTGCACACAGCTCTGTCCTCTATCATGTCATTACCAGTTGGGTGAACGTAAGAAAATAAACCACGTTTACCCAAGCCAAATACATACAAGGCTTCTCAAAAAGTAAAATGGTGTCACTCTTGGTCCCACTGCATGTGTCCACAGAATGACACGTACATGAAGACATCCAACTTAGGCGACGGCTACCTGCGAGTCTCACTTCACATACGAAGCACCTGCCGGGCCCCAGAGCGCCTCCCCAGAAGCCTGCTCACACCAACTGCCGGGCAGAGGGCAGCCAAGGGGCCCGCGCCGTGCCTAAAGCTCACTCTGCTCATTTTACTCAGCCACCGTTACTAGAAAAATAAAGTGTCACGTGACTTAATTTTTCTGAGCCAAACCAGGTTACACATACAAGGAGCGAGCTATTAGGACTATAAGCAGGATAAAATTTTTAGCTAAAATTTCTTTTTATAAACTATCCCGACCCACTTTGTAAATCTACCTAATTTTTTCATATATTGACTTTAAAACCAAAAAACTCACCCTCTCTTCTAATATGATCTTAGTAAATGTCAATACTGTATTTTGACTTTGTGTTTACTTCCTCACGTGGTAACATTACACGACCGCTGCTGCAAGAATCTATTAGGAAAGCCTGGGCACCTGGGTGGTGCCGTCGGTTAAACTTCCGACTCTTAATTTTGGCTCAGGTTGTAGTATCAGGGTCACTGAGATCGAGCCCCACGTGAGGCTCTGCGCTCAGCAAGGAGTCTGCTTGGGATTCTCTCTCCCCCTCCCTCTGCCCTTCCCCTCCACATGATCTCTCTTTAAAAATAAATAAATAAATACATCTTTTAAAAAAAATTTATTAGGAAAATCTGACCCCACCTCCAAATTTCAATGGAAACATAACTGATTAAGAAAACGTGACTTCCTCGTTCATGCCTACGTTACCTAAGGAAGTTCTTCACGCTGATATTTTCATTACATTCATAAATGATACTAACTTACTATATACCTTCTACGTACTTTTTAAAAATATTGGTGTAACTTCCACATACTCATCTTTTCCCACGTCCCAGACACAAAGGCCACTGCTGGCAAGGGTGGACCCTTCCCAGGGTGTGTGACTAAGCCAGGGACAGTAGACTCCTATGCCGGGTTAGAAGCCATGCCTCACAGAGCTGCGCAACTGCTGCATCTGTATTTCCAGGGAACAGCCTGGGACCGAATTCCCATCGCACAGAAGCATCAGGCAAGCAGATCCAGTATCTGCTCCCCGCCCCCAGGAGGAACCAGGTTCTGGGGCATCAGCTACAACCGCACAGACACACAAACACTGTCCAACATCATACACCCGTGAGGATGAAAGTGTGTCTCACATGGACATGGCTGTTAGGTTCAGAGAAGGATCCAGCTGGAAAAAAGTGACGATTTTATGAAAAACTCGCTGCACGAGAGCACACTAAGAGGTACAAGCTGCTTACAAGGCCTCCCGTTTGAGATCAAATACTTTTTAATGAAAACGGCCTTACCTCTGGTTCTGTCTTTGCCTCCTCTTTGGGCTGAACCGCGGGGCTGACTGGCTTGACTTTGGCTTCGGTCTTGCCCTGCGCGCTCCTGGGCCCACCCCCCGGCCTCGTGGGCGGTGACGTGCTGGAGACAGGTTTCACTGGAGCTGCCGGCGTGGAGGAGCAGCGGCTGCTGCTCATCTCCATGACGTGCGATGGCGCTATGGGCAGCTCGCGCAGGTTACTGTTTCTGGGAGCGGTTGCCTGCATTTGCTGCATTGGCCGTTTGGATACATTCTGAGAAGTTGTATTCTAGCACGAGGAGAAAGAAATTTAAATTACAACTGGATACTTGGGAGAAAGAACATTAAAAGGCACATTAGATAAAAATATTATAAAAATCATTTTAATTAGTAAGTGACTTCTCCTTCTGGGGTGCTGATAACTTTCCCATGGGGAACACCGCCTTTCGTGCATGAATGTCCCTGCTCTATGGGGCAGCCCACACTACTGCTGAGGGCCGGGCCTGGTCAAGGTTATCATATCTGCCTACAAACAGGCTCCTTTTGAACGGAAATTACCACCAGGGGACCGCAATTGGAGCCTAAGGACGGGGACTGACGTTTTTAATAGAACTGATAGGGCCAATAAAGGGTTACCGGCACCACTTTTCCTGGGCCCCCAACATTTAAGGTGGAACATGAAAAGAATCAAGCAGTAAGTCAGTTTCCTAAGAAAAGCACACCCTGCAAGGGAAATATGCTCAAAAGTTTTGGCCGAGAGGAAATTCTTAGTCGCGCTCATCCCCTGGATTCTTAAGAGATAGCCAACAGCTGGAGGAGTGTACGGGTACTGGGGATGGCTGGGAGAGGACTGAATTCTGAGAGCACCAGGTCAGGGTTCAAGGGCACAAGGCAGGGGGTTTATCTGACACGGCTGTAAGAGAATGAAGCCTCTATTACAATGCAGCTCTCCCAAAGTCCTTCCTCATTTCTTACATCGTATTAGTCTCACTGCTACTTTAGCAAAGAAAGAAAGGCTAGTAGGAGTATGGGAAAATTTGAAATTAAAAGTAGCTAAGTGACAGGCTTGAAGCTGCAGGTCAAGGGGACAGTACTAAAAGGGAAACCCGACTACCTTCCCTGGCCCAGCGCTCTAACCATCAGCCTCTGCACGGACTTATCTAACGGAGCACCCAGCAACGGCAACGACTCCTGTCTCGTGTTTGTGCAGCAACGCACATTTCCTAGTTTCCTTCAATGCAAGACGAGTCACACGCTAGCTGAGGGTCCCCAAGCCTGTACCCGCACAACTAAATGCACTGTTCATCTCCCACCATTAAATACAGGCCTCGTGAAGGCAGGAAATTGGTCCCTTTTGTTCACTGGTACGGTCCCAGGAACTGGAATGGGAACCTAGCAACAGAGACTAGGCAGACAATTCTTCCTGAATTCATTTATTTACTCAGAGCCCAAGAAGATAGAGACAATTTAGCCATCAAAAAGTAAGCTACTGGCAAAGGCAGAGTGCCCACCACCCACAAGCATTTGCTAAAATTATGTGTCTACAAATAATACCATCTATCGCTATGAAAGTATCTATATACACAGAAGTAGGAGGAGGAAGTACAGAATGTCAATGTAGTCTTTCAGGCACAAACGGACTTCACTAATTTGCGTAGTCCTAAGAAAATCCATTTCCTAAGCAGTTTTTTAAACATACACTCACTTGAGAGAAATGTACCATACATGTTTCGGTAATTAAGTCAGAACTGGAGAATGTTCCAGCTCCAAGCTCGGCCCCTTGCGTCCTGGGCCCTCTGAGGCCCCCCGGGAAGACACTCACATGCCTCAGCCCCTGGCGCTGGGGGCACTGCATCCGGCCACTGCTGGGCGGAGGCTGGGCCGTCGGGACGTGAGGCCTGAACTGGGGCTGCGCCATGGGCATGAGCGGCGGGGGCGGCACGGACAGGTGGTGGTGGTGCTGGTGCTGCGGCTGGTGAGGCGGCTGCGGGGGCGGCTGGTGCTGCGGGGGCGGCTGGAGCGGAGGCTGGTGCTGCGGCTGGAGTGGGGGCTGCTGCTGGGGCTGGGGCTGCGGCTGGTGCGGAGGGGGCAGCGGGGGGTGCAGGGGCCCCTTCCGTGCCGAGAGAAAGACACACAACAGTTTATAAACGTACATACTAGTGACGTTCCAATCCACCCCCCCTTAAAACCCCCAGGACCAGAAACTTGAAGTGGTGCTAAAATTTCATTTTAGAACTTGTGCATAGAGGTAAGATGATCTTAAATGCAATAAAAAACCAAAAGCTATGCTCCTACATTTTACACCTGCCCTGAGTCCTTTTAACCCCAAAATTCCAGGCATCTGTTCGAAGGAAACGACTAAGGATGCAAACAGACACAACGTTAAGGATGCTGACCGTGGCACTGTTTCTGATACCGAAGGACTGAAACCAATGAACATGTCCAAAGAGCAGAGGCGGCCAGAACGTGTAAACTCGGGCGGCACTTTTTGAAGGATGCGGTGAGAGGGAATTCACAAGCAGGGGAGCCCGCTAACCGCGTCAACAAGAGCACGGTGATGAGGCTGCCCCGCACCCCCGGGAAACCACAAGCACCCGAATGCGGGTGGTGACCGTTTCCAGTCCACGGGATTTCTCATTTTCCTTTTTAAATACTCAGACATTGCTACAATGGAGATGTATTCATCTTAGTTTTTTCACCGTATTTTTTAATAAAAAGAAAAATGAAGAAACATTTTATCCTACTTTAACACCTGAAATCATTTTTTTTTTAATTTCCATAGTCTGTGTGTTTCCAAATAGTTGATTCAAGTATACCATGATTCTGTATCTTACCACTAAGCTTAAATCTGAGCAGAATCATACAGAAGCTCCAGGCCCCCCACGAAACACAACCTGCAGCAGAGGGCACTCAAACCTTTCCAAACAAGAGGGGAACGGCAACTCCGTTCTTCTCTCCACGCAAAGAATCTTTCTGTTACATTTTGCAGGAACATAATTTGACAAAGAACTTTATTTACATTGGTGAACCTTTCCGGAATCTTGCAACGAGGGGCGAAAGTATTATCAAAACATGTCCTAACTTTATTAGCAGCACCACCTTTAAAAAATCTAAATACTGAATTTTTTCATTTCCCCCCAAATGACAACTTTTTTCCATTTCTCCTACAATTAGGGAGAAAAACAATATTGTCAAGAAAGTTGCCTTTAATAAGTAGCATGTTTAAGACTAAACCCTTATTCTTTACATAATCTCCACACTCTAGCAGATTGCACAGGAAACTTCATCTTATGAAACCCAAAGACCCAGAGCTCCAGGTGCTCCCCTCCTCCACGCAGCTCGCCAAGACGCATACCTGCAGGTTAGGCTGTGCATGGGTGGGCAGGAACGGCTGTCCCGGGCCAGGCAGGAAGGGCTGCCGAGGAGGGATGAAAGGCCGCGTGGCCGCTGAGCCTGGCTGGCTGAAGTGAAGGATCCCCACTGGACCTGGCGGCTGGAGGGTCGGCCGGACGGGCCTCTCTCTGGGGAACACGGGCTGCTGTCCCTGCTGATTAAACGCTGGTCCAGGCTGAGTGAACGGTAAGGGGCTAGGGGTGGGCACCGGGTGAGTGCTGCTAAGAAGCGTGGGGGGCGGCGGCGGCGGCGGGGGGCTTCGCTGTTCCAGAAAGAGATGACTCGGGAACCTTGGTTCACCTGAAACTGAAGGTGGGGTAACATTACCCCCGGCTCGTACACAACACGCCCATCAGCCAACAGCAGTCTTCTGTACCATCTTACTGGGAACAAAAATGACAAGTGGTGGGCACGATGTGAAGTCTACACTTTACAACGTATTTCTGGATTGCTTCATCACTCCTTTTCTACAGAGGATCGCCACCTTTGTATGAGATTCTCATACTGCAGATACCGACAATGTTCAATGTCAGCATCAGAAATGGTGAGGAAATGCTCTGGTAAAAAATCTGACACTCTCCACAAAAATCTCCTACTAGGAGCTCCACTAGTTTCAAACATGAATGTGTTGAGGCACATCGCCCAATACGACTCGGTTCTGTGAGCCTGCACGGTCCCTTACCTCCTAAGAAGAAAGGGTCTCGCTCCTGCGGCGGGGGCGGGGCCCTCCACTGGTCCTGGAGAGGCAGTCGGGGGGGCTGGCTGAAATTACTGGGAACAGGCCCAGGTGTGTGCTGCGGGAACTCCGGCGGGCCCTACGGAACAACGGGAAAGCAAGATGAGAGGCAGGAAAATGGCCGTTTCTAGAAATGGATACACATGGCGTTCCAACCTGAAAACGTCAAGTAACTGGCTCCATAGCCCCCCGGATATAACAAGGTGTTACAAAGCAAGTGATCCTACTGTGAGGAAATAGTCTGACATCAAAATGCAGCACCAAAACATGAATTCCGTTCTAACATCACTACAGCAAAACAAGAACATTATTTTTAAGCTTACTGAAATCCATGCAATTATTGACCCTTGACCCTTCTTGCTCATTAATCTAAAAGGCTAAATGTCTACTTTCAGTGCCCTTGGAATTGATCTTCTCAAACATGCTAGAATTTGTTACCTTTTGAAGACAACCCTAAACCAAAGCTATGAAGCCCTTTATTTCTAAAGAAGAAAAAGGCACTGAACGTGTACCATAAAAAAACATCGGCCAGCTCTGATGTAACAGGACAATGTGAAACGTTTAAGAAACCGTTCTGCTACAGAAGAAGTTTCACAGTTGGATTCCATTGGATAAGACACTTTGAACTCTTACAGATGAACATTCTTCCACCAGAAGTCTATTTAGAGACAAACTAAATAACTTCATTTTTCAGCTGGCCTTTTAAGTGTTCATGGAGATCTTTAAAAGCACTGCATTTGCATTTTTTCTTTTTTGTTTTTTTTTCCTGGTCAGGCATTTAAAGAAAGCTTCACCATTTTTTTCACTTCTCCAGAAAGAATTCATTAATTATACAGATCATCAATTTTCATTTAAAAACATCTTCTTTGAAACTCAGCCAGTATTTCAACTTTTAAAAATCACACTCCTTTCTCATAAACTTGAAATGCTAACTCTTCTTCTGTCATTTTATTACTAATACACTTAGCTGTCATCTCTAAATGTGACATCATCTTACAACACTGCAAATGTTTTTGTAAACTATATTGACCTTCCTTCTCTCTTTAAAAGTCTGTCCTCCCCATGGCATTGTAAGAACAATGCACAGTAAACGGAAGAGCACCCACAGAAAGCTCCAGAAAAGCCCACTGGATGCAGCAGTGGCCCATCAGCAAGAGGACTGTCACCACTGGGAGAACCCAAGGAACCGTCCTGGAGAACCCTGGGATCCAAGCCAACGCTCAGGAACACTGGATCTGTCCGTGCTCTGAGCGTCAGGCAACACGTTTAAAGATCAAGTCATAACACCCGGGCTAGTGCTGGAGCGACCGGCCAGGGAACCTGGGGACCTGCCTGCGTGCGGGGCATGGGGGCGGCAACGGCCCCCTGGCGACGGAGACTCTGGAAATGGCCTTGGTGAAGAGTGGGGTCTGGAACTGGGCGGGTTATCCGGACTTAAGGCCAATTCTCTTGCTCCTCTGGCTGGTCCTGCAGCCCTAGGGAAGCCAGCTCAGGAGGCCAGAGAACGGGGCAGAGCCCAGGGCAGGGTCTGAACCAAGGCTAAAGGTCTAGTTACCGGCAAACCACGGCAGGAGACCCTTGTCTCCACTTCGCACGGATGCTCAGCCTCTGCACGAGGGAGCCGACGCTCTGGACACACCCCTACCACACGGTGACTGACGACTGCAGTGATTTGCCCAGGATGTCAATAAACCACCTTAGTAAAGCCAACGTGAGCCCACTGAGTATGGATACTGCATGAGCACCCACTTCAAAGTAAGGACCAACGGGCCCTGGGGCCCCTGGGGCCCTGAGGCCCTGGTACAGTGGCCACCTTCGTCACCAGTGGCTTACATACACACCCCACGCCCAGGTCTGTGCAGAGCCCCGACCACCTGAGCTCACGATTGCGCGGCACAGCAGGAGCACGAGTCCCAGCTCACAGCCAAGGAACCAGAAACTCAGGACATTAAATAATTTGCCCACGGTGACGCCATTCTATTTTCTTTAAAGTTTTATTTATTACTACCATTTTTTAAGTAGGCTCCGCACCCAGTGTGAAGCTCAATGTGGGGCCTGAACTCACGACCCTGAGATCAAGACCCGAGCCCAGAGAGAGTTGGACACCCAACCAACTGAGCCACCCAGGCGCTCCTATTTTTTTTTTAAACCAGAGATTTCGATACTCAACAAGTTAAAAGCTCCCAAAGGGTTCATTTTATTCCTGACATGAAAATGAAGCAGGGGAAGTTTCAACCCATATGATATAAATCTTATCAAAATTACTAAATTTGGGGATTTTAAAAACCAGATTTTCTCTTGCCTTAGACATGAAAATGACAACCTACACCCAACAAACTGTGAATTCTGGAAGCCATCACGTCATACACAAACTTCCATATTTCATAACTCATCCTCCTCCTTGGAAAATTTTCACTCTATGTGCTGTCTCAGCCAAAGTGCAGCATCTCTACCAAGAAGGGCTTCTCCTGCAAGTCCTCTGTACAGACACCATCTTCTCCTGCCCTCCTTAGCTCTCTCGCCAGCTCCCTGTCTGGCCGGCCCACGATTTCCAGAGGGCCAGCCTGCACACGGCCCACAGACCCTGCACCCACCCACACGTCCCACTTCTCCACACACCAATGAGTGCTGCTGGATGAGGCTGGAATCACTGGAAGTGTGGATTCCACTTTAACTGGCTATCAGTGTCCCCAGGCAGTTTCTCACCTACCCACGCTCACGCGTTCCCGCTGCCCAGGACCCTCTGCCATCTCGGAGCATCTGGTGCCCCCGCCCTCACAGGACTGTCCTCCCCAAGGCTCCTAGCACGTTAAGGGGCCTCCTCCTCTGGGCTGACAGGGACTCCCAGTCCGCTCCCCCTGCAACGCTCTCTGCATCCTGTGTCCTAGCTGCTTTCACTCGCCTCCATGTTCATAGAACATTCTGGCATGAATAATGTGCTTGCTGCTAATTTTCACTCTATTACTTATATCGGTCAGACTTTTTATTAAAAAGCAGGAACAGTATGCTAAACCATAACCAGGGCTGAAAGTATTACACTACTGACTTGTTGGCAAGCTTTCATCCTGAACTTGAGTCAGCAGACTTCAGGGCTCCTAACTCATGCGCTGCGCCAGTCGCTTCTATGTTAATGAGTTGACCAAAACACACAGACAGAGGGACACAGTGTCAGAAAAGAAGACAGGATAAAACATACTTTCTGAGAAAGAGGGGGAGTCCTCTGGGGTTATTTCCACTCGACCCTTAAGTCCTGCGCTGTATCAAGACCTGGAAAGCAGCAGCACTCGTTTGAGAAGTTCCTATGAACTCCCAACTGTTACACCCATTCCAACAGAGGCGAGAGCACAGTATAATTTCTCCACTGTCCCGAACCGCTCCCGGATCAGCACTGTCTCCCCCGCCCCACGCCAGCCCCACCTGCGCTCCCTTCCAGTGAGTGCCCTACAGCAGACCCAGTCTGCACGGCGTCTCCGTCTGTGTCACCCAGGTCTCGGATCGGAGGCACGAGTCAGTCCCAGGCAACTGCCTCTGGGGCTGGCACTCCTTCCCGCGGCGGCACAGCAGCCAGCGAGCAGCAGTTTCTGCCCACCTTCAGGCCTGGCTCTATTCACAATTACAAGAAGCGGAAAGAGGCTCCCGACCTGTCTTGAGTAAAAACCATGGCTTTCTTCATGAGTACGTGAAGGCCCGATACCTCCTCCTAGTTTTCTTGCTGGGCTCACATCACGCGGGGCTTACAGAGAACTGGAAAATACGCGGTTTCTTCCGGAATCTGTCGTAAGCAGTGAATTCCACGGCTGCGCTTTCCCGCCCCCGCCCCTCCCCCGTCGCTGAAGCCCAGGACTGGTCACGGGGCTGCGCCAACAGGGTTCTCCTTCCACTAGAGAGTTAATTTCGAGTCCTCCCAAAGATAGGTTTTCTCATTATAGATAAGGCAAAATGTAACTGGAAAAGTAGACTGGCTTCCCCTTCCATTATAAGTAGAAGGTCTGCTAAGTTTTGATTTTGACTTTGCCACAGGTTGAGATCAGGGAAAGTATTTTCAACCCCCTTCATCTGTTTCTAAAAGGAAGCAGTTACTGAATTATGAGAATGAACTTAAAGAGAAACCAATGTGGTTAGTTTTCAATAAAAATTCCAAGCTGCCTGAGAACTAGGTACATTCCCGGGAGACAATTTTAAATATTCATAATTTAGTCTAAAGACATTTTTTGTATTAAACTGAAAATATATTGGGATCATAAATCTTGCCCCCTTTGGAATTCTAATATTGTAATTTTCATCTCTTCGCAGACCTTCTTTCCTTTTACTAATTATCTACATGCTAACTGCGTTTAGACACAAGTTTTCAAATGTTAGAAGTACGTAATAAGGAAACCTAAATCCTTTCTTCATCAGTCACTATTCAGCCAGAACCTTCGTCTTCCAGCCGGTCGTCTCTCCGAAAGGCGCCAGCTAGCAGCGGCTGGGCGAGTAGGGGCAGCACGGCCCTCCCGTCACCGAGCACAGCCACGAGCACGCGCCCGAGCCTCTCTGGGCCTCCGCTCTCTCATCTGTTAAGAGGCAGGGATACTGATGGTACCTGTTTCTCATGGGAGAAGCTGAAAGAACACATTCCAAGTACCTACGACAGTACCCGGCAAATACCAGAAGTTCACAGTGTTTGCCATTATTGTCATTTGTACATTTTTGTCGACAGCATTCCACACCGTAAAGCTAACACAGCTGCTGACAAGCGACATGCCTCCTTCTACGGCGCACGACGGATCAGCGCAGACCCCCTTCCTGCATTCCCACTCCGAGTCACAGAAGGAGGCCTTCGCAGATGAGCCGTCGGCATCCTCGCGGTTCCACCCCGTCGCAAATCCACTCCTGCTGCTCGCTGCCCTTCAACTGACACATCTGAGGGAGGAGACTATGGTCTGTTTTACTCACCAATGTATGTTCATGCTTGGCACAGGGCCTGGTACACAGACGTTTACAGAGATTTAACGAATGAATAAACTGCCTATTTCTAATAGCCAGGAAATCCCAGCCCCACATTCGAATCTAAAACACTACAGCAGGTTAAATGGCGGCTGCCCACAAAGCACACAGACAGCAGATGGCTGAGGGCTCCAGGAAGGACTTCCGGGAGGCTGGACTAGACCAAGCAGACCCCGGGCAGTGAGCCCCAGAGGCTCCTGGGCTGAGCAGACTTAAAACATACACAGTGCACCAGGACCAAAGAGAAGCCAACATCAACTGAACCCAGTTCTCTGACTTAACTGTAGGACAGAAGTCATTTTATCTCGCTCTATCATGACGTCAAATAATTAGAGGCAAAGTGAGATGAACATGGACCTTCTCCACCCTGCGACCATCCCACTTTTAGAGAACGGAGAATGAAGAATGAAAATTAGATGGATGGTCTGTGGGATATCCTTCCAGCGCTGCTTGTAAGGAGCACAGTCTAGGCCAGTTTTCTTCTAAACTCTAGAATCATACACCTGTGGGGCGCCTGGGGGGCTCAGTCAGTTAAGCGTCTGCCTTCGGCTGTGATGATCCCGGGGTTCTGGGATGGAGCCCCGTGTCGGGCTCCCTGCTCAGCGGGAACCCTGCTTCTCCCTCTCCCTCTGTCCCTCTGTCCCTCTTCTCATGCTTTCTCTCTCAAATAAATAAATAAAATCTTGGAAAAAAAATCATACACCTGTAGGATGCAGGACATTCATATAAAACACACAGAAGAGCCAGAGTAAAATGAAAAATAAAAAAATAAAAAACCACCTCACTTAACTCAAATGGTAGTACTTAGCAAAAATCGTGTACCACACATGTGATAACAAGGTATTTTTACAGGGCCAACCCTAAACGTAAATACAGATCAACAAGTTAGAACTATACTCCTTCAGCCAGAAAATGCTCAAGGAGAAGTAAAACATAGTAGGAGCAAGTCTGCATAATGGCGAACCTGGTCACACTACCCTAACAGTATGATAAATATATCCATAAATAAAATATAAATACATAAAAATGAAAAGCCATTTATAAAATGTAAAAAAAACATGAACCAAAAAGTACATAATATAAAAATAAATGCCCAAATCTGGATGGATCTTATGGCACTTTGTCCAAGTTCTAAAGATAAGGACAGAAGTCACTAAGAAAAAGTGAATGCAATTAACGTTGCAGGATGCTCATGAAACAGAAATCCACACTGATGAGGCTACCGGGCTTTATATAAAAATGAGCCGCCTCCCCTCCCCCCGCCCCGAGGACACAGACCCCTGATGCTCCCCACGTCTGTGCCCACATCCTCCTCCTGAGCACCAGCCAGCTCCATTTCCCAGTCAGTACCGCAAGGTGCCGTGGCTGGCCGCGTGACCGCGGTTCCGCCGACAGCGTGTGAGCAGAAGTGACGCAGGCCAGTCCCAGATAAACTCCCAGGAGTGACCCTCGCCCTCTCCCCACCGGACACGTGAACGCAGAGGTCTGTGGGGCCCAGCGGAAGTCGCCCAGAGGGCGAGGGGAGGGAGAAGAACACTTGGCAGTGCCGAGGCTCGGCGGGCTCAGGGCTGGCCAGTCACCGCACTCCAGCTGACCCTCCGGGGCGGGACACCCCGGCGCCGCCACCAGTGCCCTTTCCGTGCAGGCGCCGCACGCTCCGGCTGCTGCACACGCTGTCCCAGCCAACACGGGCTGCTCCTCCGAGGCCTGCCTGAGACCGTCCCTGGCCCCTGCCCCCCAGTGGACAACTCTGAGGTAGGCTTTATGCTCCAGAGGCTCCCCCACTCCCATCCTGACATCCCAAAGATCGGGCCGGGGCCAGAGACTTTGACCTGAAACTACACAGCCGCCCAGTTCCACCCCTTCCCATCTTGCATCCCCGGCACCCTTACCTAATCCTGTGCCTCTAAATCCCCATCTTGGGCTCTGCCCCTGCCGACCCAAGGCTGCGGCCCAGCACTGCTGCTGCTAGCTAACTCTGCAGGGGGCTCCTCTCCCCTTCCAACCCTAGAACGCCCGAGGAGGCAGGGATTCTGCTCCCAGAATCTTCTGAGCATTTCAGTATCTCACAGCCAGTACACGGCTAGAAAGCGGCAGAGCCTGGACTCACTCCCGGGTCCCCCACCTCCACAGCACACATACTGACTCACTGGGCTTGGTATGAACAGTTACTTCAGGTTCTGCCGTCTGTCTCGCTGTTCCATGATCACATACGTACATGCAATTGTGTGACAGCATGTGAGTGCTCAGAGTCAAGAAAACCAGTAAATACTAAATCACGTCTACACTCAGCCAGCCATGGAAATTCCACGGCTCGCCTGAATGGTAAGAGAAATTAGCAGTGCTTATCTGACCAACCTATGAGAAACTGATAAAGGAGGCAGGACCAAAGATGTTATCTACGATTTAGAAGAAAGCGCTGACTCAAGTTGAGTAAACAAGGAAATTTCTGGCTTGGTAGTTTGTCCAATGGAATAAGGATGGAAAAAGAGGGTTTTACCAGTATAACCTTGAAACCAGAGGCGGCCAGCAGCCAGGTGTGATAACCTGCGGCAGCCAGGCAGAAGGCAGCGAGCGCCAGGTAGGACTGATGACGGCGGGTCGACCAGGCCCAACCACACTGGCACCTGCATCAAATCCGACCAGAAAGAAGCCCATTTCCAAGACGCCAAATACTGCGTAAGGGCCAGGGGTAGAAAGATTAGATAAAAGGGGCAGGTAATACAAGATACTATTCAGAAAGAAAGTCAATGGCTGATACATGAAATGAACCAGAGTGACAAATACTCCTTCTCTGGGGGTAGCAGGTCACAACGGACACAAGGGAGAAATCGGCTGGGGAAGACACCTGGGCCCCTCGTCGTATCCACGGGCCTCGACGGATAACAGACCCCGAGAACCTGAATACGTACATGAGCTTTAAAACTTGTAAGCTTTAAGATTCTAAAAGCTTCTTATTGACTATCATTGGTATTGCCTTTTTGAAATAGAAATTTAACAATGAGCAAGTATCATAAAGCTCACAGTGCCATTTTCCTCACTGTTTTCTACTTCACTTTGAACACTGAGGTCACTTTCTTTTTCCGTATTTACATAACTTAAATTCCGGCCGTTAAGTTTTCGCCACGCAGTAAAGATTGCTAATCGCTTACCCACTATAAATTCTCACTTCTTCCTAAGTAATCAAAGGACAGCACTGCCCACCTAAAACCCTTGAACTTGTCCCACGTGACTGGGTTCTGGCCAACAAGACTTCACTGGCACTGTGGGACGGGGGCCCTAGGGAGGCTCCTAAGGGGCCGCCTCAGCGGGCACACACCTTTTGTCCCCATCCTTCCTCCTCTTTTGGCCTGGAATTTGGGTAGAAAAATAGATGGGCCGCTGTGATGTCACAGGACTGCTATACCAAAACAACTTTCTCATTTTTATGCAAAACATAAAGACACTTGGTTGAAGTCATCTTTACCTGAGTTTTCTGTCACGTGCAGCCTCATTCACAGCCCGACCCCGAACAAGTCAAGTACAACACCGTATCTTTCACAAACACACTGCCAAGAAACAGGCACAACAAACCACTTTCCCTGGAAGGGACAAAGAAACTCGGGTTTACAGTTAAAAGTGGATTAGCCCGAGTTCCGCTGTCCACGTAACTCAGGACGTAAAGGCCCACTTCGGAGTCTTGCTCTACAGAGCGCTCTTTCTGCCGCCACACACTGCTTTGTGCTGTGACCAGTGTGTCTTCAGGTCGCGCTGAGTGAGCCGTGGTCCCAGGCTGGCGCGCCCCATCTCGGAGGCTCTTCCCGAGGGGAGCATTCATTTAAGAACTACTATCATTTCACGGGTATAAAAGGTAGTAAACTACCAATTCCCTTACCAAGTGCACAATTATTTTAAGACCGTTAGTAAGCTGTGAATACATCACTTAACAGAATTTTCGGTACTAATTCTTCTGCCTTTTTAAAGAAAAGGCTACCTTAATCCTTTCAACTAATTGCTCTATTTTGCTTTTCTTTATATCCGTTTAAGAGTCTAAGGTAAAAAATTATCTTCTCATATAATTCTTATAAAAACTGCACTCACTTGTTCCGCATCTCTTGTTAATTACATGATGTTATCTGTGTTAATCCTACTCAGGAAGAACTGACAACTTCAACCACAAAAAAAAAAAGAGAACTCTGCATAAATTGCTGAGCCCGAAGTTAATCGTATAATGCGGAGAATAGAGAGGCTCTAACAGCTATTGTATGACTTATCAGCTTCCCTAACAGGTCACTTGGTATATTTTAATAAGACTAATTAAATATCTTAACAATGTCATTGAAACTTCATGAATCTTTCAATGAATTACAACCTTCCTTTACAGCATGTTTTCATTTATTAATCTCACTTAAAATGCAAAGAACTATATAAGAGACCAGCAGACACTTAAGAATGCCTCTCAGTTAATTCTGATTAAATGTGGGTTAAATGCAAAGAATAAAGACCACGAGTGACCCCTGACATAATTAAAATTATGCCCTTCTATCACAATATTAATCCTCTTATTTCAGTATTTTCATAGGTCTTTTTTCTTTCAGATTGTGCCTTGTTTAATACCTACATTTTTTCACTAAAAGGTACTTTTGTATTGGGAGATGCTTTCTAAACATTTTGAAGAAGGATATGCCCGGGGCTAAGCACCAGCCTTCGTAGATTGGGGGGGACGGGGGTCGGATCCCACACGGACGGAAGGACACGAAGACAATGTTATGGGCTCACAGTGAAGCCAGAGCATGTGGTACTCATCAGAGCATCGCTAACTTAGTGCAAAACGCTGCTTTTGATGAACATACCGAAGCCTATTTATGTCTCATATTTCAACAATGAAAAGCCCTTTATCCCTGCACCTTACCCCTCCTGTTGTCCTCCCCAAACAATCCCACCCGAGCACACAGCATGAACCCTCCCGGAGCCAACTCGGCCACTTCTGCAATCACCGACAGTCACGATCTTCAATACGGTCTGGATCCAATCCGCCAGTTTACTCATGAGCATTTTAATACTCAGAGAGAAAGGGAGAGGTGCACCAGGACTAAGAGACTCGGACTGCCGTGCCTACAACCCCATCTGCACCCAGTTGTGTGAACCTGAGCAAGTGAATCCTTCCAAGACTCAGGTTCCCCCTTGTGAGCTGGAGAAAACGTTACCCTCACGTGGCTGCTGAACACAAGCTCCGAGCAAACTCTGGGACACAGTGAGCACTCAGTCATTGTTTCCTTTCCCAGTGATTTCAAAGTACGGGCTCCAAGACTATTTCCTCACTCAGAAAAGGACGGAGTTAAAAAGCAGAGCAGCAGCTCCAACAACTGAGAGCACAGTCTGTTTAAAAAGTCTCGTGTGTGAGTACCCCCACCACACGACCCGCAATCCCCACTCCTCGCTACTTACTGACGACGACATTCACACAGAAAACGCACACGTTTAATACCAACTTTACTCATAAGAGCCAAAGACTAGAAATAACCCAAACGTCCACATGGTGAATGGATAAACAGACTGTGGTACATCCATACGGGAGAACAATACCTGCCAATAAAAAAAGATGAGCCGCTTACAGGGAAAGAATCTCAGCAGCACTGCGGCAAGGGAAAGAAGCCAGCCTCAAACCACGCATGCCACAGCCGTCCACTCACAGGACAGGATTCCAGCGACAGGAAACAAATCTGGCTGCAGGGGCTGGGATGGGGAGGGGAGTGACCACAGAAGGGCAGCACGAGGAAGTCCCTGGGGAGACAGGACTGCTCTCGACATCTTAATTGTAGTGATTACACAACTGTGTGTACTTGTGAATTTTCACAAGCTTGCGCATCAAAAGAACTAAATTGTAAAAAAGTTTTAAGTTTCTAAACTTTTGGAGAAGTGCTTTCCAGTCCTTTATGATAAAATAGGGCCTCTTTCAAAGTTTATCTTAAAAAATGCATTTTAACACAACTATAGGTCTTCAGAGACTCCAGAGAAAATAAGTATAAGATAAAAACCGGTGTGCTTTGCAGGATACATCAGTAAAAACAGGCCATAAAGATGTTCTTGGCACACACAGGAGGTTCTGAGAGTTTGACAATCTGTATTATCGTTGAGCCCGCGCTGGCTGGATTGTGACAATACAGATGGGCAAACTGCACTCGAGAGTTTTAGTCTGCTATTTACGAAAGGACGGATGAAAGGTTTTCATTTTAACAAAACAGTTTTACTTAGCCGAAGACTCCATACGACAGTTTAGCACACACACTTTTAGAAGGCAGTGTTTATGACGTGGCCTATTGGCTGACTTCCTGTCCACGAAGCTACTTCATGTAACATCAGTCCGCACTCCTGGGGCTCGGGATCACGCGTGCGGACCCCCGCCCAGCACACACAACATTCGCTGGCAGGACGGCAAGTCGGGTCCACGGCGCGCCGAGTCCCATAAGCACCATACTTCATAGCTGTTACCGCAGTGTTTAGCTGCCCCCGTTACTGCTGCAGATGGGAATCCACTGATATGATTAAGTTTGATGGTATGATAATATATGGTAATCATGATTAATCAGAAACCCAGTAGCAAATGGAGGATGTTGGGTATTATGTCACCTGCATTTTAAACTGCATTCTCTCCCTGCAAGCCTGACAACATCTGACAGCTGGAAGGCTCTCATCCCACACTCGCCTGCTACTACTCATAGGTCTGATAAGAGAAAATGCCCATCATTCCTTCCCGATCTTAAGTGCTAATAATTACAAGGCATTGCAGGCAAGTTGTAAAAACAGTTAGGGGTTCAGAAGAAAGGCTGGAATGAAGTCTAGATTCACATCTGCAAGGGCTCTAATCAGAAAGAAATGGAATCTGAGGCAGCAGCCTCATCAAACATGATTTGCATGAAATGCCATATAAAACACATCCAGGCCGTGTCAATCACCACCACCTGATCCCACGCGCCCTTCCCGGGGGCAGCCCGCGCTCAGACCTCCCTGTGACGTGCTACAGCTACGCAGCAAACCCAAACGGGAATCTTACTGGGTTAACCGAAATAACAATGTAATTGCCAAAAAGACTAATTTAAACTTTTTAGTAGTCTTTTTTAAATGTAATTTTTAGTTTTAATTCCAACAGAAATCACTGAGAAATTATTCAGCAGCCAAAGTACTTGGTATTTAACTGGTTACCCTGAAATACCACCTTTACCCAGTGTATCAATTCAAAATCAATGACTGAACAGGTTTTAAAATATCCTCGGTCAAGAATCTTTACAACATGAGTTACTCGGGATTTACCCAGATGCTTAAAAATAACAATTGTAACGACAACTAAAACAAAATTAGGTTAGCAAAATTTCAAAGCAACACTTGGAAATATTACTAACCAACATTTTAGTGTTACTTTTTTAAGTGGGCAAACTTTAAAAACAATAAGCACCTCTCTGATGATAAATACATAACTGGAAAATATACTTATAGATAAAAACAAGACTTCAAACTTTACACTAGTGACAAAAACATCAGGGACAGCCTTTGTGGAAAGGAAAACCTATCTGACTAACACGTAAAACAAAGAGCATTTGGAAACGAAAAGAGATCACGTGCAGAAAGGTAACCAAGCGTCCCCACCCCACTCCTCCACAAAAACAAAACAAGGAAGAAAACCACAACTGTTCTGTGAAACTACATTCAAAGGTCTTAACATGAGTGAGGACCTGTTCAGGAGAGCATGCGGGATGGCAGGTGGTGGCCGGCCGGACTGGAGGAGGGACATGGGGGGCGGGACATGGGGGGCGGGACGGGCCCTTACACAGCACCAGTAACTCCTAAGGGCAGATGCTTACTTCCTGTGTCCATCAGCTCCGGTGAGGACTCACTGTTTAGAGAGCTGAGACATACTTTACATTTGGCAGAGTGATGCTGTGGTATAAAAAGAAAGTATGAAAAGAATTCATTCTCTGACAACGCTATCAAATATATTTTTATATTTCAAAGAAAGGTTCATAACTCCGATTTGAAAAAACCAAACAGCCTGGGAATTAAAGTTTGTGACGAGAAATGTTTTAAAGTGCAGGACTAAGAGCTTATCTGTAGTGAAAATTAAAGACACGGATCTGATTCTTAGATGCAAACCTAAATCACAAAGCACTTCACCAAAATACAAAATGAGGGAGCGGGGCGGGGGGCAGACACGGAGCCTGACAGGAGCACAGAAAGGGCAGCTCGATGCCAAGAGCTAAACCAGTATTTTCCAAAAACCATAGAACAAGGATGCCTTTCTTATGATATTTATTACTTTGACATTCGAATCTTTGTCTTAAAAACTGTTTACTCAATCCTCTCAATAAAATTCACCAAGAGGAAATAAAAACATTAGTTCTCCTACTATATCACATATAGCCTAGAATACCATATTTTCGCCTAAGATTTGAATTTTTCAAATAATCTTAAATAATTCTACGAAAAACAGGTTTAATATTAGGCTGCCTAGACTTCCCCAATTTCTAATTAAAAAATTGGAGGCATTACCACCTAATACAATTCTAGGCATACTAGTTCTAAATTAAGAATTTCTCAAGTTTTCATAAAATTGTCAAACAAAATGGATTTTTAAGAAAGTAAAGCTTGCCAGTGTTGGGGAAGAGCAGGAATACCTTAGCATTAATACCAACTAGATACTAATTCCATTAAAATCTGGAAATCTAGTGGTACTTGTACTGGCTGCCTTTTTTACTCTCTACTCAGATGGGTAGAGCTGAATTTTTATACACTAAGTGAGCGTGATGTAATTCTCTGGAGCAAATTCACGTATGTATCGTTAAAAACAACAAGTAAAAAAGTAAATTACATACCCCTTCTCCAAACTACTCATTTTATGCAGGGTTCATCACGGAGTCTGTTTGACTCAGTAGACGTCCTTGGCACACAAAAAGATGTGAATTACAGAAATATACTGAGCAAAGTGAAGTTCACTGCGATCTTGTCTTTCCCCAGCCTAAGCTGCTTTAATGAACCCCCACTGTTCCTAGGACAGGTGGAGTTCTGCTGACAGCTCAGGAGTCCCCGACCCAAGCCTGCAGACCAGCTTGTGTACACAGTCCTACTCGCCCTGTGCCCAGGACAGCTGGCCAAGCCCCCGGCCTTGTGCACACAAAGTGCAGATGAACAGCGGTTGAATAAGTGACAGGGCAAATTAATAACGGAGTGATCGTGCTACGAGATTGCAGTGAACTTCACTTTGCTCAACAGATCAGTGTAATTCACACCTGTTTGTGTGCCAAGGACGTCTACTAACTCCACGATGATTCCGAAGTTAGGCTTCCTAACGTGAATGCTTTATCAGTTTGGGGGGGGGGGGTCATCTTACAAAGCAAAATTCAGTTTAGCAAAAGTAACAGGACAGTCCCCAGGGAAAACTGCCATTAGTTAAGAAATCTCCAAGGGGTTTTGTTAAAACACAACAAGACTGTCCCCACTAGTTTTATAATTTTATTCTGGTCAAAACTGGCCTCCCCGAACTATGCTAGTCTGTTTTATTGTTTGGGACTGGGACTAGCACTAGGCAGAAGCACCTGGCATGAAGGAGAAACTCACACGCTCACAAAACTACATTTACACTAACAGCAACCAAGTTCAACCTAGCAGAAAAGGAAAAAAACATTTTATTCAATAAAGATCTGGTCTATGTAAAGTAACAGGAGATGGGCCAGAGTTGGTCCCCCCTCTTAATGATATTTTAGTGCACTTTTTAAAATACTACCTCTTGGTGTGTGTTTTAAAAAAAAAAATTTTTTTTTTAAGATTTTATTTATTTATTTGACAGACACAGAGAGATCACAAGTAGGCAGAGAGGCAGGCAGAGAGAGAGGGGGAAGCAGGCTCCCTGCCGAGCAGAGAGCCCGATGCGGGGCTCGATCCCAGGACGCTGAGATCATGACCTGAGCCGAAGGCAGAGGCTTTACCCACTGAGCCACCCAGGCGCCCCTAAAAAAAATTTTTTTTCAAGTCATCTCTACCCCAACGTGGAACTCCAGCTCACAGCCCACAAGCAAGAGCCGCCCGCTCCTCTGACTGGGCCAACCGGGTGCCGCCACCTCTCATGTACTTTTTAAAAACAGATCCCACACCTGATTACATTCTCTCGGGAAGACCGACTACTGAAGTAAGCGGAGCTCTGCACTTTCACGACCACGGGCACACCGTAACTGCAGCTTAAGCTCCAGCACTTGGGACGCGACAAAAGGTCCAAGACAGGTGAGACGCCAACAGACGAGGGAGCTGGAGGGAGTCCCGCTGTAGCTCATAGGTAACTGCCGTGTAGCCAGCCACTTCCCACCACCCTACATCCTGCCCAGCTCAAAACCAGTACCAAAACAAAACCTCACACTTTGCAGAAACTTTCCCACAAGCACCTCAATAGCATTCACTATGCCCACAGTACTAAATAACTTCAAAATAAGTTCACAATTTCAGGGCACCTGGCTGGCTCCATCGGTGGAGCGTGTGACTACTGACCTCAGGGTTCTGGGTTCGAGTCCCACGTTGTGTGCAGAGACTACTTAAACATAAAATCTTAAACAGTTCAATTTCTCAAAGAAACATTCTTTTAGCGGTGCCAGGATGGCTCAGCAGGTTAAGCGTCTGACTCTGGATTTCGGCTAAGGTCATGATCTCGGGGTCGTGGGATTGAGCCCTGTGTCACGCTCTGTGCTCAGTGGGGAGTCTGCTGCTTTGTCCCTCTCTCTCTCTCCCCTTTTGCCCACCCCCCTCATGCTCTCTCTCTGAAATAAATAAATCTTTAAAAAAAAATAGAGAATGAAAGAAAAGAAATTTTCTTTTATTATCCCCTTATCCTCCAGTATTAAGCGGTTTGCTTCTTTTAGGATCAGGTAAAATTATATTGGTAGAACGGAAAAATAAAAGTAGATGAAAATTACAAATGATTGTTCTAATTCTATATTAGTAAACACATTTTTATAAAAATATCAAGTACATACAAAAGTGCTTTATGTTTTTCTTAAACTACAATTGGTTTTCATATCCAATTTTATCTCTATAATGCAAACAAAACACAAAAACAAATCTAATAAGGATTATAGCACAGTTGCTTACACTTCTGAAAAACAGCAAAAAGTACTTAAAATATTAGTGCTTTATAGTAACTAGCAGTTAAACTACTTCACCAGAAGAAACGTATCTAACAACTAGAACACACGTGCTTATCACTGGGCCATGCAGTTCATAATCCCTGGCTGATACAACAAGTGTTTTGAACACAGAATTGTACTCAGTAAACACACTACCTAATTTTAAAAACCTAGTTTTTAGTAGTTCATAAGTAATTTCAAGGAAAAATTAGTTAATACAAGGGAATAAAACCATTAAGAATTAGTTTTAGAAACCATATTGTAATTCATAAATAACTATACATCAAAGACATTTCTAAAAAATACTCTGAACCTTAAATGAAATACTGATTTTATTTTTGAATAATCATCTGACTATACACCCAGAGCCTTCATCAAAACCTTTTTGCTGAATGCCTTATAATAAATATGCTATCCTTAAGTGTCAAAGCTAGGGTTAAATAGTCTTTTAGATATTTCCTGAAATCAGAGATTACTCATTCTCAACAAAACTATATTTGTTTTATATACAAATGATACTAAAATTTTATGGTCTGGTCCATTTTTTTTTAACAAATGTCCTCACTGATTTAATGAAACCAAGAACTAATGATAAGTCTAACCCAAAACTCAAAAAAAAATTTTTTTTTATTTAAACAGAGATACAACTACTTAACGGACATTTTTCTTCTAGTTAAAATATATTACAAGAATGGATAAAGTTAAGGAAAGCATAGCAAAGTATGGAGGGGGGAGAATCAGTGCTTTCTTGTAAAGAAATTTTAAAGAGAAAAAAACCTTCATTTTAAACTGCAAAACCAATAGCTCATTAAGACTTTTGAGGTTTGGTTGGTTGTTTTTAGGGAAAGAGAATCCTAAGGCTGAGGGCAGAGCCCAACATGGGCTCAATCCCATGACCCCGAGATCATGATCTGAGCCGAAACCAAGAGTTGGGATGCTTAACCGACTGAGCCACCCAGGCGGCCCGAGAGATCATTATTATTCCCTAGAACTTCACACACATGCCCACACGTACACAAATTCACCTGTGCGTGCGTGCACGCGCACACACCATAATAAAGCAAGGCCCTTTCTCATTTAACATATGGCAATGATGAAATCAAAATTCATACTCTTTAAGATAAAAAGCATTGTATGATGATCCTGATTCAACACTTTTACAGTTAAACAAAATTAATTCCATTCTCAAAAATCCACTGACCTTAAGCTTTTAACAAACATTTTCCACTGCAAAAATTATTGTCAATATTTACAAATCTTTAAACTTATATTTAGTTGGAACCACTTGTATTTGCTATATTAATATTTCTTAGCAAATGTACGCTCATCCCTATCGGAGCAGAAGGAGCAGCTGCTACTCACTGGGAATCTCTGGGGCCCCACGGCGGGTCTCGGCTGGCTCGGGACTGGCAGCAAGGGCACTAGGAAGAAAAACAGCTCTGGTTACAAACATCCTTTACGTCACAAACAAATCCACCGAGAAAGGAATACAACGTGTTAAGTTTAATACCAAATATACGTTCTGTGTACAGTAGCCACACTAGGTCAGGGTTGTGCTTAACCTACCCCTCATAACAGGCAGGGGCAAGCAGAACGCCTGCCAGCGTACAACGGCAGGGGAGATTTCAGCAGGGGATGCCTGTGTAGAACTAAAATGTTTTGCAATAAAGAAGGAGCTTACTCCTCTAAAATAAAACACGGCCTTGTGTTTCACATCCATATCCCAGTTATCCAGACTATCTACTCCAGTTACCTTTTCTGACTCCAACCAAATACAAATTTAAATCTAAATCCTCTAGAATTGTAAGAGAGGGAGGGGGACGGCAGAGAAAGGAAAACACACACCCACGGCAGTGTTATAGAAAACCATCTACCATGGCAAGACTTTAGGTTTGGTGGTTGTTTTTAAAGAACCAGAACTCCAATCCATCTACCAGAAGAACACAAAATCGTGTAATTTTAAAGCAGACATTTTATAGTAGGGAAGAAGCCGTACGATGGTTTTATAGCCGGGGGCTAAATCAGGTATGCTCAAGCCCCTCAAAACATATGCATTGTACTGATCTTGATTCTGGAAGACAAAAACAAAAGCCAACCACCACCCACCTGGGGACTGCTGTCGGGGGTGTGCGCATCTTTCATAAAAACGTGCTGCCGGACACTCAGAGGCCTGCAGTAAGCTCTCGGGGCTCAGGTGTTATGGGCGCAACTGCGGTCCCCTTCCAAATGCGCATGCTGATGTCCTGAGCCCCAGGCCCTCAGGACAGGACTGCATTTGGGCTAGGGACCTTTAAAGACGCGATTACAGTAAAATGAGGTCATGTGGGTGGGCCCTGATCCAGTGTGACTGGTGTCCTTCTAAGAGGTTAGAACACAGACATGCACAGAGAACCACCAGCCACGTGAGGACAGAGAAAACAAAATAATGATAATATCACATACCAAATTTTTAATTTAAAAAATGTCTGGTGAATGAGAAATAGAGAAATGATACAGCGTAAAGGTCAAAATTACTTTAAAAACAGAACACTAAGATAAATTTTATTTACTATAGGTACTCAAGGAACTCTAGACATCAAGCCTTATAATGAGGGTCAGACTTCCACAGGTCCAGTTTAAAGTGATAGTGTGTATGGAGCAGAGTCATGACCCATCAAACACAAAGTGTAGCTAAAAGAAAGTTACTTGGATAAAATGTAAAATGGCAGAGGTCCTGAGAGAGAGTGTGTGCACCCAATCCAATCAGTCAAACAAGAAAGAGCGTATCTCTGACCTCAAAAGATTATAATGAAAGCGAAGGAGAAACAAACTACATATTAAACAATATAAAGATGATGGTTTTTAAATTAAATACCAAATATAAAGTACCCAGACCTTTAAGACTATGTGCCACTAATTTTTAAACTTGGCACTTAAACATCAATTCCTGTCAGAAACCTCCAATATAACAAAAAGATTAAAGAAAAAATTAGGTCTCTTTAACTGGGGAGGGGGTGGAATGAGAGCAAGAAAGCTAGGAGCAATCTCTGGGAAGAAATCTGATTATAATTAACAGATTTCTTACACAGAAGCTTACTGGCTAGCTGGCTTGGTTTCTTCTTTTTCTTTCCTTCTCTTTCTTTCTTTCTTTTTTAAAGTAAACTATAAAAATCAACAAAAAAGAAAGAAGGGAAAAAGAACAAAAGTTGACAAAAGGGAGCACCTAAGGACAGGTGTGAGGGGCAGATCAGAGACCCGGCCTGGAGAGAGGGCCGAGGTCAGACCACCAAGGCCTCTGCAAGGTGTCCCTCGGGAGCTCTGCAGTCTCCGGGGCTCATAAGCAGGGGAGGGGACACTTCCAACTAGCTGCCTTTCTCTGCTCCAGGAGCGGAAGAATTTAATACTTGTAATGGTAACACATCATTCTAGTTGAACCCTGTACTCAGAATATTTGATATTTATCTTTCTGTTGTCCCATGTATTTAATGGACTAAACTGATCAAGTTTTTAATTCATTTTAACAGCTTAATAGACAAAAACCTAGAAAACAAGTTAAATTTCCATCAAAACTGGTTAATTATAATATGATGGAACCCTGCGCATCCCTGAAAACGTGTGCCATCAGGAAAAGACGTGCTTATGCTACCACTTCTTTTAAGACAACATTTTCATGCACCTTTCAATGGCCTGCAGCTCTGAGACCCTGGGGCAGTCTATGTGCTATGCACAGGAGACGCGCGGACACCGGCAGCCTCCCTCAGGAAAAGCCTCCCTCAGGAAGAGCTTGCTCATCTCCTGCGGACCACACGACTCTTCAAAGGTGCCCTGAGCGCACGCCCAGCTAGGACAGGGCTGCGCCCTCTCCGCGCAGCAGCCCAGCTCAAGATCAAAGGGATGCTAACGAGAAGGAACGTGGGCTCTGCAGCAGCCACTTTCATGGAAAATGAAATGGAAAAATCATTTAGCTGGTTCCAAGAGTGTAAAAACCATTGTCAGAAAGCTGATCTTACGTTTACTGAACGAGGAGCTTTGCGGTGCCAGGCCTGCATTCTATATCTGTCAGGCTGCTGACTTTTTGGCAAGGCACACGGTTTTTGTATCTGGAAGCTGTCCTGGGGTTTCCTTGGAGCTTTCCCACTCCGGACTTCTCTTTGTTTTTATTAGGCTAAAGAAAATCTGTGCACCCCACCTCCTGCCAGTTTTCCATTCAGTGTTTATGAGGAAATAACACAGTAACCGATGCCGACCTCAGTGAAATTCTTCCTGACCGCAGGTGCCTGTCCTGGGAAGCCACTGTGGGAAGGGCTACTCTGGCGGGGGCGTGCGTGCATCCCACAGCTGCTGCAGGAGACACAGGCTGCGGGCCGGTCACAGGGACGACCTCGGGGAAGTCAGCAGCCCTGCTGTTTGCCTCAGGAGTGCAGAACTCCGGGAGAGGGGGGCGAGGCCGGCAAGAGATTCCAGTACAAGGTGGGGATAGGCAGAGGCTGTCCGGGGGTCGGGGACCCGCTCGGCCTCTGCCTCCCAGCTGTGTAAAACACAAGCGGTCTCCCGTAACACGCCCAAGGCCAGCCTGCCACTGTCCCCATTACAGACGCGGCTCAAAGGCACAGAACGATTTCAGAGAGCCTGCAGGCCACCGGCCTCCTCCTGCACTTCGAGTCCCACCTCGAGCTTCTCCCCAGCTTCTGCGACCCTGGGATTCCAAGTCCAGTGTCAGCAGAGCCCTTGGGGGCCTCAGCCACCCGCCTCTTGCTCAACAGGAACCTGAGCGTCCCCACTGATGGGGCTGCTGTGCTCCCGGCCGGCTCTGCAGGTGGGGCGGGGTCGCTCAGGGCTGTCAGAGCCGTTTCAGGCCCCGGCTCTGGCCCTCACATCATCCCATGTGTCACCCCTACCCCCAGCTGCTGTCCGTCTACTGGCCCAACTCGTGCCCCAGAGTTCAGCTCCTGTCCTACCCCTGTCTCCAGCCCTGTCTTTGGTCTTGAGACCACGTTTCCTGTACTCGGTCTCCTGGGTCCCCGACCACTGTCCCCCATCCCTCCGCAGCCACATCTAGACCTGGTCAGCATCACTGACCCACCTTTCTGCAATCTCTACGAAGCCCCCTTCTCACCTCTACCTTCGACCTCGCCACCTCACTCTCTCCCAGTGACTGCACCTCCTTCTCACCCGTGACCAGCAACGTCACCCTCTCCTGCTGCCAACACCTGGATTCTGGCAAACGCAAACTGTGTCCAGGCCACACATCCGCGCCGTGGTCTGATGCTAAGCTCCCCACCACACAGCTCGAGTGGGCTTCAACATGGCCTACTGTCCCCCGCCAGCACATCCACTCCTCTGCTCCCCTAGAGGGAGACTCCATACCTCCCCTCCCCTCCTCAGACCTGCGACACTCCCGTCCCCTCCACCGTCCCGCTGTGTCCCGCCATGCCCTCAGCCGACGCGCTCCCCCTCGCCTGCATCCGTGAGTTCTCTCCTTCTCAACTGGCTGCTGCTTTTCCCATCTGAAAATAAGAAACTTTCTCTCAAGCCCACTTCCTCCTACCAATTACCATCCAACTTCTGTTTTAGCAAAACACCTTCAAGGACTGTCAATGCCATGCCCTCCCGTTTCTGTGCCCGTGATCTCTCTCCAGCCCGCCTCGGTGAGGCAGGCACCTTCCCCAGGACACCACAAGCACTCTGTGAAAATGCCCAAGACCCCTCCACCGAGGGCGGTCGCCACCCTGCATCCCCCCCCCCCGTCGGCAGAGGCCACTCCCCTCTGCCGCTCGCCCCCCACAACTCTTTCGGCTTCCTCCTTCCTGCCCCCTGCAGGGCCCCCAGCTGTCCAGGTCCAAGGCCTTGGGCTTTCCCCACACTTCACCTTCCCTCCTCTGGGCCTCTCACTGGGCGCAGGCCCTCGCCCTGTCTGTGTGCCAACCACCCTGCAAGATGCACTTGAGTCCAGACCCGCTCGTCCGAACTCTTACTAACTGCACACCAGACACCTCACCTGCAGGCCTCGCTAGCGCCTAACGCGCAGCACATCCGGAGCAGAACTGCGAGCCTTCTCCCTCAAAACCTGCCCCGCCCCATCACAAGTGGTGGTAAGTCCATCCTCCAAATGCTAGATCCCGCAACATCATTTCTGCTTCCAACCTCCCACGCACCCATCCGGTCCATCACATCCTGCTGGGTCTGTCCTCAACTCCATCTAGCATCTGACGGCTTTCCACCGTCACTGCCACCACCGCGATCTGAGCCACTATCGTGTGTTACCCGCGTTAGTGTCGTCTTCCCCTGGCTGAACGCTGGCTTCCACCCTTGCCCCCTACAGGCCACTCCCGACAGGGCAGCAAGAATGACCCTTTCAAGCCGGAAACCAGATCACGTCACTCCCCTGCTTAGACTCCTCCACTCACAGCCCCTTGGGCTCAGAGGAAAAGCCACGGCTCTTAGGAGGGCCTGAAGTCTTACGTGCCGCGGGTCCCACGGTTTTTCTCTGCTCTTATCATCCCACTTACGCCATGTCATCTCTTTTTGGTTTCGGGAACACTCGAGGCACGGTCTCACCCTCTCCCGCTGATCCCTCTGCCTGAAATACTCTCTCCTGAGATAGTGCCATCACCGGCTCCCTGACCACCTTCAACTCTGACCTCTGCAACAAAGCCCACCCTGTCTCCCAGGTTACACAGCCAAGCCCAGGCCCCAGGCCCTTGCTCTGCCCTCTCTCTCTGTCCACTAACACGCTGCACACGTTCTTACTGTCATGTTTCTTGCTCACTGCCCGTCTCTGCTAGAAAGCAAGATCACCACCACAGAAAGCTTTATTGTTTTGCAGCACGAGATCTCAGACGTCAGAGATAGAGAAGTATCTCAACCAACGTGTGCTGAACAGAGGCATGAAGATACACTCCATATCCGCTGCTCCGAAGGGGCTTCCTGGCCTCGGCAGCCTCTGTCTGTGATCACGCTGGAGGCCAAGCACTTAAAGTAACAGCTAGAGCAGACTGAGCGGAAGGCACGCACTGTGCAAACATTCCCACCAGAGAATTTATGAAGAATGCCAACTGAGGCATTTCCACAATGATCTCTAGTGCCCTTGAAATTGGGAAGTTGCTCAGTGCTTTCCATCACGTTATAAAATAAGAGGTACAAACTCTTAAGCAAATGAGTCTAGCCCATCAAGCTGGCAGGTGCCTGGGGTGGGGGAGGAAGCAAAGAGACCGAGTTGTCCTCACGGACTTGCCCGTGAGGACGACATGGCCGCGGTACCCTGTGGCTTTACAGGAGCAGAAGAGACACATACCTTGGACGGGCGTCACCACTGCCCCTTTGAAGTGGGGGTTTATGTGTATGTTCTTGGGCTGCTGGGGGGTCACGGGGGGCGGGGTCATCATCACCCTCGGGGCCTCTATCTGGGGCGGCATGTGCACGCCCTGGGGGGGCGAGGCGTGGTGCGGGTGCTGCAGAGGGAGCAGAGGCTGCAGCTGCTGCTGCTGGAACAGACTGCGGATGGGCTGCTGCTGCGGCGGCGGCGGCGGCGGCGGCGGCTGAGGCTGCGGAGGAGGGATTAATCTTGGAGAGTGCGTCTGAAAACCACCAAAAAAAAA
>CM052887.1:91404809-91443104 GCA_028534135.1 Potos flavus | reverse complement strand
AGCAATAGGGACAGAGGCATTTCAGAGGCACGACGAGAATTCGGAAACCAAACCATCTATGGCCTTGGTCTCAGGGAAGACTGCTCCAGAGACCCCGGTGCCAGCCTACACCCACGGCTACCCACGCTCCAAGAATCCAGTGTGTCCCCTCTTCTAACTCACGGCAGGTGAAACATGCAGCGCTGTGTCATCACCATGGACAGAGGGCCGTCTGAGCCCGATGTGAACTGAACTGACGGGGAACACGGTGCAGCATCACCCACTCACGAACACAAAGGCATTTTAAGGGAACCCCGGGTTGGAAACAAATGAGGTTGGGGGCTGTGCGACGCCCGCGTGGAGAGGCACGGGGCAGCTGGAAAGCACACGGGGAATGCAGAACCGGCAAGTGGGGAGGGCTGGAGACGCACACTTGCGCAGGGAGGGCCGGTGGCAGGAGGGTGATGCCGCCCAGCCACAGCTCTGGCCAGAGGGACGGCTGACAAGAAGGCAGCTGAAGGAAACAGAGGAAGGAGAGCACAGCCCAGCCCTACATGGGAGAGGCTCGGGGCGCGGGAGCTCAGCAGGACGCCTGGGGCACCAGAGTGCGGCAGGAAGGCCGGCGCAGGGGAGGCAGCGATTCTGAGAGCACCCTTGGGAAGAAGTGAAGGGTGCAGAGTCCAGGCGGCAAGGGACCGACCTAGGAGAAAGCGCACTGATGAAAGGACATGAGAAAGAATATTCTTCCCAGAACTCTGGGGAGTCAGGAAGACAGACAGCTCCGGGGTGGGGAGTAACCAGGATCAAGAGCGTTTGTGGTCTGAGGACAGACCCAGGTGACAGCGAGGTTCAGTTCATCTCCGACAGCTTTGGTCCTCCCGGTAAAGTGAAACTATAAAACACCATGACTCGCAAAGGTGGGCACAGAGCTTACAGCCCAGAGCGGGTCACGCCACATGCTTATCCCCAGTTCACAGGGAGCTGCAGAGCCCAGCTCGGCCGTGAGAATTCTGGAAACACGACAGCCCCAGTGGGGTGCCCGCGCCATCTTCCGCTTGGCTAACAATGTCGAAGCACTCACAGCTCCTCCCAGCCCAGCCTCTCTTGAGGGAGGCTGGCTGGGCACACCTCCTCTCTTTGTGGACCTCCACTCCTTTCCAGGACCACAGAGACACGATTACGCAAGAAGAGGTCCCTCTGTGTGGCTGCCCCCTCCCTCGCAAGGAGGCCAAACGAACCAAGCCGGCTGTTCAGTACCCGGCGAGCGGAGGCTGGGGTGAGGGCACTGAACGAGGAAGGAAAAGAAGAAACGAAAGGTCCAGCCTTTTTGCTACGTGAGAAGCTTAAGAATGAAACAGCTGCACGAAGAAAGAGCAGTTATCCACGTGGTCAATTTCTTTACACTGTAATTAACCCAACTTCTCTCCCCTTCCTTTACTTTAAAATTGGAATTCTCACGCTGGAACAGTAAGGCACCTTTTCTACCTTGTTATTTCACAAGTGAATGCATCCTAACATTGGACATGTCTACAAAGAGGCAAAGTGCGATTTTCCCCTAAATTCAGACAAAAATGTAGGAGGGACATGTGGTAGACAGAGTGGACACATATTTGTATTAAATAAATTTGTCCTTGGAGACTGACTTCTGAAGGAAAAAGCCATAAAATCTAAAGCTAACCAAAAGAACATATAAAAAAAAAATCACTATAATTCCTTTCTTTGTTTCTGCGATATCTCATCTTTGAAATGCACAGGAAATGGAAATTGAGCTGAAATTCCAAGTATATGATTATGGGTAGGATAAGACAGTTACTCTAAGAGAAACTGCTCCACTTAAGGAGAAAGCTCTGGTAAACAGTGTAAAGGAACAAGTATTCTGATAAAATAAACAAGACTGCCCACGTGTGACACGGAACACCAGCCACCTTTCTGAGTACGGGCTCTCAGGAGCAGCAGGGAGGACCGAAGTCAGGCTCCCCTGTGGTTCTTGTCCCTCCAAGACACAGGCCTCCTGTCACTTCTTTCTCCGTAAACAGCTGTGTACAAAATTCTTCTTTTACTACGCAAACACCAGGAGTGAATTTCTGACCACAGGTGAGAGCACACTATAAAGAAACTTTCGCCATTATTCCTACTATGAAACTTTAATTTCAGACTAGGAGATACATGCCAAGTATGAAACCCACAAAGGCACATTTTCATGTGTTCTAAGGTCCTGGACTATCGCAATAAAACGAACCCTTACCACGCCAGGAGGCTGCGTCGGAAGCAGGGCAGGTCGGTGATCCTTTATTCTCGCCCGCTCGCTGTTCTCTCTCCTCTGGTCTCCCATTCCACGACACACCACAGAGCCTCCTCTCCTTCCTCCCCGCCTCGAACCATAGCGCCCCTGCTTGTGCTGTCGCTCTCTTTCTTCGAATTCCAGCAGCGCAGCTTTGGCTTCTGCTGAAAGCTCTATTTGAAAAGATGCATATACGTTAGAGCTCTTCAAAGAGCCTCAACTAGATCCACAGGGAGAAACAGGGAAGACATACATGACAAGACACCCGGAAGCAGCACGTGCCTCACCCCCAGGAGGTCACTAGACTAGCGGCGGCAAGCAGGGCCCAGCCAGCGACACTCACAGCCCGTTAGTGACACCTGTTAAGGGAAGACGTGCCCCGCCCGTGAACCTCACCTGGAGTGAGGCACAGGAGCCACAGTATTTTCACTGGAGACCACAAAAATGTGCGGAGGGAAGCTAAAAGGAAGGGGCCGGGGCCCGACTTCACCCAGCCCCCAAGCCGCTGCGATCCCTCCCTCACTGCCGGCGGGCGGCGCCAGGGAGGCTTGGGCTGGGCCAGGCCCCGGCCAGCACACTGCGCTCGGTGAGACCAGTACCAGCGGCACGGGTGCGCGGCGGCACAGAGACTCCAGATGAAGAAATAAAACACACTCCCGCTTAGGCCAAGGTAAACGAAACTATTAATGAAAACACTCCGAATCAATTAATTTCATACAATGGAAAACTCATTATCATTTCAGATTTATCAAAAAAGACCTTTACTCTGTGAACAAAGACTTCTATCCATACAGTCGGATATGGAAGCTGTATCGGATGAGAGCAAAATCACAGAAGAAAAAACTCATTAATGCAAATGCTTGGAGGACACCCGGGAGATGCTCACCTCCCTGACCAATGCTTTAAGGACACAAAAAGCACGGACTCTGGCCCTAAAAAACTTCAGCTGGCACATTATTCTAAATTTCTAAAAGAGAAAAGCTGACTTATTCATATACGGTTCCTTTATTTCAAAATATTATCTGAACTGTGGTATCTTACATTAACAAATGTATACCTTCCAAAGGTTTCACTGAATCCCAAGAGGCATTCTTACACCTTCTTCCACAGTGAAGGGCAAATTTTAAACATTACCAGTTCATCTCCTACCTTGGATTCCATAATCACCTCCAAACTCTTCCAAAATCTCTAAGCCACATTTCATTTTCTTGATATTGTTTCTATGGTATTCCCCTCCCCTTCAAATAAATCTAGACCCCATTCAAAAGAAAATTTAATCTCCTCTTAACAAGCACAGACTTTTACTCTAATCTTGACTACATGATTGGTTCACATACACATTTTATGCGGTGAATCAGCAATTATTTTTCTGGTGGTTCTAAGTGTCAAGATTAATTTCACTATCCTCAGTAATAAAATGGTTTCAAATGACATCTTTAATCAGCAAGTAAAAATGCTTTCCTCCAATTGAGACAAGCTGTCACAAAAGGTCACCAAAATATGACAGGATGGAAATTACATTTGTAACTTCAACTGAAATGTTAATTTCCTCTTAAGTGTTTTCTGAACTATGTCCATATTCTAAAGTAAAGAGATATAGGTGAATGGAACAAAGTTTTACACTGTATTGTCCTTTCCTACAATGTGTTTAAGAATAACATTTGCATACAAATAATTTCTATAATAGTTGGACTAATACATAATGAATAAATATTTACAGAATACACAGCTTATCTAGCAAAGTAACAAATGATAGTCTGAATTTTTTTATAAGAGAATTTGGATCAAGCAAGTTATAAAAAAAAAAAACCTTGCTTGTACTACAAGGACCATCGTGTAAACTGAAGGCAGGATCCTACTGCTGGCACTATCAATCTTGAACTGTTTATTACTAGATGAAAATATTCTTCCCACAGATCCTTGGCCTTAAACAAAATTAACTAAGGATATTATTTCAAGAGAACATTATGTGGACATGATAATAAAGTTCTTTCTTTAGTCTAAAGCAGTAAAATGCGATTTAACACATTACATGTGCCAATGAAATTTAGAATATTGCAAAATCCAGATGCTTACTCATAGACTAACGGATAAAAAGGCCTAACATGAATGTAGTATTTTGGGTACCACGCGTACTGCTCTCAGAGACTCTCAGGTCCACCTCCGAGAGCCAAAGAAGCAGCCGCTCTGAACTTCTGTGCTGAGACTTAAGAAAAACCAGTCACTGACACCTGCTTTTTAGAGATGGTTTTTGACATTTCCATTCAAAATACATCACTCCCATACACATATCAGTTCTAGAAGCCCTTCTCAGCTGGGTTCCACAAGAGAATTAAGCCCTTGGACCCTACAGCATCCTTTGTATGGAATAAGCAAATCTATTTGCTAATAAGCATGTGGTTTTGTGCCACCCTCAGGGAGACGGAGAAGAAGTCACATTTTCTGAAAGGCTTAGTTCCCAGAATGCTGGCTGAGCTCCTTACTGAAGATTTTAACCTACAGGAAAGCCCAAAATTCTACTTGAATTCAAAATACCCATCAGCGCCTGTGTATCAGGTTCTGGAGCTGTACACGAGTCCATGGTCTGCCCACTGCACGACGGCGTCCCCGGTCTGAACGTGAGAACAACTCAGAGAGACCCGACACCCCTGCAGGTTCTGAAGGGAACTCACTACCCACATGCAGACCAAAGGGTCAGGAACGGGGGGGGGGGGGGGCAGAGCATGATTTCAGGCTTCTTTTTAAAGAGTGGAAGGTTCTCAACATTAATCAATGATATCACAAAATCACTTTTATTTATCTTCAAAATGTTAGAAGACATATTTGGCAAGAAATATGGCAAGAAATACATATCACATGAGACGACGTATAGACTCTGGTAGCAAGGTATTTTAATCCCATTACAAAGGGTGGGTAAACAGCTATATACAAATAAATGTTAAGTATTTCTATACAGAACCTGCAACGGATATCTCTACCACCAGGAGCACACAAATAAACTGATGGGTAAAACTTAGGCAGATTTCTAGTTTACCAAATACCGTAGCAGCTTCTCTTTCTCAATCAATATTTTCTTTTACGTAAAACGAACCTTCTGCTGGGAGAGGGGGGGTGGGATCAGGGTAATAAGAGAGTGCACTGTTTTAGGAAACCAATCTGTAAACGGGACAGAAAAATCCTTTTTGTACTGGGCTAAGCCTAAGTTTGAGTCACTAGAAAACTCGTATTTCAGACACTAAGCTTGCTTGTGTCAGGGCTCACGCACAGGGAGCAGAAACAGACACCGACCGCCCAGCCAAACCCGTGCGAGTGCATTTAACCCTTATTTCTTAATGTTTCAAAGAATGGCAACGTCCGAACTTTTACGCTCACAGCCCCCGTCTACCTCTAAGGACTCCAGACTCTCTCCCCCTGTATGTAAAGGCTCTGGCTTGCCTACCACTAACCCCTTCCAACCTCTTCTCTCAGGAAGTACAAATGACCCTGAAAAGAGCAAAATGAGGCCAAGGCCCTGAGGTGGAGGAATGAAAGGAATACAGATGATAAACACAAGCAGGATGAACACCTCCAGATCGGCTGTCAGTGCCTGGGGCAGGTACAACGCAGAGAGAGAGAGGACCCCAGCTGCGGACAGGAGGTGGGCAGAGGCGTCGAGGTTCAGGGGAAAGCGACCTTCACGCTGGCCTACGGGAAGCTGGCTGCAGACAGGAAAGGCCCTTCGTGGTATTTGTCAAGTGATCTCACATCCTTAGCACCTGTAGCTATCCCAGTTATGATGATCTGACACATCAAGTTCCACAACTTATGAAACAATGCCCCGGCCACTACAAAACCACAGAAAAGTGATGAACTCACCCCCAGCCCCAACCCTATGCCACTGCTCTAATAAGATGCTGCCCTCCGCTGTTCAGCCAGGGGCACCCACTCTCTCTTCTCATCTTACTCCAGCCCAAGCCTGAGATGTGTGCTCTGGTATGTAATGTTACCAATCCCTCCTGATGAAAGAGATACTTTCGTTTTTTTCCCATCCTCCTGTTTTCCCAAGGCCAACTTCAGATCCTCTTTCTTAGCAACTTATGTTGTCCTGCTTCAGACCAGCTGGCAAATTTATAGCCTAACTTGAGAAAAGTCCAGGGAATTCTTGAGTCAAAAGTTAGAGGAGGGGAAAACCAGAGGGCAAAGAAGTAGAGATTGCCAGGAGTCTAACAATAATCTCTCCATAAATCTCACTTAGTAAAGTACCACGGTAAGACTGGCTCACTGCTAATCTGTATACACCGGGACCTTGGCATCCTCATGGAGAATTCACATTCGCCACTTACAGACCTGTGTTCGTGTTTCCGAGTGGAAAGGACTATAAGTAATGGTTAAGAAGTGATCAACGTAGGGACTGACGCTTAGTTTCTTGATTTTTATTTTGACCATGACCCAAAAGCGGGTAAAGCCTGTCTTCCCACCCCCTCACCCCCCTCCCTAGAATACAGCACAGCATCCCAACGGGTAAACTGTACGTCCTCCCCCCTAGAATACAGCACAGTGTCCCAGACGTTCTTAAAGTAGAGGTTCCAGAGCAGCAGGGACAGCACCACCTGACAACTCATCAGAAATGCCACCGTCCTGTCTACCAACCTAAACCTCCGGACTCAGGAGAGCTGACAGTGGGTCTAGGAATCCGTGTTTTAACAAACCTTCTAGGTGATTCTGTTGCTCATGCAAATTTGAGAACCACTGCTTTATTCTCTGCACTGGACACTGGAAAAGAGAACCCTCTAGGGTAGGGTAGGGTAAAGAGTGAAAAAGGCTCTCTGCTGGTCAGCAATAGCCTGCTGTAGATCTTTAAAAGCAGGGTCTGCTCAGAATAATGTTCAGTTGATTATGTCTATAAACAAGTTACCTTATCTCATAAAACATGGAGAGGAAATGACACCCAGAAAAAAACAGAAAAAAGATGGTTATAACGACACTAACAGGTACAAAATATGAAGTCTGATCCAGAATTAGCCCTCCAGAGGGAGCAAACGGCCCTGCGCCACACCCGCAGCCCCCTCCCAGAGCCAGCAGGACCTGCACGGTATGTGCAGGAGACCCGGTTCAGGCCATCGACTCCAAAAGAAAAAGCTATTAAAAAAATAAGCAATCAGATATTTTATTCAAATATTTTTAATCCAGAAGACAGCCATTTATAGAATTTATAGAATGACTTTTACAGCACCATAGCTCAGCTCTAACTTCACACAGACCATCCACTCTCTGGATGGCACACACAATAATCTATGGAGTCGAACTGTTTCTACCCATGTGAGTCATCACAAGAGCACTACGGAGGAGGCTGAAATGGGAGTGAAGGAGGATGGGAGACAGGCAAAAAAAGTTACCCAAAGTTTCTGGAATGTTCCTTCTCTCTCTAGTTACATCTGAGAGCCTAATAATTGTTCCTTCTTTCCTTTCAGTTTTGAAACGTAATCGTCCAGATTCTTCATCATCATCATCTTCTTCATCTGATTCTTCTTTTATGTCCTTCTGCAGTTCCAAAGTTTCCATACCTCCCTAGAGTGCAGACATACAAAACAAAATGGGACAGAGACTGAGTTCACATTCTTTTGAATTAAATACTGAAGCATGATATTGGTTCTTTATATTTAAGGTTCTTTATACTTAAGATGTAAAGATACTGTAAAATGTTCCATGACAAGGCCATGTAAAACACTAAACTGATTCCAGGAACAAATAATTTCAAACATTAAAAAAGAAAGTCAGAAAAAGTTCAAGTCCTGCTTGTAATTAATATACAATATATACTGTTGTTACTTATACTTCTGAGAGAGGAAACATGTTGGTTTTTTTTTTTAATTTTTTTAAAGTAGGCTCCATGCCCAACATTGGGTTTGAACTCACAACCTCGAGATCGAGAGCCATAGGCTCTACCAATGGAGCTAGCCAGGGGGCCCAAGAACGATGAATTTCAAAAAGTCCCTGCTGGCCTCAAGCCTGATCCAGATTCCAATAAAATTCAATATATTCCTTAAGCGAACACTGGAGTTCCATGAGTTATTAGCATATACCGCCCTGTGTGACTTAGATCCGATGAGAGCACGCTCCCCTGGTCACAGGCCCGACACTCCCAGTAACTCCCTACCTCGTCTACCATGATTTTTGCTCTAGGCACGCACTCCAAAACTGCTGCTAGGTTGGTTGGTTTCTTCAGACTCCAAAATCCAAAGTCCTCACTCTTAGCCTCTCCTTTCTTTCACCGTCCAGAGTTCATGCATCACTGTCTCTGGCTCAGAATACTGCAGCAGCAAAACTAGTTTTTTTTTTCAGTCACACTAAAACTAGCTTTTATCTTCTACTTTATTATGTCAGCATTCCTACAAAAATACTGCCTAATCTAGTCCCAACTAAAAGTAATTTCTTCATCAACAATTCTTACTTTAGCCTTGATGTTCTCTTTGATACTGACCACTTTTCCCCTTGCACTAGGAGTCTAAGTGGCCTCCTGTGGGATAAAATAGGGACTTACTAAGTACCAGGTTCATTTAAATACTTTTTGTAAATGTAAAGAAAACAGAATTCACCCCCTTATTCTCTTGATTCATAATTTTAAATGTCCTTTACTCTTAAGAGAAACAAAGATGAACTACTTTATTAGAAAATGCACAAGAAAAAATTTAACGTACACCAAAGGTACAATTGTTTCGTACTCTCTTCCCAACATTTTCTGTGCAAAAAGATCACCTACAAATGCACATACTCATTGCTATAAATACTTCAAGTCTCTAACTCCTTCAGGAGTCCAAAGGCCTAAAGATAAAATGATGAATGTCTCATGACAGTGGTACCACCACCTTTCAGTGCTCTGACATTTAGTCTACTACGGAATTTTAAAGTACCAATGTCTTGGCATTTTGCTCGTTTGAGATCATTATTTCTGTCTTACTGAATGTCTGAAACCAGAATGAGTAACACAGACGACGGACCCAGCTAGGTTTGGTGCTGTACTGCGCTCAAATCAAACAAAGGTGACCTCGTTTACAAAGGACTCTTCCCCACTTCCACAAAGCTCTCCGGAGCAGCGCTTCTCCAACTTAATGCTCATACCCATCACTGGGAACCCTGTTAAAACACAGCCTGTAATTCTACAGGCCCGCGGTGGGGCCGGAGACTGCATTTCTAACAAACTCCAGGTGAACCTAAATGCCGGTCCAGAGACCACACGTTCTGAGTAGCAAGGCCACACACACAGGAAGAAAAGAAATGGCTACCGATAAAGCAAAGATTCTACTTCCTACAAAGGTCATTTCTAATTCAACCATTAACAGTAATTTCAGTGCAAAGACTTTCCAAGCAAGTTTAACACAAAACATGACAAGACTGAAATTAATGAAGTTTATTTTGCATTCAAATCTCCATCTAAGAAATCTAGAGGACAAGGATGAGCTGAAAATCATTCCTTTAAAACAAACATTACAACTCGCCAGAAACAAACAAATCCAGTCTACGACCCAGCAATCGCATTCCTAGATATTCTACCCAAGAGAAATGATCATTCATGTTCATGTAAAGAACCTGGAAGGAAATATTTACTGCTCTCTTTTGGATCACCAAAACTGGATCAACAGTAAGTGAATGGCTACATAAACTGGATCCATCCAACGCTCACGAGCGATAACAAGGAATGAACTATGGCTACACGCATGGGATGAAATCACAAGAGCCGTGCACAAGGAGAGAAGTGCATCACGAGACACTGCAACGGGTCTGTTCACAGGACCTTCTCCAAGAGAAAACATCATACTGGCTGCCAGTGATTAGAAACGGAGGAAAGGCAGGACTGCAAAATGACAGCATAAAATAGTTTTTTGAGCAATGGAACTCCTGGAATGCAAGCTTCTGGCTGAAGTCTCAGAGGCCAGTTAAGCCTTGGACTACATGAAGGACTACACAAGCCCAGAACTCTCACACTGAAGCGTGGCCCCGCCTCGCCTGCCTCAACGACAGCCTACTACTTGACAACCTTCACCAGACTCCTGCCTTCAGGCACCTCTTATTCTAAACGCTGGGCTATAAAAAAAAAAAAAAAAGGCATCTCCTTTGGCCGTATGATTTACAGAATCAAATAACCTACCTGCCGACTGCTGACTTTCTCCACAGTTTCTAACAAGTGCCAGCTACTATTCTATTCACAAGTAAAACTCCAATGAAGGGCAGTGTTGGCGACATAAAAATCAGATTATCGTAAGAAACTATTGTGTAAGAAGTGAAATATGTGTATCTGTGATCCCATTATTAGGCTTTGCCAAAAATACACAAAGGCTTGATTTTTAACTACTTAATTATCTTGAAAACCTGAAAGATGTAATTGTAATTCTGAACAGAGGGCACACATGAAAATCATCATGAAAGTTCTTAAAAAGACACAACTCTACCAAAATCACCACATACAGTTGACCCCTGAACAACACAGGCTGGAAATGCACAGGTCCACTTATATGTGAATTTTCTTGGTTAAACACAGTACTGTAAATGTATTTTATGATTTCTTAATAACATTTTCTTTCATCTAGCTTACATTATTGTAAGAATACAGTATACAATACATTTAACATACAAAATAGGTGTTAATCGACTATTTCTGTTATCAGTAAGGCTCCTGGTCAACAGTAAGCTTTTAGCGGTTAAGTCCTGGGGGAGTTAAAAGGTTACACACAGATTTTCAACTTAGCGGGGACCAGTGCCCTTAACCCCAGCACCGTTCAAGAGTTAAAGGTATAAAGAAGTAGAAAGTCTAAGGGGAAGCAAGATCCAGACCTGCAGGTATTTTTAAGTTCTCCAGATAATTCTGAAATGAACCTGTGATCTCAGCGTTTTAAAAGAAAATTCAATATTCTTTCCCAAATCCAAGAAGAAGAAAATAAGTAGTTCTCTGAAACGGGGTTGGGGGGAGCATAGAGAACAGTTTTTAAAAACTTACCAAAAGTTTTTAATGTTTACAGAATATTTAATAGAGAATAATTCTTTATTATACCATAAAATACAAATCAAAAACAAATATTTATTCTATCAATAGTGAAAATTTAGGGGCACCTGGGGGGGGCTCAGTCTGTTAAGCATCTGACCCTTGATTTCAGCCCAGGTCATGATCTCAGGGTCCCGAGATTAAGCCCTGCATCAGGCTTGAGATTCTGCAGTGGGTCATCTGCTTGAGATTCTCTCTCTCTTTCTCCCTTTGCCCCCTCCCCCACTCCAAAATATATAAATCTTTTTTTAAAAAATAGTGAAAATTTACAAGTTGTAGAGATGGAGCAATCAAACTGCACAAAAACTCTAATTACAGACCATTATTCTTCATAAATACAGACACAAAATTGCTTAAAAAAATAAAAGCACATGGAATTTAGCAAAATATAAAAAGGAAAATATATCACAACCAAGTGAGGTTTAGCCAGAAGCACAAGGTTGATTTAAGACACAAAACAATCCATTTACCAAATCTTAGAGAAAAATTCAAAAAAAAAAAAAAAGAAAGAAAAGAAAAATTCCAAATATATGTAGATAGCACCCCTGCCCCCAAACCCTCCAACCAGAGGTAGAACTCCAGTCTTTCTCCCCTTTAAGGGCAGACGAAAGGGACTTGCTTCTAAGGAATACAGCACAGAAAAGGAAAGATCATACTTTATAGATCTACCACCTGTAACTGGAAAGCAGGACATGACCACATGATCAAAACTCACATTGTGGGAGAGGTCCTATACCCAATGGTATGATGGATGAGAAGAGCACCGAACCTCTGTGGCATTCCTTCTAAAACCCCATAACCCCAGTGTAATCATGAGAAAGTATCAGACAAGCCCAGACTGGAAGACACATTCTATGGGCTATGTGGCCAGTGAAGCTCTAGACTGGCAGGGTTGTGAAACACAGGCAAAGACTGACAAACTGGCCAGACCAGAGGAGACAGACACAACAGTGAGGGCCCCTGGACTGGATCCCAGAACAGTAAGAAGACATAAAAAATTTCTTATTAAAGCGCAATAAAGTCTGGAGTATAGTTAACAGTTTTTTAAAAAGTCAGTTAAAAAAAAAAGTTTAATTCACATTAATGAAAGAAAAGACAAAAGCCACAGGAGTATCTCAAAAGATGCAGAAAAAGCACTGACAAAATTCAACACCCATTTCTCATTCTTTAAAAAAAAATCTCAGCAAACCAGATAGAGAAAAGAGCTTCAATCTGATGAAACAAACACAAACTAGACGTCTAGTGAGCTCCTATTACTTGATGAAACACTGAGCACTAGCCCTACCATCAAGAACCAGGTAAGAATGACTGCCTTCAGTATTTCTATTCTTTCAAAGAGATAAAAGAAATAAAAGTACAGGTAGGATATGAAGAATTAAAGTTGTTTATTAACAGGCAACATGATTACTAAGGTATTAGTTTCCCCCCAGTTTGATGGAAAGATAACAGTGCACTCCCTATCAAAATCCCAATCAGATTTTTAGTAGATATTGGCAAGTCAGTTAAGGAATTTATATGGAAATCCAAAACACCTAGAATATCCAAAACAATCTTGAAAAGGAAGACAAAACTGATGGATTTACACTACCTGCTTCCATGCCCCGGTAATCAAGACTATAGTATCAGCAAGGGTACAAGAGGTCCCAGGAAGAGCCCCGAACGTAAATGGTCAATTAATTCCCAACTTAAGCACTAAGGCAATTCAATGGGAAAGGAAGGTTTTACACAACAAATAACGGTGCAACTATCAGAGTAACATACAGGAAAAAGTGAAACTCATACACACACATAAATATATTAGTTGAGACAGATCACAGACCTAAACTACAAATAGCAAACACTACAAAAGCTTCCAGAAGAAAACAGGCTAGTATCTTTGCAACTCCGGGGTAGGTAAAGATTTCTTGGGTCACAGAATTACCTGGTCTTCATCAAATTAAAATTTTCTGTTCATGAAGAGATACCTTTAAAAAAATTAAAACAGAAGCCACAGATTCAGAAAAAATACTCACTATACATATAAATATCTATCTGTCTATAAACATCTGTCTATCTAGGGGCACCTGGGTGGCTAAGTCAATTAAGCGTCTGACTCTTAGTTTCGGATCAGGTCACGATCTTGCGATTGTGGGATCGAGTCCTGTGTCAGGCTCTGTGCTCAATGTGGAGTCTGCTTCAGATTCTCTCTCCCTTTCCCTCTTGTGCATTCTCTCTCTCAAATAAATAAATAAATCTTTAAAAAAAAATCTATCTAGAAAACACAATATAGATATATATGTTCTATGCAGAGCATATACAGACAATATATATTCTCTATGTGGCGTATACAGACTATGTATAGCATATAGACAAAGATTAAAAAGAACCCACATTTTTTTAGAACACTAAAAATGGACACAAGGAAGATCAAAATGTGGAATCAGCACGTGGACTGGCACTCGTATCATTAGTTATCAAAGGAGCACACACTAAAACCATGACACGCCAAGTGAAAGGACTGCATGGAAACGACTGACACTATCAAGTGATGGAGAATGGAGGTTCTCAGGCTAGACCACGGACAGTATAAAATGATACAACCACTCTGGGAAACCATTTGGTGGTTTCTTATAGAATTAACTTCTACTCTGTTTCTCAGGAATTCCATTCATAGTTAACACCAAGGAAAACGAAAAGATATATCCACTAAAAGATATGTAAGATAATCTTTATAAATTATGCATGACTTAAAAAAAAAAAACCCAAAAACAAAAAAGAAACCTGGGTGCCTGGGTGGCTCAGTCGGTGAAGCATCTGCCTTTAACTCAGGTCATGATCTCGGGGTCCTGGAACTGAGTCCCACGTCGGGCTCCCTGCTCAGCGGGGAGTCTGCCCTTGCTTCTGCTCTCTCTCTCTCAAATAAATAAAGATCTTTCTTTATATATTTTACTTATTTGCTGGGGGAAGAGAGGGAGAAAGCACGAGCACAAGCAGGGGGAGTGGCAGGCAGAAGGAGAGGGAGAAGGAGGCTCCCTACTGACCAAGAAGCCCGATGCGGGGCTCAATCCCAGGACCCCCGGATCATGATCTGAGCTGAAAGCAGATGCTTAACGACTGAGCCACCCAGGTATCCCATAAATAAAGATCTTCAATTAAAAAAAAAGAGAGAGGAAAAAAAAGGAAACCCAAATATCTCTTATCAGGAAAACGAACACATACGGTATATCCCTGAAATGCAGTGAACTACTGACACACACAACTACTTGGATGAGTCTCAGAAACATTATGTTGAACAAAAAAGTCAGACACAGAGTAACGATTACATACACTACATGATTACATTTCTGTGAAGTTCTAGAGGAGGAAAGGCTAGTTTAAGGTGACAAATAAGGACACTGCGTCTATGGAGTCAGCATTGACAGGAAAGAAAGAGGGAACACTGGGGTCAGAGAACGGCTTCCGACTAGAGGAAGGGTGGTAACTTGAACAAACACTCGGATCAAAACACTGAACTGTACACTCAGGTCTGTGCCTACCCCTGACTGTAAACGGCGTCACAATTTACAAAGCAAACATTTTCAATAGTGCGCAGATTTCTTTACACCTCTCTCATTGCTGCTGCCGTACAGGAAGACAGCAGCTCCGGCAGCAAGCCTGTGCAAGCCCCGTGTGAGGACAGCAAGCCCGACCGGCCCCAGGCAGCTTTGTAACCACGTCCTCCTCCTCCGCGGCGAGGGCAGTGATTTCTTTGCTCCAAGCACGCGAGAACATTAAGCGAGTACGAGGAGCCCCTCCAGCAGGCTTCCCACCCGAACGGCCTCCTAAGCGGCATTGCTCAGACGCTGCCGATGCGTGCTTCGAGGGCGCTCCGAGAACGAGGGCGCTCCGAGAACGAGGGCGGCTGAAGCAGCGCCCGGCGCGCCGCACTCCCTTCCTCGGCCTGCGCGCACCCCGGGGCCGCGTCACCGTGAACACCGCAGGGCTGCAGGGCTGCAGGGCTGCAGGGCTGCAGGGCTGCCGGGCTGCCAAGGGCCGGCTCATCAACACCCTGCAGACACTTAAGAAACCGAATGAAAAGGCTACACAGATCCCAAAACACAGGCACTGTGCAGACTAAATCGGTTCCTCCTCCTTAAGGACTCTATTCTGACTTCTAAAAAGATGGAACAGCAGCTCTCCAAAGCAAAACCTACCAAAAGGTACTAAAATAGCACATGACACCTACTCTTCAACACCTAAAATAGGACCACGCACACAAATTCTCAATAATGGTATTTTAAACTGACAGATATCCCATGATTCTACTACAAGAAAGGAAACACCACCAAAATATTCGTTGGTGGGGCAAGACCAGCACGTTACCTGCCTCCGCGAAGAACTATCAAAAGTCCTTGGAGCAAAGTACATTACAAAGGATTTTCAGTCAATATAAAACAAGCAACATAAACAAGGTAAACTTAAAGCAACCAGCAAGGACAAAGGATAGGAAAGTAAATATATTTAAAAACATGTTACAAATACAAATAAATACACAAAATACAAATACATTAAAAATATTTTAAAATATTTCAAGCAACAAAAACAAGGCAAACCTCAACCAACCTAAAAGGACAGAAAAATAAGAAAGTAAATATAAGAGTAGCTTTTTAAAAATAATTTCAAATACTAAATTTAAAAACAAATTATGGGACATAGAGCTTAAAAGAAAAAAGCAAATACTATACCTCCTCACAGATGGCATAAAAAAAGAAACTAGTCAATCTGGAGGAGAGTTTACTTTCTGTTCTATAAAAAGATTCATACTGAAAACAAACCTTAGGATGTTTCAAGTGAGACCTCAGCAACTAGAAATCACAGGAGTTAACAAATGCAATCTGGTTCTTTGTCTTACAAATTCTAGGGTCAAAATCTTAACCATCTTGTTTTCCCATTTATAAAAGTTATTCTCATAGGAAAAATATTCTAAAATATTTGGGGTACAAAGTATCAAATAATCCCACCATCTAGAGGTAACCACGAGCATCGTTTTTGTCTGTATCCATCCAGATGTGGAGTCACACGCACACTCAGATGTGCAAAGTTATAGGGAACTTAGAGGAGGAACTGTATTATCTTCCTCTGTTCACTTCACATGCCCAACGGGAAGCTAGAGCACCCTCAGGTAACCCATGGTCCCCTAGAAGGTTAGGCCACCACTTAACCCTCTAGAAAAATCTACACTGGTTCCATTTATTCTCAAGGCTGCAAACGAATAACTGGGACATACTCTCTTCGAACACATCATAGATGAACTCTTTTGGATGACATCATTAAGGTGGAATTATTGAGCCAAAAGGACTTTAGGCTTTTGATTCCGTCAAGAAGAATGAAGGGTATGTGATTTTCCCCTTCTCACAAGCGAATGAGGTAGTTGCCACTGTTTCATGGAGGCTGTGAGAAGCCATTAGACCCCGGTCACAGCTGAGGACAATGCATTCCTCAAGACCCAGAGCAGTGGCATTCGGGGGCCGGCTCCCCGAGCTGATTCCCCGGGTGCCATGTGAACACAGGGGGCTGTGCTGCAGGGGAGACCCTGAGTTTAGGGACCCCCAGTCTGTCATGAGGAACAGGAAGCACACTTGCCCCTGGCCCCGCAGGAAGACACTCACCCTCCAAGACTGCGTGCTTGAGAAGACAGCTGAGAGCGCGGGGACAGCCTGCGCTCTGCTCACAAGATAGGCAGAAACATGACAGACCCACAGAAAACGGTCTCTGGGCAGTTTTTAAAATGGTCCCCCAATAGAATGAGACTATATCTGACCAATAATTTTGATTTTTGCCAGTTTTAAAAAAGGTTAAAATTATCAATTTTAATTTATTTTGTTGAATGTATTTTACATGCTTAATGGTCATTTGCTTATCTTATTTTTGGATTATTTTCTCATATTATTTTATCCTTCTTTACACAGGAGTGCTCATCTGTATATACTGAATATATTAACTTTGCTAAATATATTAATTCTTAGGCTCGTATGCAAATATTTCCCAAATCTGTCATTTGTTTATGGTGGTTTGGGGTACTGATAGATGATCAAATCATTCTTTTCCTTTACTACCAAGAGGAGTAGAATGGTAATAACCAAGACAACCTGGTGCTCATCTTTCCTCATTTTGTATCATGTCCTTAATAATAAAACTCCCTATTTTGCCTGAACACGTTGTCACCCTGAACTATCTTCACCAGTTTCCCCTGCTGTGGGTTACGGCCATGTGACCAAGGCCTGACTCATGAGATGTTTACAGAGGGCTACGTGAGAACTCTGGGATGCGGCTTCAGAGAGCGGCACGGTCCCCTCCGGTCCTCTTGCAACCCACTGTTTGGATGTGGACCACGGTAAGAAGGGCGGCCCTAGAACTTACCATGCACGTCTAGAAGCAGCCTGTACATGATTACCTGAAGAGGCCTACACCAGATCTGAAATGCCCTCTGGAATTTTTTGACATTAGTGAAAAAATAAACTCTCACATTTGCTGGGTTTTCAGTTTTACAGGTAAGCCTAAGGCCATTCGGTCACCATTATCAAAACGATTTCTTCTAATCAGCTGACAGTTCGGTATGTGTAATGTGCACATGTACAAGTAAGTGTATGTCTAGTTATTTTTTACACCAAAAGACTGAATCAATCTGAGATCCAAGGTGTAAGGTATAAGGGAAGGATCTAGCTTTTCTCAAATGATCAATCCTTTCTAAGTGTGTCTGAGATATTCTGTCACATTAACAAACACAGGTTATGAGTTCGTTTCCTTTAAGGCTGGATCCGATCATCAATGTTCCTCCAAAGACATCTCTCTCTCCAGAAGACACTTGAAAATGGAAGGCAAGATGACCATTTTTTTTAAATAATATAACCCACTTTTGCTTTAATATTTTAATGAATACAGTTCAGAAACCAAACTCTGAAATACCTAGACCTCTAGTCAGACCCGGAAAGCAAGCACTTCCGGAAGGCAGCCAAGCAAGGCTAACATCTGCTTTTCTTTGACTGATTCATACACAAAAAGTCTCCATCTCCAGAGATCATTAGACTTTTCTCATTCTAAAGTACCCTATAAATACAATAATATTATCAAAGGGTAAAGAGACTATTACCTAAAATCCTGAAAGAATAAATTACAGACAAGTATCAATGAAGTTAACTTTCCAAACTCGAAATCCCACAGACTAACAAGCAGGACATGAACGAGGTTCCCCTCTCAACTCTCCACCACTGGGAATGATATCTGCGGTACCCCAGCTGTGCCTTCCCCTTCTCTCCTCTCCTGACTTCTTAAGGGTTCTTTCTCAGATGGCTTCGGCCTGGATCCGCCTCTCACGGGTCTGACCCAGACGTGCTCCAGGCCCTCGAGCAGGCGGAGCGCTGACCTGCATACAGCTCTGGTTTCCCCGAACCCGGGGCGGTGGCTCATGACGGCCGACACAGAGCGCTCCCAAAGAGGGGAACCATCTCCAATTTAACATCTTCTTCAGCTTTGTCTTGGCTCTTTGTCCTGGTTCCTTCTACAACTGGAGAATCTCGGTAAAGAATTCTCCATACTATGCTTCTATCTTTTCTCTAAGTTCCAAATTATTTTAAATAGCAAGAGACAGAAAGCACAAAAAGAAAAATTAAATTTAGCTTGTTAGAGAAAGGCTATGTCCTGAGAAGTGCCCACAGCATACAGGTTCACATACTCTGTCACGGCACTGTGTTAGGGAAAAGTAAGGGTAAATAAAATGTTTCGTATACTGAGTTTCTAAAGCACTGGCCTAATAAGTACCTAAAGTAGATGACCTAAAGCACTAAAGTATCACTTTTCCTGATCTTTTGGAATAAAGGGGGTAAAAGTTATTAAGGAAAGTAACTGAGAAGAAAAAATATTAATAAGGAAAAACAGTTTTTAAACCAACAAATCTCAAGCTATAGAATGATTTTATGGCTTACATGCTTGGCCCACCAGACAAGTTCTAAGGTTGGAAAACTGAATCTATTAAGCCCTATGCCTCGTACCACCTCTACTCATCCAAACATCTATTTTTCAGACTAGCCCACAGGTCACCTCTTCCATCAAGCCTCCACGCTTCCCCGCCCCCTTTCCCAGTGTGCTCCGAGACCCACTCCCAGCCAGAGGGCCCCTCCATGAGCTCCTGAAGCAGGGATGGGAGCCTCTGCTGGCAGGCTTCTTCTTCTAGGCTTACGTCACAGGAACTTGCCCACGTGTGTCCCCTCTCCTGTATTAAACTGTGCGTCCCCTGAGTACAGGGGGCCGAGCTTCTAACCCATCCTCATTTCTTTAACACCTAACGCAGCCCCTAAATACAGGAACCTGGAAGTAGTTTTGTAATAATGCTCATAACTAACGAATGTTAACTAATTTAAAATGATTACAGCACTCCTTTCAAAGCACTAACACATACATCACATTTTCTAAAGATTTCTACCCACGCCCCCATAAAACACTGAAAATATTCTAACACTTAAAAGGCAAAGAGCTAAGTGGAAATCACAGCTCACCAGAACTCACTGCCCAAAGACTCCAGAAAGCTCAGGCTTTTTACTGCACATATCGTTCAAAGAAGAGATGTAACACCTTTCCACTAATGCTTTAAAAAAATGTTCATTTTAAATCTGGAAGGAAAAAAAAAAAACCACCAAAATTTTGGACTCTTTTTAAAAGATGAACAAATACCTCTTCCGTTTCAGGAGCAACCTGGGGGTCAGTAATCTCATCTAATTCATCTTCAGCAACACAGTCTTCCTGCTCTTGCAGCCCCTGCTGCCCACAAGCCTGCAAGTATTCTTCATCCTAACAGCCGTTAAAGAGAAAATAAGTCTTCCTCATATAGCTTTGGGTTTTTGAAAGCACTTTTCATCTTCACGACTCATGCTTCGTTATTTTAGCAAATCTGACGATGGCAATTACCCGACGAAGCAGAAAGCATGAAGCACGCGCCGAACGTGGCCTCGCCTGCGTTAATGAGAACGGAGCGCAGTCCGCTGGCCCCACCGCCAAGGTTAGTGACACAGCTCTGCTGCAGCCCCCGAGCGCCCCGATAAATAGCTCCTCTTACGGTCAGCACTAAGGAAAAGCAATCTTCAAAAGAAGGTGCATATGCTCGCACAGTGCAGCTCAGCAGCAGGAAGGGAACTGAAATCACACCCAACGTGCACCATTTTTACGGCAATAAAAAGCAACAAAAGTATAAGCCATTCAATTCAACGCAGGAGCTTTATTAAAAATCACATTAGAATTTGCTTCTCCATCAGCCCATCCCTTGAATCAGAGGGGTGATTCCAAGTTTGTATGAAACGTAAGGGGCACACGGCAGCAGGCAGACATCCCCTGAAGGGCATATGGAAGGAAGCAGACAGGCTGGCTCGAGACGGCTTCAAGAGAAGGAAGGGTTCCTACACCTACTACTCTCAAGTAACAAGAACGTCTGATCCTACACGGCGGAGCTGAACTTGCCAGCATCCCCACTCACGGGCTGAAACCAACAGCAGTTGGTTACCAGACAAGAAACCAAGGGTGAGCACGTACGTTCCGGAACCTGAGGCAAGCTACCAGGGAGAGCACAGAAGCCACATGTATGATCCCCAAGAGACCAGCTGCATTCAAGGTGACAAACCATCGTGGGTCCCACATACGTCTCTCAAGGCTATCTGAACACACTGTATCTCACTCTCCAGAAGAAACCATCTCATCAAAAAGAGAAACCATCACTACCCACAATTCACTGACAGAACTGTCAGACTTCAAATAAGGCCAAATGATGCTAATCAAAATTTTCAGCTAATATATGCAATGGAGAAGAGTCTATGCCACTGGACCCTCCCCAAAAAACAAGAATCTGCTACCCTTCACATAAGTTCCCAGTCTGAAACTGTTTTGAAAGAACAATGTTTTGTGAAATCTCAATCTACGGTGACTTTAAAAACCCTGAAAAGATTGTGCTTAAAAGTATACATCACCCGACAATTTTCTCATATTTTGTCAAATAATAACGGATCATCGGCTCTTAATACAAGAGTACAAGTTTTTAAATCAATCCCAATTCCCTCTCAAGAACAGGACTGGCAAAATTCACAAAACCCAAGGAACACGTGACTTTTGAGTCAAGAGGAAAGAACACTGGAGTTCTACTACCGACTTGTTAAAGTGGCCCTCGCTTCTTTACACGCAGAAGTATCCCCTGCAATTGTAAAATTCCGTGGCTGTAGGACTCCATTCCAGGTATACACAAAATCCACCCACGCGGTTTCAGGAGTGCGCCCCAACGGACAGACGCACTCACGCTCAGCACGGCACCGAGCTGGCTCCTAGCTTGAGGGGCCAAGTTAACCATCCCTCACTAGGACACGAAACACCGTGAGATAAACCGGCTGATAACTAACATGCCACTGGGACACACAGGCACACAATCCACCGGCCCGCCTAGCCGGCTCCTCGCCGGACCCCCTCGCGGTGCACCGGGGGCAGCCTGCGAAGGCCGGGAGCCCCGCCCCAGCTGAGGGCCAGCTCTCCCCTCCTCCGAGCAGGAGGCGCACTCCGCACCCCAGCGCCACGCTCCTTGTGGAGAAACCCGCCATCGGACAGAAACGGGGGAGGGAGGCAAGAGTGGCCGCGGCTAGGAAGCTCCATGTGCTGCGGTGAGCGCACACGGCTCGCAGGACGCTCGCCTCCCCTCCCAATAAGGCTCCCTCTGAAAACAGCAGGACACTTCCAGAAATTCTAAGCAGAACTGTTTAAAACTTTTTAATTCTGAAAAAAAATTTCATTTTGATGTGGGAAAGTACGTTGTTTTTCTTTCGGATACCGGACTCCGAGACGACAAGATGCTGGATAAGTAAGTTGGATTTTATACAACCGGGAGCCTAAATATAACTTCTGGTTTGACGACGGAACACAAGGGAGGGAAAGTCCTGACTTACGAGAATTCTCGGCCAGGAGGCCACAGGGAGAGACACCTCCAATGCGGCATGCTTGTGCTGTCAAGCAAGCACTTCCCACCCTGATCTGTTCCACCAAATTCTAAGTTCCCAGAAGGCAGGGGCCACGCCTCGGGTCTCACGTGTTAGCAAAATCGGTGCCCCCCGTGCCCGGGCATCGGCACAGAGGTGCTGAACTGTTGACTTTACAAGGGAAAAGGACCCACACGCGATTAACCCGTCATCTTCTCTCACCGGTAACAGGAGAAATAATAAAATGCTCTAACCAGGGAATAACTAGGTACATTTTTAAAAGATCTTGGCTTAATCTTTAAGAATCATTTTAAATTTATAGTACCCCACTTTTAGATAGTATACAAACACACCAGTAAACCAGAAAAGAACTTGTCCACACCAGTGAAAGATTTATTACCAAAACAAACCATTACCATTATCAAAAAAACAAGGAGCCATGATGCCTTCTACATGATTCTAGTTACCAAAACGACAAACATTTTTCCATTACTGTATCTACTAAAGAGAAAGCACTTAAAACGAACCAAATCTTAAAAATAACTACTGAGATAAACACAATTATGATTAGAACTAAATATTCTAAGGTTCCACATAAACAATCCCTTTCAAAATTACTCTCATTTATATATATGTATGACCAATGGCCAAAATTCAGATTTTGGAATTTTTTCTCAAAAACAAGCTTCCTCTGAATAAAAACATTACGAGACTAAAGGCAAAGGTACCGCCCCTAACTGTGCATGCGTCCAGCCAGTCCCAGCAGCCCAGCTGACAGTGTACCTCAGCGGGACTACTTATCACCAAAACCCTAAGGTTCTACCCATGAATATCATGTCCTTCCCACACAAATTTCATTAAGTGCTTATTTTAAAAACAAGTATCTTTTAATGATGAATCATTAAGACAGATGAGCAATCTTTCACTAGTACCATTTGCTTTCTTGACGGTTCAATTTTAAAAACAGCTACCTATCAAAATCATCTTCCTGAAACAGAAATCAGCACAATCTTTGCTGCCTGATTACAGATAACAAATTATGTGTGACATTTCCAAAACTAACCTCCAATCTCTTTATTCATGTTTAGACAGCTCTCAGTTACAAAAAGGATGAATGAACAGGACATCAATCACTCTGGAATATTAGCACCTTAAAGATGTCTTTAGCAGGTCAATAATCTTTTCACCTTGGAAGGACTTTATCAGATCTTGTCTAAAGCCTGGATAAAAGCTCTGCATTAAGTACTTCTAACAATTGACAGTGTATCTCCACCACACAAAGCTGTTTTCTTCCTTAAGGTGCAATCCTCAAGGTCACGATTCTGTGCAGCCTTCCAGAATGACAAAGGGGCATTACCTCCAGCCAAACAAGCTGTCAACACAAACTTTGTCATAGCTCAGATAAAGAAACTGGCAGACAGTGATAATAAGGTCTAATTTCCCTCCCTCCCGAGGGAGGGAAATAGATTTCAAATCAGTCTAGAAACCTATGCCCAGGCAGCCATGTTATCTTCAGCCATACAAAGGAAAAAGACTCACTGTGAATTCATCTAAAGGCTCATTGATCTCAATGTCTAACACTTCGTCGTTGTACAACTGCTCCTCCTCGGGCTCCTCCACATACTCCATGTGGTCCTCCGTCAGCTCAGCATCGTGGCCTTCATACTGTCCTTCTTCTGGGTACTCGTGAGCGTACAATTCGGAGCCATCGGATTTGTGATAAACAAGTTCATCCTCTCCTTGTTCATACTCGGATTCCTGTTCTCCAGATTGGTCATTAGTGTTGTCAGACAGTTCAAATGATGTGACCATGCCAGATGTGGTATTTAAACTAATTGTGACACCCTGAGAACTAAAGAGAACAAAAATACAAAGAAAGGTGCCCAATTAGAATCAAGCTCAAAATTAAATCACTACCTAAATAACTGTTACAAAGACCCAGACCGTGACCGGTGAAAAGTTGTTCCAAAGACTGAGAAACCCACATTACTCCACCCGTGACCGAGAGCAGAGCTCAGCAGGCCATACTGAGCCCGCACCCCACGCTCCTGACGCAGACAGCACCCCCACTACCATCCGCTGCGGGTCATTTGCCCAAAAGAATCAGCTCAACCAGACGGGGAACCAAGTCTGACTGGCAAAACTCCAGGACCGAAAACAAATAGACTGTATTTCATTGTCACTTCAGAACGAAAAGGATGATATCTGTTTTCCAAGATCTCAAACTAAAAAACAGGAATATTACTCTATAAACAGAAAATCAGAAATCGAATTTTAGAATAATTTGTTCTTTTTAAATCTATGATGCAAATTATAAACTCCTGTGTGTGTAAAAATACACTTCAATATTCAAATAAATAAAATTTGTACTCATTACCAATTTCAAAAAAATTAGTTTATAATTTCTGAGTAAAATACCAAAGAGCGCTTTAAAATCACACACAAAAAAATCTTATTCCACCCACTGAATCACAACAGCTACATGCCAAACCGTAAGCTGCAGGATAACAACACTTACAGTGCAAAATTTTGCAAAAAAACTTAAGTGCACACATATCAATTCGGTATGTAATCCTAACAAGACACCTGAATACACCACACAGACTTGAAGACATTACTGGGCTAAAAACTCCACGAACTGCCATATTTCAAGGGCAAACTTAACTAACTCAAAAGATCAAAATATAATAATGATGTCAAAGAATGGAACTGGGAAACTTAAATAACTGAGAGAAAAAACTAACTTAAAACTGTTTTCTATCCATAAAAAGTACTTTAAGTTAGAAAATCTGTTACAGATCTGTAGTTCAATAATAAATAGCATATATTTATTAACTTCACTTATAACTGAAAGATGTCTCTCTAAATTTTCACAATAAAAGTTTCCTCAAAACACTGAAAAAATTACTCCACATATAGAGTATACTAAATACCTCGTCCTCTTATAATGGAGCTTACTACGTCAACAACAAAAAGACATTCATGATTGCTGCAGACTAGATGTTAGTGTCCCCCAAAACTCATCCTGTTGAATCCATAACACACCCAGTGTTGTACCTGGTGGTGGGGCCTTTGGGAGATGATTTTAAAGGTCATAAAAAGCTGGAGTCCCACTGAGGGGATCACTGCCTCTACAGAGAGAGCCCGAGCGCTCCCTCACCCTTCGACCCTGTGAAGACCTAGCAAGAAGTGGCCATCTATGAACCAGAAAGTAGAAACTGACCATGCTGATGCCTTAACCTTCGACTTCCTAGCCCCTAGAAATGTGAGAAATAAATTTCTGTTCTTAACTACCCAGTTCACAGTGTTTTGTTATAACAGTCAAAAAAGACTAAAGTAACTATGTCCACTAAAACAATTACATTCAGCTAGTCCACTAGAGTCTGAAGCATAGTCCAGGGTCACCTGGGTGGCTCGGTTGGTTAAGCAGCTGTCTTCAGCTCATCATCTCATGGGTCCTGGGATCGAGCTCCGTATCAGGCTCCCTACTCAGCAGCTAGTCTGCTTCTCCCTCTGCCTCTTCACCCCACCCCTCAGGTTCACTCTCTCCCTCAAATAAATAAGATCTTCAAAAATATATAAAAAAAAAAGTACAATCCAAAGGAATTTCCAAAATGGCAATTCAGTAAGCAGATTACATATAAATAAAAACAGCCTAAAATAAAAAGCAGCAACATCAAACTGCAGCCAATAGTATTAAGAGCCTAAGGCCATTGCCCCCAACCAAATAAAGGAATTCCTTAAAGAAGAGCAGTACATACCTTTACTGAGTTTTCATAACCTGCACTCAACAGAACTTACAGAGGTCATCAAACGCAAGACCAGTATCTATTTACACAAAAATATATATGGCTTCCACATAAGAGAGTTATATTAATATCCTGTTTAAAATAAAATCATGTTGAAGATACAATATCACATTATCAATTATATTCCATTATAATTATAAATTACAGTTACTAACAATTTAAATAAAATTTTTAATGAATAATGAATACCTGAAATTTTCTTCATCCTCATTATCACTCTGTAAAAGATCATCATTCAGCTCTTCATCTGACAAATCCGACTGATTCTAATTAAAATAAGAAATCTAATTAATACATGTCACTTCCACAAAAAGACTTGTTACAAATGTGCAAAATTATGTTGACTATTATTTCTAACCTTGTTATTAAAGCATGTGCCATTCAGTAAGCTATCTCACTTTGATATGGCCAGTTGACAATTGAGAAATTCCACATATGGTATACTTGTGACCCCAGACAAATTTTCAGATGCAGAGTCAAGTAAGTATAGAAGCAACAGGCCTAATGATCACATTTATTCTAAATCTAACAAAAAAGGAAGAGTCCTTTGGCAGTATCCTACAAATATTTTTCCCTATCATACACAAAAAAAGAATGGTATCCTTAAGATTTCACTAAATTTGACTTCACTCATATGTGGAATTTAAGAAACAGAGTAAGAAAAATGAAAAAAATAAGAGACAAATCAAGAAACAGACTCTTCACTATAGAGAACAAACTGACACTTACCAGAGGGGGGGAGGGTGGGGGATGGGTGAGATGGGTGATGGGGATTAAGGAGGGCACTTCTTGTGACCAGCACTGGGTGGTGTAAGGAAGTGATGAATCACTACATTGTACACCTGAAACTAATATTACACTGTATGTTAACTAACAGGAATTAAAATATAAACTTTAAAAAAAAGATGACTAATTTTAACACTGTTAGTATCCAAAATCTGAAAACTTAAAAAAAAAGCAGAATTTTAGAAACAAGCAGATTTCAGGGGCACCTATGTGGCTCAGTCAGTTATGCGTCTGCCTTCAACTTGCATCATGATCCCAGGGTACTTGGGATTGAGCAAGGAGTTGGGCTCCCTGCTCAGTGAGGAATCTGCTTTTCCCTCTGCCCTCTGCCCCTCCTTCCCACTCATGCACTCTCTCTCTCTCAAATAAATAGACAAATAAAATCTTAAAAAAAAAAAAGGAAGAGGCAGATTTTAAATAACTGGGTCGCCAAGCTGGAATGGTAAGGGACTACAACAAAACTTCGGTTTGTTAACAGAGATGACACATGGAAGTAAACGTGGCTGGCTCAGCCCCACCCCTGCTCTCGACAGGCCTGTGCATTCATCGCACCAGTAGGCAGAGGAAGCCCACTGATTCTGTCAACTGCTCAGCTTCCTACAGCTCCAGGTTTTGTTAAGTTCCAGATGTACCAGTATCGTACACTTACACGAGGGGGTCCTTCACATTTGCTCCCCTATTCCGATTACTTTCAGAGTATGAAGTACCACACCCCTTCCAAAAGAGACCCCCTGAACGCACACATATTAGAAAAAAACTAAAGATAGAAAAAGGAAAAAGAGAGAGACTTGATTTTCTACTTAAAGATGAAACCAACAAACAAGCAGTCTTCTCCTGGCATTTTATAGTCTATAAAAATAGGTTTCTTAATCTTACCTATTCATTCCTCATTATAGTATTTTTGACATAAGCCAAAAAATATGAACCTTGTTAGTTCTTACTGGTCTCAAGGGACTCTACTCAAGGGCTGACATTATAAGATAAAAACAAAATAACATGGGTGACTCAGTCGGTTAGGCATCCGTCAGGTCTTGATCTCAGGGTTATGAGTTCAAGCCCCATGTTGGGCTCCACACTGAGTGTGGAGCCTACTAAAAAAAAAATAATAATAGTCACATAACACAGACCATGTAGTTTTCTTGAAGAAGGGAGAATGGATCCATATGAAAAAGACTGCTTAACATGGCCAAAATAAAGTTTTGGTTAGTTGCCCACATAATCTGTCCTCTACTAAAGATGAGCCAGCCCTGCCTAAATTTAGCTGTTGGATTCATTAAGTAAAACCACAGGAAATCTTTAAAAATTAACAATTTAGTGAAAGCCAAATTTCATTCAGTAAGAGGCTGCGTGAGTTTTTTAGTTAAACTTCTAAGTACTTGTCAAAAATCAGTGAACAAATTAAGAATTCACCAAACAAACAGAAAGGAATGTATGTTGTGGTGGGTCCTCATAGCAATCAGGTCTGACTCCTGGATTCTGAGGACTCACCTTACTGTATCGATTCTGAATGTGAGGAGTAACACACACAGGAGGCAACTGACAAGATACCCACTTGGCTGATACAGCGGAGATGGAGAGCACGACTTAATCTCTGACACAAAAACTGATTTTCAACCACATCCCAAAGAACTAAAATCAACTGCTTCCTCAGGCCAGGGTGGAGTCAGTGGGGAGGGTCCTGTTCTGGGTGGTCTGCAGGAAGGAGAGCAAGCTCAGCCCCAGGGAGGAAGAAAAAGTGGAAATGAACGCTAGGCTAGCGAAATCCACCCTCCCAACCTTACCGCAGAGAGAAGTCATGACTCTCCTGGGGAGAGAGACAAGTACGAAAGAAAAAGAATGCTTCTCTGGACCCCCCAGAAGGTGGACCATCCGTGGCAGAACTGGCGTAGCCCAGAGCACCCGTCCGAAACTAGCTGCTGCCAAAGTAAGACAGAGACACTGAAGAGGGGGGGTCACGCGCTGGCAGGCGCCCGGCAGCTCAGGCTTTCCCCACTTCTCAGGCCTCTGGCTGGGTCACGCCAGCGTGCTTCACCTTGAGTTTGCAACCTCTCATTTTTAACCTGTATTTAAATTTCACCCTAACAACCTTCCTCCTTGAGCCCGATAACTGTGTCCTCGGATTGCCCGTCTCGGTCTGATGCTGTGACTACACTCAGCACGTGGCTGTGCAGCCCTCTGGCCCACCAGCCTAGGAGCCCCTTTCCAGACAAAGCTACCTCTCCGTACCTTTCGAGGGACGCAAGTGGGGGAAGGACAGTGGGCAGACAAGAGTACCCGTAAGAATAAATTAGCTAGTAAATACCCGACAAAATATTCAATCTCACCAGAAATCAAATAAATACAAGGTAAACTAACCAAAAGTCATTTTTCACCTATCTCACTGACGAAGATTTTCAAAGAGAAGTGATACCAAACCCGGGGCACTGGGAAGGTGAAAGACCTGTTTATACACCTGCGGCTCAACTGATAAAATTCTGCCAGAAAGCAGCTGGGCGACAGCAGACCAGAGTCTTTAATAAATGTTCACACCCTCAGGCCAGAAGTTCTCCTTCATGGAAATTTGCTAAGACAAGAATTTCAGGGGGCGCCTGGGTGGCTCAGTGGGTTAGCGCCTCTGCCTTCGGCTCAGGTCATGATCTCGGGGTCCTGGAATCGAGCCCCGCATCGGGCTCTCTGCTCGGCAGGGAGCCTGCTTCCCCCTCTCTCTGCCTGCCTCTCTGCCTGCTTGTGATCTCTCTCTCTGTCAAATAAATCAATAAAATCTTTAAAAAATAAAGAATTTCAAAAGCATAATAACATTTGTACATTAAAATAGCATCATAATGTCTGCGATTCACTTCAAAACAATTCAGGAAGGCGAGTGAGTGGGCCGAGATAAGGCAAAACTGCCTTTAACTGAGAGGCGCTGAAGCGGAGGGACGAACGCATGTGGGCCACAGGCATACTGCTCTCTTCTTTCATACACGCTTCAGATTTTCCACAAAAAGTTCTTTTAAAAAAAAAAAAGAGCACGGGCACCTGGGTGACTCAGGCAGTTAAGTGTCTGACTCTTGATCTCAGCTCAGGCCCTGCCCCACACTGGGCTCCACATTGGGAATGCAGCCTACTTAAAAAAAAAATTAAAAAAGTCATAGCGAAAAAAAAATCATAGTAATGAGCTGGATACAATGTCAGTGAATATAGGAATGGCTGGGTATACTATAATATACACAAACTGAAATATTATGTAACCATTATAAAATATCTTAAGAAATATTTCATGAGGGGCGCCTGGGGGGCTCAGTCAGTTAAGCGTCTGCCTTCGGTCATGATCCCAGGGTCCTAGGATGGAGTCCTGCATCGGCCTCCCTGCTCCACGGGGAGTCTGCTTCTCCCTCTCCCTCTGCCTGCCGCTACCCCTGCTTGTGCTCTCTCTGACAAATGAATAAATAAAATTTAAAAAAAAGAAGAAGAAATATTTCGTGACAAGGGGAAAATGCAATATAATGCTAAATTTAAAAGAAGCAGTGTTTTTTATATATAATATTTAAATTATACCTTAAAACCTATGAAAAAAGAAAGGAAATATGGCAAAATGTCAGTCATGAGGGCTTATATCTGTTTTTCTCATTATTTCTTTTTTGATATATTTGAGCTCTTTGATTCCTACAAGGTATAGCGTTAGGAAAGAAGAAAGGAGGAAAGGAGAGAGGAGTACATACACTGTTCCCAATCACACAAACTTCCCAACTGGCCAAGGTGGGTGAGGGCCCTCCCACCAGACCGAGCCCTCACGCGCCCCTGTTCTATGGGAAATGAGGCCAAGCACACCAATCAACTCGTCCAATAAGAGAAAGTGAGACTACTTTCCCAGGAGAGTCAGCATTACTGTCCAAACCAAACTAGGTAAGACACCTGACCAAAGCTTTCACAGGATGGGGACATGTTCACCAAAAGAAATTATTAGGGCTGGTGGGACATCCTGACAGACACGGGGCAAACTATGCTGCCCCAGGCTTGCCCAAGGATAGAAATCTAACTTAGGTAAAAAATATCTTACTACACACTTAAACATCTTTACATCATTCCTCACTAAAGTATCTTAATGGTACTTCTCACTAAAGTATGGTATTCCTCACTAAAGTATCTCAAATAATTACAAAGGAAAAAAACGTGTTTCTATCAGGGTAGTGAACTCCCAGGTACAGTGACAGCACTTCACAGATGTGCAAAGCAATTATCACTGAGTCACAAAGAAAACAGTGGCACTTTCCCCCTGTGACCATGACACAGGAAGGACTAGCCCTGCACCCGAATCACATGACACATGCAGGGCACCCTGAGGCCAGAGTGAGCCCCTCAAACAAGGGAGGCTGAGGGACCATCTCACGGGTTTTTCACTTTCAATATTTTGACGTTTCCTCTCTTACTTACATGAGATCAAGTGGATCTACAGGGAACTCAACTAATTCTTCCTGAGAGTTACAGGTGATGAGAACCACTTAAAGGAGGAAGGGCTGAGGCAGGCTGAAGCCAGGCCAACTGAGGGCCAGGGATGCAGTAAGAAACAGGACAGAGAAAGGAAAGTGGCTTCAAGGGAATCCTATTACAAATTCATGTATTAGCGAAAGAGCTAATAATGCAACAGACTAAGTTATAAGAAAATGGCAACACTGGTACTTCTCCTACTACAAGATCTTCATTAGCTTTATTACAAATGATATTAAAAGGAAAATATAAAAGAGCTAATAAATCAGACAAATGACAAGACCTTACTGCCTATAGAATGAGCTTATATATAGTAACTGTGGACAGTAAGAAACCACCACAATCTTAAGACTTTAAAAAACTAAACATAAAAAACTACCTTCATATTAGTAAGAACAGCAAGTGTCTTTAAACTATTAATAAATAAAATAAAAATTCACTATTTCACTTTAATCTTTGGACTTATATTTCTATTTTTAACGTATGTTTTATAATGCTACTGGTAGAGTAATATAAACATACACATTATACATTATATACAGATATACACATATCAGAGTTAATTACTGCAAAGTTTTGCTTGATCAAAAAGGTTCAGAGAAACCTTTATTAGGTTTTAGACTTTTTATTCTCATTCGTGTTACATTTGAGTATGGCTATCTTTAAGCTTATCTCCAGAGTTTCAAAAAGGGAATGCAAACTACTGGCCTCCAAACACTAGTCTTCTCGTGAGCGAGCGGCGGTTTTATGCCGCAGCTTTCACGAACTCCGCGCCTGCCGGACGGCCTCGCACTGAGTGAGAGCTAGAGTAGCTGCATCAAAGGGCGACCACTTGAGGCAGAAGTTACTGGAGAACTTACAAACAGACGCAGCAGTCACCTCTCTCTGTGCATTTAAAGATTATTCAATTCCCAACACTGTAATCTGCACCCAAGCTTCCCGTACCACACCCCATCCGGGAGATGTGATCCTGTGTGTTCAGGACAATGAAGTGGCTGGAAGCTGCTTTCAGGAAGACCTCGATTCTTACCTTTTTGCCAGACAGCAAATCTTCTCCAAGTAAGTCATCTTCAAGTTCACTGGGGAGAAAGAAAAAGGCATGCTGATGCATTATTCCTACAACACTGGAAAGTCTGCAGCTCACTGGGAAACCTCCCCAGGACTTCAGGGTTTGCGTACTTTCCGGTTTAGTTTGCTATGCTTCCCTTTTCCTTCTTAATAATGAGAACATTTTCAAATGCATAGGGAACATGTGGTCTTTGAGGTGTGGGAGGCTCTGCTAGAGGAGGTGGCTCTACTCGACTTCCGAGCTCAATTTTTCACCTCAATATAGGATCTTTATTTCTTTGGGCCTGTTCAGTAATTACTAAAAGAAGGAACTCCAATAGGTAACATCTATGCTTTCTCCTGCCTTGAAAAACCTGTCCATCGTTATTAACTAGGAAAATTAAAATCAAAACCAAAGAGACCATTTGATACTCATCAAAGTGCAAAACCTGAAAAGATGTAAAAAAAACAAAACAAAAACCAAGGCTGATGAGAGCATACAAGTAAATCATAGTGACTAACCTTTGTAAAACATGGAAGTCCTTCCGTAGTCTGAAATTGTTCTGTCAGCATGCTTATGTTCTCAAGTGATCAGGAGCAGATCATGTCACAATTAAATTCAAAACCTTTACCAGATCAAAAAGCTGAAGAAATTTCCCACTGTATGTATTGGGGGGGGGGGGGTTGGTGAAGATGGCTACCACTGAATTACGTTCTTAACTCTGGGGAACCCAATGTCTTAGGAACAAATGCCTTTTAAGGACAACATCTAGAAGGAGAAAACAACCAGACTATGCTTCCAGGTGCAAATGCAACAATATTCTTATTAGAGCTGCTACTCTTTTTTATAAGCACTCTGGTTACAAATTTCTATAGGTTTGGGGCACAACTTCATCCAAAAACCATGTTTACTCGTAGCATGCCACTTTCAGAATACCAATATACAGGAATGCCTACTGGAGTTGTAACAGAAATGCCTGTTTCTATAGCCACCTTTTAGAACTGGAAATAACTCGACAAATCTTTTCATTTCTGCACTGAACACCTTTCTGTTATCTTGTTACTCTATATAAATCCTTTACCTTCATTTTATAAAGAAAACAAGGATAAGAGATTAAATAATTGGCCCAAAGTCACGCAGCAAGGACAGACCTAGGACGAGAGGTTACCCACGGGGTAATTCTGCCACAGACCTGCATGAATAAGATAGCTATCAGAGAATAACACAGCTATCAGAGAATAACACGTAACTTCCTCCAATGTTTCCACAAATCACGTTCATCAGCTTTCAGATACAACGTCTGCATCTTCAGTGTTAAAATTATCCTCTGTGAGTGAGGGAGAAAGGATCTAGTCACCATACTGAGAGGAACCCCATTTGAGAATTGATTCTAGATGACCAAAACAGACACTCTCCCCTTTGAGGACAAGCACCCACGCTAGGCCGTCACTCTACATAAGTGAAAATGAAAGGTAACACCACCTGCCCAGCGGATACTGACAACTCTTAAATCCAGAATACAAAAAGGCATTGGTAAATATACAAGTAAATATCTATCTAGTACTATCTAAATATCTAAATAGTACTATCTGTACTATTTGCTAACAAGGGATGTATACAGAAGTAACCAATCAGTCTTTGACGACCACCTATTTTTCCTAAACAAAAGCATTTTTTAAAAGAAGATAAAGGACAACTAACAGTTCGAAATGAGTGGAGTATAAGGAGATGGAGGGTAGCTGCTTCCGTGACTAACAAAGACACAGCATGAAATAAGAAAGCAGGATGGGAGACAGAAGGGTTAGGTCCATACACCACAACAGACATAAATTACAGCTCAAGAAATCGTGACCATACATTTAGTATATTATGTGCCAGGAACCACTCTAAGTGTTTCATGTATTAGCTTTTTTTTGACATGACGATCCCCTTACATAGATATTTACATCATCCCCCATTTTCTAAACTGTGAAAACAAAGACACTGAGATGTTAAATACTTGGCTCAAGGTCACCGACCTAGGAAGTGGCAAAGTCAGTAGGTGAACCGTGAGCTGCTCCAGCTCCGGGGTCCAAATCCTACCTACCACACACAAACCCCACACAGAAAGTAAACGTACTTCCCTACTGTCCTCATCAAGTTGGATCCTTACAAAAGATGTCTGCAAAAGGAAAGAAATTTATAAAATTTATAAAAGAAATATATAAAATATAAACTACCGAAATCACACCAAATTGTCACCAAACCAACAACGAACTTGTGCGAGTGAGCGGCCCGATCAGGTCCCTTCAAAGAGCCGGGCCGCAGTACCCTCTGGTGAGGGCAGCTGCGTCAGGAAAGGGGAGCAGCACAGGACGACTGAGAGGCTCCCTGCATTCAACCGCAAGACTCCCCAGGCTCTCGCCCGTCACGGCTAACGAGTAGGACCAACCTCTATGGCAGCTGTTCTTGTCCAGGATTAGGAACCATCAGCTCTCTGAGAGCAAGTATACTTCTACTAGTGAACAGGTGCACACTGACGGACAGGTTCAGGAAACAAGTATTTTGTAGGCACCCACGTGGCTGCAGCCTTTCAAAATCACGAGTGTAAATGACAACAAATCCTGCACGGCGTGCCTCCCCTCGGGGTGCCTCCCCTCTCCAGGCCACCCTCCTCCGGTCTCTGCCAACTCCGTTTCCCTGGAAGCTTCCCCTGGGGAGACTCACGCAGGCTCTCCTGGCCTTTGCTTCCGGATGGCCTTGGCCCATGGGATGACCCAACAGAACATTACCAAGCAGGACAAGAGAGACTGCCCCCTCCTCGCTACCTGCACGGTCCAGTCCCACCCACTGACACCACCGCAACTCCCACTGGGCTCCAGGACGGCCCCCCTTCCCCCTCAGGCCTGCTGCTACGCCCTGGACAACGCACCAACTCTTCCTCTTCTTCAACCCTGCCCTGTAAGACCCCGTCATCCAGTGACTTCCGGTTAGAGCCATGAGTGTGCCGTTGTTCTCCAGATATAGAATGATGCAAGAGCATCTCAGAAAAACTTAACAACTTCAGGTGTAGGTGCGACAATGGCACCAGGTTCTTCTAAATACACCACCAATGCGACATCGCGGCAAGAGCTGCTCGTAACAACTTCTGACTCCCTCTTCTCCTTAGCTTTCGAATTTCTCCCTCTATTATCCAGTATATGGAAGAGGCTGTTTTATGCTTTTAAAATATCAAAGAAACACACATGATACAGAACGTCCACATGCAAACATGCACTGAAGGGGAATGAAGAAAGGAGGCGCTTGTTGGTAAATCGTGCTGGGACAGCGGCCATTCACACCAGGAGGACGAGAAAACCCGGAGCCCAGTCTTCCATCATCACCAAACCCAATTTCCACGAGAGCAGAAAGCCAGTAACTTCTTGACAACCCAAAGTTCCACTGAATGGTTATCGGAACGGTTGAAGTATTAATAAAAATAACTGCAATTAATCAAAATACACATGTAGTATTTAAATCTATGAGTTCAAAAGGATTCAAGAACAAAACTCACCTTTGAGGATGCTAAGGAACGGACCCATTATTTTGAAAACTGGCAAATGAAAGTAAAGAACCAAGCGCTTATTTGGTACTTCAGAGGCAGCAAGCAGTTTGCACAAGTTAACTCGGATCATCCCTCCTCCTGCCCATTTTCAAACCTAACCCTAATCAGCTTCTAGACCTATTACTTTACAGAAAATGTAAGAGATGAAAGAACCCACTAACACTCCAGGGGACACAATCAGCAAAAGCAGAAACTCCACAAGACAAACCACCTTGTTTCTTCAGAAAGTCTCAGAGAGGGACACCTGGGTGGCTCAGTTGGTTAAGCGACTGCCTTCGGCTCAGGTCATGATCCTGGAGTCCCAGAATTGAGTTCCGCATCGGGATCCCTGCTCGGCAGGGAGCCTGCTTCTCCCTCTGACCCTCCCTCTTCTCATGCTGTCATTCTCTCTCTCAAATAAATAAATAAAATCTTAAAAAAAAAAAAAGTTTCAGAGAACTAAAAAAAAGATGCATGAAAACCTATAGATGAAACAACGCTTGGAAAAATCAACCTATCAGTTGCCATCTAGGGATCTAATGTGGACTCCACAAACGATAAAAGAGCATACAAGACCCACGCCCACACTGCGTTGTGGGTGTGATATGCTGATATTTACATGAGACGATCAGTAATAAGACATCAACATTCAGGGAGTTTTTCAAAATATAACTCTATTGTGGTTGTCTTTATAAATCCTTTATTTTTAGAGACGTATGATCTGAAATATTTTCACATGAACTTATGTCTGTGGTATGAGGACGGTTGCAAATTATGGCTAAAACGAGACTGACTTTACACCAATAACTGAAGCCGAATGATGGTATACTGGGTACACTGTACTATTCTATTTTCACATTTTCTTGAAATTCTCGGTAAGTTAAAAATCAACCAATTTCAGGCAAATTATATATCTTAACTATAAAAAATCAATAAAAACACTTCCCAAGTTTCATAGGAACATGCAAAACATACGAGAACACAGAGCAGGAAAGAATTTCTTAAGGACAAATAGTAGAAAGCACCTTCACCACACACCTCCGAAGTGATGGCCTTGGGAAGGCCCCAGCACTGCCAACAAGATTCCTGACCAAATACACAACTGAAACCTAGTTCTGAAGAGACACCTGCAAATCCACACTGAGGGTCAGTCTACAAAATAAAAAAAATGTCAGAGTCATAAGAGATAAGGATACATAATTCTTCCAGATGAATAAAGAGGGGACAAAATGCACTGTATGATCCTAAACTAAAACTTGAACCAGAAAAAAGAAACTCGTTTTTGGCTATAAAGCACACTTTTGGGAGAACTGTCAAAACGTGAATAACCACTGTAGATTAAAAAACACAATTTTATGTTTGTTAACTTCATGATTGAAATGCCCCTGTGGCTACGTAAGTGAATGCCCCTGGTCCTGGGAAGCACACCAGGAACACCACAAGGCCTGACGCCCTCAGACCACTGTGCAGGGGCGGGGCGGGGGGAGCTCGGTGAGCGGGTGTGCAGATGGCACAGAGGACAACAGACGTGGTGGGAAGCAACTGGGACTCTGGGAGCCCATGAGAGTGTCTGTGTCACTCCTGAAACTTTGCTCCAAGTCTGAAAATGATGCCAAAGTACACTGTGTTCATACCTGAATAAAAAAAATAAAAGCCATACAGGAAAAGATTATACATTTGACTATATTATTTTTAAAAATCCACCTGAAGGGGCACCTGAGTGGCTCAGTGGTTAAAGCCTCTGCCTTCGGCTCAGGTCGTGATCTTAGGGTCCTGGGATCGAGCCCCACATCGGGCTCTCTGCTCAGAAGGGAGCCTGCTTCCTCCTCTCTCTGCCTGCCTCTCTGCCTACTTGTGATCTGTCAAATAAATAAATAAAATCTTAAAAAAAAAAAAAAAATCCACCTGAAGGCTGTTGTTTCAAGGAGTACATGTCACAGACTGGGAGGAGATCTCTCCAAGTACAAAAAATGTATTGTGGAAAGTATAAAGAATCCCTAAAATCAATAAGGAAAAGTTAAACAACCATAAGAAAAATACACGTAGATATGAATAGACAACTGACAGAAAATTCAAATGGTGAGTGAACTACTAAAATACATTTTTTATTCAGCTCCCCATCACGATCTTTGAAACAAAACTACTTATCAATACTTCCAGTAGGGCCATTTCTCTTATAGGAGATTTTGTTGTAAGCGCTAAGTAATTTTTTGTAGACTGTCTAAGAGCCACTGAAGAATAACCACTTTATATAGGCTCTTAAGTTTTTAATGTATATAGTATCTAATGTAGATTATTCTTTTTTATAATATCATTCCTTTTTTTATTAACATATAATGTATTATTTGTTTCAGGAGTACAGGTCTGTGGTTCATCAGTCTTACACAAT
>CM052887.1:91391672-91404709 GCA_028534135.1 Potos flavus | reverse complement strand
GATAATTGTCTTTCTCTGATTGACTTATTTCGCTTAGCATGATACTCTCTAGTTTCATCCACGTCCTTGCAAATGACAAGATTTCATTTTTTTTTTTTTAAGATTTTATTTATTTATTTATTTGTCAGAGAGAGAGAGAGAGCACAAACAGGCAGAGAGGCAGGCAGAGGGAGAAACAGGTTCCCCGCCGAGCAAGGAGCCTTATGCGGAACTCGATCCCAGGACCCTGGGTTCATGACCTGAGCCGAAGACAGCTGCTTAACCAACTGAGCCACCCAGGCGTCCCAAGATTTCATTTTTTTTGATAGTAGTATTCCATTATATATCTATATATCACTTCTTTATCCATTCATCTGTCGATAGACATCTAGGCTCTTTCCATAGTTTGGCTATTATGGACATTGCTGCTATAAACATTGGGATGCACGTGCCCCTCTGAATCACTACATTTGTATCTTTGGAGTAAATACCCAGAAGTGCCATTGCTGGGTCGTACAGTAGCTCTATTTTCAACTTTTTGAGAAACCTCCACTATTTTCCAGAGTGGCTGCACCAGCTTGCATTCCCACCAACAGTGTAGGAGGGTTCCCCTTTCTCCACATCCTCGCCAACATCTGTCATTTCCTGACTGGTTAATTTTAGCCATTCAGACTGGTGTGAGATATCTCACTGTGGTTTTGATGTGTATTTCCCTGATGCCAAGTGATACTGAGCACTTTTTCATGTGTCTGTTGGCCATTTGGATGTCTTCTTTGAAAAAATGTCTATTCATGTCTCCTGCCCATTTCTTGATTGGATTCTTTGTTCTTTAGGTGTTGAGTTTGCTAAGTTCTTTATAGATTTTGGATACTAGCCTTTAATATGTCATTTGCAAATATCTTCTCTCATTCTGTCGGTTGTCTTTTGGTTTTGTTGACTGTTTCCTTTGCTGTGCAAAAGCTTTTGAAGACCCAACAGTTCATTTTTGCTTTTCCCTCGCCTTTGGAGATGTGTCTAGCAAGAAGTTGCTGCGGCCAAGGTTAAAGAGGTTGCTGCCTGTGTTCTCCTCAAGGATTTTGATGGATTCCAGTCTCACATTGAGGTCTTCCACCCATTTTGAGTCTCTTTGCATGTGTGGTGTGAGGAAATGGTCCAGTTTCATTCTTCTGCATGTGGCTGTCCAATGTTCCCAACACCATTTGTTGAAGAGACTATCTTTTTTCCACTGGACATTCTTTCCCGCTTTGTGGAAGATTAGTTGACTATAAAGTTGAGGGTCCATTCCTGGGCTCTCTATTCTGTTCCACTGATCTATGTGTCCGCTTTTGTCCCAGTAACCACACCGTCTGATCACAGCTTTGTAACAGAGCTTGAAGTCCGGAATTGTGATGCCACCAGCTTTGTTTTTCTTTTTCAACATTCTTCTGGCTATTCGGGGCCTTTTCTGGTTCCATACAAATTTTAGGATTATTTGTTCTATTTCTTTGAAAAAAGTTGATGGTATTTTGATAGGGATTGCATTAAATGTGTAGATTGCTCTAGGTAGCATAGACATTTTCACAATATTTGTTCTTCCAATCTATGAACATAGAATGTTTTTCCATTTCTTTGTGTTTTCCTCTATTCTATAGTTTTCTGAGTACAAATTCTTTGCCTCTATGGTTAGATTTATCCCTGGGTATCTTATGATTCTGAGTGCAATTGTAAATGAGATCGACTCCTTAATTTCTCTTTCTTCTGTCTTGCTGTTGGTGTACAGAAATGCAACTGATTTCTGTGCATTCATTTTATTTCTGACACTTTACTGAATTCCCGTATGAGTTCTAGCAGCTTTAGAGTAGAGTCTTCGGGTTTTCCAAATAAAGTATCATATCATCTGCAAAGAGTGAGAGTTTGACTTCTTTGCCAATTCGGATGCCCTTTATTTCTTTTTGTTGTCTGATTGCTGAGGCTAGGATTTCTAGTACTATGCTGAATAGCAGTGGTGATAGTGGACATCGCTACCACGTAACTGACCTTAGGGGGGAAAGCTCTCAGTTTTTCCCTATGGAGAATGATATTCGTTGTGGGTTTCTCATAGATGGCTTCGATGATATTGAGGTATGTACCCTCTATCCCTACACTTTGAAGAGTTTTGATCGAGAAAGGATGCTGTACTTTGTCAAATGCTTTTCTGCATCTATTGAGCATATCATATGGTTCTTGTTCTTTCTTTTATTAATGTATCGTATCACATTGATTGATTTGCAAATGTTGAACCAATCTTGCAGCCCAAGAATAAATCCCACTTGGCCGTGGTGAATAATCCTTTTAACGTACTGTTGGATCCTATTGGCTGGTATTTTAGTGAGAATTTTTGCATCTATGTTCATCAGGGATATTGGTCTGTAATTCTTTTGGATGGGGTCTTTGGTTTTGGGATGAAGGTAATGCTGGCCTCACAAAATGAGTTTGGAAGTTTTCCTTCCACTTCTATTTTTTGGAACAGTTTCAGGAAAATAGGTATTAAGTCTTCTTTAAGTGTTTGGTAGAATTCCCCTGGGATGTCATCTGGTCCTGGGCACTTGTTTGTTGGGAGATTTTTAATGACTGCTTCAATTTCCTTACTGGTTATGGATCTCTTCAGGTTTTCTACTTCTTCTTGGTTCAGTTTTGGTAGTTTATACAACTCTAGGAATACATCCGTTTCTTCCAGATTGTCAAATTTGCTGGTGTACAGCTGCTCATAATATGTTCTTATAATTGTATTTCTTTGGTATTGGTTGTTATCTCTCCTCTTTCATTCATGATTTTATTAATTTGGGTCCTTTCTCTTTTCTTTTGTTAAGTCTGGCCAGGGGGTTATCAATCTCATTAATTCTTTCAAAGAATCAGCTCCTAGTTTTGTTGATCTGTTCCGCTGTTCTTTTGTTTTCTATCTCATTGATTTCGGCTCTGATCTTTATTATTTCTCTTCTGCTGGGCTTAGGCTTTATTTGCTATTCTTTCTCTAGCTCCCTTAGGTGTAGGGTTAGGTTTTGTATTTGAGATCTTTCTTGTTTCTTGAGAAAGGCTTGTATTGCTATCTAAGGACCGGCTTTGCAGCATCCCAAAGATTTTGAACAGCTGTGCTTTCCTTTTCATTTGTTTCCACGAATTTTTTTAATTCTTCTTTGATTTCCTGGTTGACCCATTCATTCTTTAGTTAGGATGCTCTTTAGCTTCCATGTATTTGAGTTCTTTCCAACTTTCCTCTTGTGATTGAGTTCAAGTTCAAAGCATTGTAGTCCGAAATATGCACAGAATGATCCCAATCTTTTGGTACCAGTTGAGACCTGATTTGTGACCCAGGATGTGATCTATTCTGGAGAATGTTCCATGTGCACTAGAGAAGAATGTGTATTCTCTGTTGCTTTCGGATGGCATGTTCTGAATATCTGTGAAGTCCATCTGGTCCAGTGTATCATTTAAAGACTTTATTCCTTGTTGATCTTTTGCTTAGATGATCTGTCCATTTCGGTGAGGGGGTTGTTAATGTCCCCTATTATTGTATTATTGTGGATGTGTTTCTTTAATTTTGTTATTAATTGGCTTATATAATTGGCTGTTCCCATGTTAGGGGCATAGATATTTAAAATTGTTAGATATTCTTGTTGGATAGACCCTTTAAGTATGATATAGTGCCCTTCCTCATCTCTTATCATAGTCTTTGGTTTAAAATCTAATTTGTCTGATATAAGGATTGTCACCCCAGCTTTTTTTTGATGTCCATTAGCATGGTAAATGGTTTTCCACCCCCTCACATTAAATCTGGAGGTGTCTTTGGGTCTAAAATGAGTCTCTTGCAGACAACATATCGATGGGTCTTGTTTTTTTTCCAATCTGATATCCTGTGTCTTTGGATTGGGGCATTTGGCCCATTTACATTCAGGGTAACTACTGAAAGATGGAATTTAGTGCCATTGTAAGGCCTGTAAGGTGACTATTACTGTATACTGTCTCTGTTCCTTTCTGGCCTATGTTACTTTTAGGCTCTCTCTTTGCTTAGAGGACCCCTTTCAATATTTCCTGTAGGGCTGGCTTGGTGTTTGCAAATTCTTTTAGTTTTTGTTTGTCCTGAGAGTTCTTTATCTCTCTTTCCATTCTGAATGACAGCCTTGCTGGATATAGTATTCTTGGCCACATATTTTTCTCGTTTAGTGCTCTGAATATATCACGCCAATCCTTTCTGGCCTGCCAGGTCTCTGTGGATAGGTCTGCTGATAATCTAATATTTCTACCGTTGCAGGTTACAGGCCTCTTGTCCGGAGCTGCTTTCAGGATTTTCTCTTTGTTTCTGAGATCTGTAAGTTTTACTATTAGATCACAGGGTGTTGACCTATTTTTACTGATTTGGGGGGGGTAGGTGTTCTCTGTGCCTCCTGGATTTTGATGCCTGTTTACTTCCCCAAATTAGGGAAATTCTCCACTATAATTTGCTCCAATATACCTTCTGCCCCTCTTTTTCCTCTTTGTCTGGGATCCCAATTATTCTAACATTGTTTCATCTCATGGTATCGCTTTTCTCTTGAAATCTCCCCTCATGATCCACTGGTTGTTTATCTCTCTTTTTCTCAGCTTCTTTACTCTCCATCATTTGATCTTCTATATCACTAATTCTATCTTATGCCTCATTTATCCTAGCAGTTAGACCCATCATTTTTTATTGTACCTCATTAATAGCCTTTTTGATTTCAATTTGGGTTAGATTTTAGTCTTTTATTTCTGCAGAAAGGGATTCTCTAGTATCTTCTACGTTTTTTTTTAAGCCCAGCTAGTATCTTTATAATCGTCATTCTGAACTCTAGCTCCTACATCTTACTGATGTCCATATTGATTAGGTCCCTGGCAGTCGGTACTGCCTGTTTTTCTTTGAGATGAGTTTTTCCATTTTGTCATTTTGTCTAGAGAACAGATGAATGAGAGAACAAAATGCTAAAAGGGTAACAACAACCCCAGAAAAATACACACTAAACAAATCAAAAGAGACCCAAAACTGGGGCGAAAAGAAAGGGAAAGAAAAAAAAAAAAAAGAATATGATCAGGCTGGTGAATAGAACAGAGCCACACACTAGATTTTGGGTATATTTTGGTCATTAGAAGAAACTGTATCCCAAAATTTTAAAGAAAAAAAAACATACACACACACACACACACACAAGGTTAAATACAATGAAGGGATAGAATATGATTGTAAAAATGAAAATTAAAAAAGATTTTAAAGAAGGAATTGATAAGATGTTGGTTGAAAACGAAAAGAAAAAAAATTTTTTTAAAAAATAGAAAAAGAAAAAAATAAAATTTTAAAAATTAACTTTGAAAGACTAAAGAGTCATGGGGAAAAAAGCCATGAGTTCCATGCACTGTATTCCCCTAGCAATGGAATTGTGCAGTTCTCATTGATCTTAGTAAACTTGGTCTCGGCTGGATGTTCTTGCTGATGTTCTGGGGGAGGGGCCTGTTGCAGTGACTCTCAAATGTCTTGCCAGGGGCTGGGCTAAGTCATCTGCTCGGGTTTATGCCCAGGAGCTTTTGCTCCCTGAAAGCTTTCCGTACAGCTTTGGAGGACGGGAATGAAAATGGCAGCCTCCCAGTCTCCAGCCACGGAGGAGCCGAGAACTCGGGGCCTCTCCTCAGTGAGCCCTCAGAGAAAAGCAGTCAATCACTCCTGTCTCCCTGGTCTCCGGCCACATTCCGAGCTCGCCTGGCCTGTGACCAAGCGTTTCTGTCTCTGGCACACGGCCCCGTTTGAAGTTTTCAAATCCAGCAGATTCCTGCAGTGTGCCCCTGTACCACTCCTCCCAGGGGAGGAAGGGGAGTCTCCCCGGGTCTGCTGCTTGTTGGGTCCCTGCTTGAAGAGCAGTGGCCCAACTGCGCCTCAGATCACGGTTTAAGGTAACCGCGAGCTGAGAGCCCCTCCTCGGCTCCATCTTCTGCAGCCTTGGGAGCTCTGCCACACTTAGGCACCCCCTGTCTTTCTGTGACCCCGGCAGCCCCGAGATCACACTGTCCCCGCGAGGGCTCCACCCCCCGCTTAGCTACTGGAGCGACGTCCCTCACAGGAACAGACTTCTAAAAGCTCCAAATGCTCCGCTGCTCCCCACTGCTTGCCGGGAGCCGGCTGACAGAGGCTCCCTCCCCTTGCCGCCTATCTTCCCGTATATCACTTCAGATTCACTTCTCTGCACACCCTTCCTTCCAGAAAGTGGTTGCTTTTCTGTTCATAGAATTGCTGCTATTCTTTTCTTCTATCTCCTGCTCAGTCTGCAGGTGTTCAGAATGGTTTGATAACTATCTTGCTGAATTCCTGGGACCAGATAAAATTTGGGTCACCTACTCCTCCGCTATCTTGCTCCTCTCCCCCTAATGTAGATTATCCTGTAAAACTCCTGGGGCATCACAGTTTCAAATGGCAATGAGGTAATTCTTTTTGCTGCAGAAAGTCATTGTTGTTCTTTATTCAGACCTAGTTACCTTTATTATTAAATTTTCTGACTGTAACTACAAGGTAATTTTTTACATTTTCAACATAGTATTTAAGATCTTAAGAAATATGTAGGGGCGCCTGGGTGGCACAGTCGGTTAAATGTCCGACTCCTGGTTTCCGCTAACGTTGTGATCTCAGGGTCATGAGATCAAGGCCTGTGTGGGGCCTGCGCTGAGCATGGAGCCTGCTGAAGATTCTCTCTCTCCCTCTTCCTCTGCCCCTCCCCCAAGCTCTCTCTCTAAAATAAATCTTAAAAAAGTAAAGAATAATCCTCATTTGAGAACCCCACCCAGACAATGCCCCAAGTACTTCTCCCAGTACACATCCCAGTAATCACTATACAGAACTGACATTTATCACTACTATGAACTTTTTTAACACCTTTACTGCATGTGTGTGCATCCCTAAAGATATTTTCATCTCCACTAGTAATGAGAGAAATAAAAATTTAAATTACAGTGAGAGACTATTATACACATATTAAATTGGCAAAAATTTTAAAGTCTAGCCAAATATTGGGTAGGCTACAGAACAAAAGAACTCTGGCAATGACAGCTCTGGGGATCCACCAAATCAATACCACCACTGCATAAAAACACAGAGACAGAAAGGCCCTACAGACAACACAGGCCTAGAACTGGAGCCTACCAGAAAGCCTTCTACCTGAAAGGCCTGCCCTGCACTCACTTCGGCCCAGAAGGGACAGGCCCACTTGGGAAAGAGCATCAGATAGCCAACATACTGTTCTCAGTAAAGATTTCTGCAGAGCCGGGACGCCTGGCTGGCTCAGTCTGTAGAGCATGCAACACTTGATCTGGGGGTTTTGAGTTTGAGCCCCACCCTGGGTGTGGAGGTTACTTAAAAATAAAATCTTAATTAAAAAAAAAAGATCTCTGAGGGCCGAGTGGCAGAATGAGGGAAATCAGCACGAACTACACGTAACCGATTGTTCTGTACCTGTCCCAGTCCTCGTCTGCAGCTCTTCTTCTCCAAGATCGCTCTGCACCAGGCTTATCAAACTGGTCAAAGTCGTCATCTGTGAAAGAGAGGCCAGGAAAGAGTGTCTTATTAAATTAAAACAGACACAGATATTCAAATACTGATGGCCCCTGACTTACAATGGTTTAACTTACGATTTTCAACTTTGCAATGCTGCAAAAGCAATATGCATTCAGTAAAAACAATACTTCAAATTTTGAATGTGGGTCTTTTTCCCAAGCTAGCAACATGCGGTACAATTCTTTCTCATAATGCTGGGCAGGGAGCAGCAACAGCCAGTCGGCAAGGGGTCATGAGGGTAAACAACCAATACTCTAACAACCATCTGTACCCACACAACCATTCTGTTTGTCACTTTCAGGACAATTTACTCACACCATTCACACCAGTACAATATATTCGATACGTTACAAAACACAGTCAACACGTTATTATAAAATAGGCTTTGTGTTACATGATTTTGCCTTAAAGAGCCCAGGCTAAACTGTAATATAATGTTTAGCAGGTTAGGTTTATGTATGTTTAAATTACAGTATTTTCAACTTACGGCAGGCTTATCAGGACATAACCCCATAAGGTGAGGAAGATCTGTACTGAAACAACTTGTTTCTTATAAGGATTCCTAACCTAACATTTTAAAATGTAAAAGTTTTGGCTCTCTGCTCCTTCCTATCTGACAGATGGCCACTCCTTGTGCAGTGCCGGTTGCACCTGAGACAATGGTGACGGTCTACACATTCCAGTAGGAGGTCACCTGTGGCAAATTCAATGGCACAATCAAGGCTGAGAACAGGAAACTTGTCATCAGTGGAAAGCCCATCTCCATCTTCCAGGAACGAGATCCCACCAACATCCAATGGGGTGATGCTGGTGCTGAGGAGGTTGTAAAGTCCTCTGGGGACATGGACAAGGCCGGCACTCACTTGAAGAACGGAGCCAAGAGGGTCATCATCTCTACCTCTTCTGCTGAAGCCCCCATGTTTGTGACGGGAATGAATCATGAGAAGTAGGACAATTCCCTCAAGACTGTCAGCAATGCCTCCTGCACCACCAGCTGCTTGGCCACTCTGGCCAAGGTTATCCATGACCGTGGACGGCCCCTCTGGGAAGCTGTGGCACGATGGCCGAGGGGCTGCCCAGAACATCATCCTTGCTTCTTCCAGCACCACCAAGGCTGTAACCAAGGTCATCCCTGAGCTAGCTGAATGGGAGGCTCACTGGCATGCCCTTCCATGTCTCCACCCCCAATGTGTCACCCGTGGATCTGACCTACTGCCTGCAGAAAGCTGCCAAATATAATGACATCAAGAAGCTGGTGAAGCGGGGCACCTGGGTGGCTCAGTGGGTTAAAGCCTCTGCCTTCGGCTCAGGTCATGATCTCAGGGTCCTGGGATCGAGCCCCGCATCGGGCTCTCTGCTCAGCGGGGAGCCTGCTTCCCCCTCTCTCTCTGCCTGCCTCTCTGCCTACTTGTGATCTCTCTCTCTCTCTCTCTGTCAAATAAATAAATAAAATCTTAAAAAAAAAAAAAAAAGAAGCTGGTGAAGCAGGCATTGGAGAGCCCCCTCAAGGGCATCCTGGGCTCCACTGAGGACCAGGTTGTCTCCTGCAACTTTGTCATGCTCCATTCCTAGTACGACGATGAATTTGACCAGAGCAACTGAGTGATGGACCTTATGGTCTACATAGCCTCCAAGGAGTAAGAGCCCCCTGGACCACTAGCCCTCGCAGGAGCACAAGAGGAAGAGAGAGGCCCTGCTGGGGAGTCCTTGCCCGACTCATCCCCCAACACACTGAGAATCTCCTGCCCTCCACACAGTTTCCATCACAGGCCCCTGAAGCAGGGGAGGGATTTAGAGGGACCTACCTCATCATGTACCACTGTCAGGTACACAGTACCCAAATGAATAAATAAAATACAGAAATTCCACATACAACTATTATAAATGCTGGGACACCTGGGTGGCTCAGTCGGTTGAGCGTCTGACTCTTGGTTTCACCTCAGGTCATGATCTCAGGGTTGTCAGATGGGGCCCTGTATCTGGCTCCACCCCGGGGGTAGAGCCTGCTTGAGATTCTCACTCTCCCTCTGCACTCCCCCCCCACTTGGGCGCACTTGCACGCGTGGGCACGCTCTCTCCCTCTCTCTCTCTCTCAAAAAAAAGTTAAAAAAAATTTTAAGTAGGCTACTGAAAGCTATTGAACACTATTAGGCATGAAATATCACTAACAGGGGTGCCTGGGTGGCTCAGTGGGTTAAAGCCTCTGCCTTTGGCTCCGGTCAGGATCTCAGGGTCCTGGAATCAAGCCCTGCATCGGGCTCTCTGCTCGGAGGAGAGCCTGCTTCCCTCTCTCTCTGCCTGCCTCTCTGCCTGCTTGTGATCTCTGTCAAATAAATTAATAAAAATCTTAAAAAAAAAAAAAGAAATATCACTAACAGATTAGAATTTTTTTAAAAATCATAAATTTTAATAAGATATTTTCCTTACAAATTAAGTTTTTCAGTATTTTTACTACAATTACATGAAAGGGAAAAATTACTGCTCTACTAAATATTAAAGATATTTTATAACATTTTTGTAATCTTTTCATTTTTCCAAATTTACTATAGAAAACAAAGACCTTATTTAAGGGAAGTAGGGATGCTAGAGAATTGCTGAACAATAGACATAAAATGCAAGTCACATATATAATTATAAGTCTTCTATAGCCACATTTAAAAGCAAAAAGAATGAAACTTTAACAGGTGAAATTTCAACAACATATTAGATCAGTTTACAAAGCAAATTACACCCCAGGATATTGTTGAAGGTTTGATCAGAGAAAAAGACACTCAGAAAGAACCTAGCCAACCTACCACCATCCCAGGGTGAATACATTCCCCAAGGCTATGGCCTCAGAGGAGTGATATCAGAAGCTTCACACAACCCAAAGTAGAGTGGGGGATGGAACAGACTTCACTTAAACAACCTAGCCAGTCACCAACAAGTAAACAAGCAAATAACAATAATAAGCCCGGGGTGGGAGATAGGGAGGCCAGCTTCCACAGCTGACACAAGAATGGAACAAGACAAACAGAGAAACAGGAAAGCATAACCCATATCCCACTGGGGAAAAAGCAGGCAAAAGAAACTGCCTATGAGAGGACCACATGTTAGATTAGTACATTCAAGGAGCTAAATGGAACATGACTTTAACTAAAGGAAGGTATGATGACACTTCCAACAAACAGATGATATGAATAGAAATTATAAAGAACTAAAAAGAAATTCTGGAATTGAAAAATAACTGAAATGAAAAATTCACTAGAGGGGCTCAACAGATTCAAACTGACAGAAAAAAGAATTTGTATCCTAAAAATAGATCGAGGTTATCCTATCCAAAGAACAAAAAGGAAAGAATAAAGCAAAATGAATATAGCTTCAGAGAAATGTGAGACACCATTAGGCACACCGATATATGTAATAGGGAGTATGAGAAGAAAGGAGAAAAAGAGAAAAAATTATCTGAAGAAATGGCTGAAAACTTCCCAAATTTATTGGTAAATATTAACCTATACATCCAGAAAACCCAATAAACACACACATCATAGTCAAATGTTTCAGAGACAAAGAAAGGCCCCTAAGAGCAGCAAGAGAAAAACTTACATCACTTACAAGGCAACTGCAAGTAAGATTAATGGGTGATTCTCATCAGACACATAGCTGTCAGAGACCTATACAAAATAATGTACCCAAAGAATTCTATATCCAGCAAAAGTATCAAAAGTTAAAGGGAAATGTATTCAGAGAAACAAGAACAGCAGGAATTTGCTGCTGGCTGGCTCTGTGGAGCTGCCTGCATTGCATGCCCGGGAAAGACAAGTCCTTTCTCGCTGTGCCCCCACCGTGAATGCGACCTCGATCAGAACAGGGTCTGTGCACATATAATCACTAAGATGAGATTATACTGGGTATCAGACCTAAAAGACGAATACAGGACACTCAACCCAACAACAGAATAGACATTCTTCTCATGTGTGCATAGAAAGTTGTAGAGGATATATGTTAGGCCATAAAACAATTCTTAATCAACTTGAAAAGGTCAAAATCTCACCAAGTAGTCCCTGACTAAAGTACAGTAAGACTAGAAATCAGTTAATAGAAAGAACACTGGAAAATTCACAAATATGTGGAAATTATACAACACACACTTCATCAATCAAGAGGTCAAAAAAGAAATAACGAGGGAAATAAGAAAAGTATCCTGAGCCAAAGGAACACAAAACTACAACATACCAAAGTTTAATGAGATGCAGCAAAAGCAGTAGTTGGAGGGAAATTTATGGCTGTGAATGCCTATAGTAACAAAGAAAGACCTTGGACAAACAGCTCTGCTCTAAATCTTGAGAAACTAGAAAAAGAAAAGCAAATTAAACCAAAAGACAGCAAAAGGAATAATAAAGATTAGAAGAGATAAACTGAAACCTGAAAAACATTTTCAAACTCATTCTATCAGACAAGTATAAAACTAGACAAGGACAAAAAAAATACAAAATTAGACCACTATCTCTCACAAACACATGTGTAAAATTCCTTTTAAAAAATTAGCACACAGAATTCAGTAACACATTAAAAGGACAATATAAATCATTACCACATGGGTTTATCCCAAGACGACACTGTAATACATTAACAAACTACAAATGGAAAATCAAATTATCATCTCAAAAGATGTAGAACAAGTTATTAGTCAAAACCCAATATCCATTCCTTATAAAACCTCTTACCAAACTAAGAACAGAAGTAAAGACTGAATGCTTTCAATCTGGGATCAGGAACAAGATTAGGATTGTCACTGCTACCACTTTAGCATTGTACTGGAAGTTATACATAGTGCAACCAGACAAGAAAAAGAAATAAAAGGAATCCAGACTGAAAAGGAACAAGTAAAACTGTCTTTAATCATAGCAAACATCATCAACTTAGAAAATCATATGTAATCTATTTTCAAAAAATACTGAAACCAGTGAATTGAGCAAGGTTGTGAAACATAAGATCAATACCAAAAAATCAAGAGTTTTTCTACGTACAAGTAACGACCAATTGGAAACTGAATAATCAAAACTTTGCAGTAACATAAAAATATGGAATACTAGGAATAAACTTGATAAAAGATGTGAAAGGACGGTACATTAAGAACTATGAAACTATGACAACAGAAATACCTAAGTAAATGAAGTGATAATGATGTGAAATGTTGGGGTTCGGGAGCAAACGGTCAAGAAAGAATTCTTGAGACGTCTTCGGTGCAAAAAGCGTGGTTTTATTGAAGCACGGGGGTCCCGTCGGCAGAAAGAGCTGCACTGGGGTTGTGAAAAGGAGCCGATTATATACTTGGAAGTTGGGAGGGGCTTAGGGACAGTGTAAGTCTCTAAGGAAGTTGGAAGCAAGGTTTCGAGGACCTCGAGGGGCTAGCTGTTGTTAGGAAAGGGTCATTTACTACTGTCCAGTAAAACCGCAGTCGTGAGACCCTTCAGATGTGTACCGGTGGCCCATATGCTTGGAGGACGACTGC
>CM052887.1:91360771-91391172 GCA_028534135.1 Potos flavus | reverse complement strand
AAGCAAGGTTTCGAGGACCTCGAGGGGCTAGCTGTTGTTAGGAAAGGGTCATTTACTACTGTCCAGTAAAACCGCAGTCGTGAGACCCTTCAGATGTGTACCGGTGGCCCATATGCTTGGAGGACGACTGCTAACATGTATGGGAGGGGCGCGGAGATAAAGGAAGTTTCCAAAGGGATTTTTACAGGATCCTGGAGGTTGGGCTAATGTCAAGCTAAGGTTGCCTTTTGCCTCTAGCCAAGTACTAACTTGGAGGCAGTTGACTTCCTGGAGGACGGTCACTCTGCCTGTCCCAAGGACTTGCCAATAGGCTGCAAGTTGTAAGGAGATTTAATTTTTCTACATTTCTTTTGCCTTTGTTTTCATATCAAGAGATCCTGGTCATGAGTCAAGACTCATTATTACCGAAATGTCGATTTCTCCCTAAATTGATCTATAGATTCGATGTAATCTCAATTAAAAATCCTAGCAACTTTTCTGTAGAAATTAAAAAAGTGATTCCAAAATTCATGTTGAAATACAAAGGACCTAAAATAACCAAAATAATTCTGAAAAAAAGGGCATGTTAGAAAACTAACATTGTCTAATTTTAAGAATTATTAGAAAGCTGTCTGTGGTGTTGGTATAAAAATAGACAAACAGACCAATGGAACAGAAGAATCTGTCCAGGACAAATGTGGACAACTGATATTTTACAAAGATTCAAAGAAAAGCCTTTTCAAATGGTATTAAAAGAACTGGATCACCATATGGAAAAAAAGGGGGATGGAGGGGAGAAAGGGAGAAGAAAGATGAAAGGGAAAAAATGTGAACCTAGATCCATTCTTTATAAAAACAGAAGAAAATCTTTGTGGTCCCTGGGTTAGGCAAGGACATACTGGTGACAGCAAGAGCATGATCAATAAAAGAACAAAATGACAATCTGGACTTCATCAAAATTTAAAACTTCTATCCTCCAGAAGTCATCATTAAGAAAATGAAGACAAAAAAAAAAAAAAAAAAGACAAGTCAAACTAATAGTCTTTGCAAAGTATACACCTATTAATAAAGGACCTGCGTGGAGAAAATATAAAAACTCTCAAACTCAACATTAAAAACCCAACTTTTTCTAAAGGGAAAAAAAAATTTTTTTAAAGATTTTATTTATTTATTTTAGAGAGACAGAGAGCTGCACGCAAGGGGAGGAGCAGAGGGGGAGGGAGAAAGAGGGGGAAAGAATCCCAAACTGACTCCTCAAAGAGCCTGGACACAGGGACCCAATCACCCTGAGATCATGAAGAGCCGAAACCAAGATTCAGAAGCTTAACCGAGTGAGCAGCCCAGGCATCCTTAAGGAGAAAAATATTTAAATAGAGACTTCACCAAAAAACATACGTTATGACAAAGGGCGTATAAAAAGATTCTCAACATTACATTGTCATTAGGGAAATGTAAATTAAAGCCACAACAATACACCAGGACATATCTATGCGAATGGCTAAAATTTACGACCTACTATACCAAGTGATGTCAAGGATGTAGAGCAACTGAGCTCATTGTGAAGTGATACAACCACTTAATAAAACAGTTTGGCAGTTTCGTGTTTGTTTTTTTTTTAAAGATTTTATTGATTTGAGGGCCAGCGAGCAAGAGCACAAATGGGGAAACAGCAGAGGGAGACAGAGAAGCAGACTCCCTCCTAAGCAGGGAGCCCAACACAGGGCTCAATCCCAGCACCGGGGGATCATGACCTGAGCCGAAGGCAGACGCTCAACAACTGAGCTACCCAGGTGCCCCGGTCTGGCAGGTTCTTAAAAAGTTAAATATGCCCCTACCACATGATCCAGCCATTCCACTTCTATGTAACTACCCAAGAGAAAAAGAACTAGAGGGCGCCTGGGCGGCTCAGTTGGTTAAGCGACTGCCTTCGGCTCAGGTCATGATCACGGGATCCCGGGATCGAGTCCCACATCGGGCTCCCTGCTCAGCGGGGAGCCTGCTTCTCCCTCTCTCTCTCTGCCCCTCCCCCTGCTTGTACTCTCTCTCTCTGTCAAATAAATAAAATTAAAAAAAAAAGAAAAAGAACTAGAAATCCATGCTAAGGCTTGTGCACAAATGTTCACAGGCACAGTATCAGTAAAAGCCCCAAACTGGAAACAATTCAAATGTCCACCAACAAGCAAACAGACTGTGGAATATTCGCAAGTACAATTCTACTCAGCAATAAAGGAGAATTAAGTACTGACACACTCAACAACATGGATGGCCTTCAAAATAATTATGCTGAGAGAAGCTGGACCAAAAAAAGGACACACACTTCAGATTCCTTTTTATAAAATGGTACTGTTACATCAGTAACAAAATCAGCATTTGCTCAGGGACAGACAGGAGGCAGGAATTAGAAAGGACACAAAGACACTTCTGACGATGACACATTCATTATACATGCTGGTTGTGGTTTCATGGACGTATACACATATCCGATCTTATCAAATTATGTGTTTCAAAGACACTCAGTCTCCTGTATGTCAATTACACTTCAATGGAATCAGTTTTTTAAAAAGATAATTAAGAAACTTTGGTCAGGGATGAAAAACTCAAATGTCTACAGGAAGTACACAGGGGACTATAAATGAGCAAAGCAGACTGAGTGGGAATTACGTCAAGTTAGCAGGACTCTGCCTTGTTTACAGACAGGAGCATTACCTCATATAACAGGGAGTGCAGGCCCAGTGAAGGCAGATTCCAACTTTTCAAGAGAAGACAAAAATATGGATTGTTGGGACGCCTGGGTGGCTCAGTGGGTTAAGCCTCTGCCTTCAGCTCAGGTCATGATGCTGGAGTCCCGGGATCGAATCCCACATCGGGCTCCCTGCTCAGCGGGGAGTCTGCTTCTCCCACTGACCCCCCCCCCTTCTTGCGCTCTCTCTCATTCTCTCTCAAATAAATAAATAAAATCTTTAAAAAAAAATATATGGACTGTTCTTAGTTTTTAAATGTAAGTTTAAAAACTATTCAAGTTTCTGGGGGGGGTGCCTGAGTGGCTCAGTCAGTTACACATCTGCCTCTGGCTCAGGTCATGATCCCAGAGTCCTGGGATCAAGCCCCAAGTCAGGCTCCCTGCTCAGCAAAGAGCCTTGCTTCTCCCTCTCCCCCTCCCCGCCGCTCATGCACTCATGCTCTCTCTCACACTCTCCATCTCAATAAAAATCTTCAAAAATAAATAAATAAAATAACTCAAGTTTCTGTGGTTAGTTTTCTGTTAGGTTTCTGTTAGTTTTCCTTCCTCCCCCACATTACATACTTCGTGAAAACAGTATTCCCTAGCTATGACAACATGAACAAAGTTCCAACATTTTATAAGCAAAAAAGTCTGTTCACAACTTCTTCCACATCAGTACACAGTGGAGGTATTAATGGTCACAATCACCCTTGGCAGATACTGCAGATACACCCAATTCTGCTGAGGACAGAAAACCCTTATGCCAAGGTAACAATCACCTAGAAACCTCGTTAAAACTTATATACTTCCTGGCCCCACCCTGAATCTGGTTCAGTGGGCTCTATTTTTCATTTTTTTCAAAGCTTCCCAGTAACTGTGATGACAGCTAGAGTTGGGAATCCCTGCCCCCAGTCGACCACAGTCCATCAAAGAGAAACTCCAGAAGAAAATTTTACTGTCATCTTGCTATATAAATACTTCCTGCAGTTAAATCCACAAAAGTCAAAATTAGAAACCTGGATTATGCAAAAATAGTTAAAATAAATACTTCTCCAAAGGAGACCCCCATAAAATGTCCGAGAAAACTTGCTATGAAATCATTCCAAAATAAGGATTAGTGAAAGTTAAGCAGAAACTATGAACAGAACTGAGGTCGTGAAACCCGTATCTTTCATTCCACAATTACTTGAGCACCTGATGTATGCCTAGCATTGTTCTAAACACCTGACATACAGGGGTGTACGGGACACAAATTTCCACCACGTGTAGGTTACAGCCTGACAGGTTGAGACAAACAAAAACCCCACAAACATATATGGAAAACAAGGAGGAGGGGAGTGGGAGGCGCTAACCAGGTTGATTACAATTTTAAAGAGAATGGTCAGTGTAAAATGCATCTAAAATGTACATAGGAAGCATTGCCAATACAATTCATGATACTGTAATAGCACTGTATGGTGACAGATGGGAGCTAGACCTGTGAGCACAGCATAAGGTTCACAGGTATAGGGACAGAGTTGTCAAATCACTATGCTTTAACCTTGAAACATGTAACATTTTATTGATATACTCAAATTTTTTAAATTTAATAACAAAATGTACATGGGTTGTATCTTCCAATATTTACTGTATCAAAAATTAAAACCAAGGGGCGCGTGGGTGGCTCGGTCTTTAAGCCTCTGCCTTCAGCTCAGGTCACGATCCCAGGGTTCTGGGATCGAGCCCCGCCTCGGGCTTCCTGCTCGGCAGGAAGCCTGCTTCTGCTTCTCCCTCACCTTCTCCCTCTCCCCCTGGCTTGTGTTCCCTTTCTCGCTGTCTCTGTCAAATAAGTAAATAAAATCTTAAAAAAAAAAAAAAGAAAGAAAGAAAGAAATTAAAACCAAGACATTTTAAAAATATTTTATTTACAAATTGATGTAAAAGAAACCATAAACCCATTACATGTTAATGTAATGTATTCTTAATGAAAACTATTTTTAAAAAATTTTTGTTTTGCAAAACTCTTTAACATCTGTCTTTATAGAAGACAGCTTGATTTTTACATCTGCTTCTGCATTCAATCTCTTGCAATATATTGTTCTGAGTGAAGTGCATGAAAGAAATCCAACTCCAAATATATGTGAAGTTTTAAAAGAGCATTAAGTGTTTTCAGATAATTTCAGATATTCTTGATATTATACCAATACTCGACAAGCGGTGGTTTCTCAAAGACTATTTGCAATGCAGAATCTGAAGCCTTATCAATGAACATTTCATACTCTCACCTGTTAAAACGCACTGGTATATCCAGCATTGTTAATATGTCTTTTAACATGAGTGATTGTACAACATCTTGAAAATACTGGTTCACTGAGTTATGCTGTCTTTCCAATGTGGACACCTTTTATTCAATATCAAAAATTACATTTGTTTAAAGCACCACCAATCTCTTCAGGAAAGGCTTTAAAATATTTTCAAGTTCACCATAGCAAATACAACTTCTCCAAAATTCTAATTTTTGCTAGAAAGCTTGGGTTTTCTCATTAGCAATTAACACTGCCAGCTGTTTCCTTGAATAGACAGGCTCACTTCATTTGCAAGAAAACATCTGCCAAAGACTACAGTCTGAATAATCCTAGTTTTGTCTGTTGTCTTTTCAAGTAAAACTTGTTCTATGAAAAAAACAAAAACCAAATAGCATATTCAGCTCTCAACTCAATCAGAAAAGTACTTTCCCTAAGAAACAGCTTATGCATACTTCCTATTTTGTCACAAACCTTGTTTTGTTTTGTTTTTTTAAGAGGGAGGCAGGTGGGGAGGGGCAGAGGAGGGGAAGATAGAGAATCTTAAGCAGGCTCCACGCCCAGCACAGAGCCTAAGAAGCAGGGCTTGATTTCACAGCCCTGAGATCATGACCTGAGCAGAAATCAAGAGTTGGACGCTTAACCAAGTGAGCCACCCAGGTGCCCCAAACAATACTATTTTTTTAAATGTGCTTCAGGGTCAAGATTCAATAAAAGTAGTAATTTTTACTGCATCATCAAGGATCTTCCTAAACGAACTGTTGTTTTTTTCTGTGTGGCCTGACTTCTAACAGTTTGTGGCCACTGCCTTCATTCATGCTAAGGCAACAAACTGACTCACCATTGCTTTTGCAACACTGATGCAAATGTAAGCACAGTAAAAAAGGAACATCAGGTCTTAGCACTCTTATGAGAATAGACTCACAGACACTCTTGGGGACCTCTCTGGGGATGGCTTTGGAGGACTCTTTAAAAAACTTTGAAAGCTGTTGTCGTCCAATAAGCGAGCATAGATAGTATGGACGAGGATGCTCACCAAGGAATGTTTTATCAACAGGGGAAAAATGGAAATCAAGCAAATACCCAACAGAAGACGACAAAGCAGAGGTAAAATTAAAATACAGTCTTGCAATTATATACTAGGCAGCAATAAGAACTATCACTAGTATTGCTGTATCTCTGACATGGAAAAATGTCCATGATAATGTAACATGGGGGGAAAACATCCCCCAATACCATGCAGTATAATGCGCCGCTTCATATGTAAAATGTGTATGTGTGTCTGGAAGGATATAAGCAAAACCGCTAATGGCAGTTATCTCTCTGTATGGAATTAATTATAGATTGTCTTCTGTATTTTTCCTTACATTTTTACAAAACCTATTTTCTTTCTTAGAACTTCTTGTCCTTACTAAAATACTATACAATTATAAACACTTCCTGCAATACCTAAAAGGTACAAAGATGGTACTGAAATCACCCCAAATTTCTCCGCTCAGAAATAACAGGACACCTGGGTGGGTCAGTTGGTTAAGCATCCGACTTATGATTTCTGCTCAGGTCATAATCTCAGGGTCAGATCAAACCTCACATCGGGCTCTGCAGTGGGCATGGAGCCTACTTAAGATTCTCCCCCCCCCCCCCAATCCTTGGCTAGAGCTCTCTCTCAAAAAAAAAAAAAGAAAGAAAGAACAATCATAACATCTAATGAACATCATTCTAAACGTTTATCTATGCACACATTTGAACATAGAGTGTGCAAACTTTAAACAGGACTATACAATGTTTTTAATGAAGTACGAAATTTCATACTATTTATCAGCAGAAAAAGCCACTGAAGGGGTGCCTGGGTGGCTCAGTCAGTTAAGCATACAACTCCTCCTTCCAGCGCAGGCCTTGATCTCAGGGTCAGGAGTTCAAGCCCTACACTGGGCTCCACGCTGGGCATGCAGCCTACTTAAATATCTATCTTCAAAAAAAAAAAAAAAAAAGTAAAATCAATGGAATGACTGAAATTCAAGTAAAACTTTATTCAGACCAGGAGATACTTTAAGGTTAATTTCCAGGTACCCCCCCCCCCCCCGCCAAAAATACATACAGCATGATAGGGGCTGGGGAAAGTGAAGTTTGGTTTTTTGGTTTTACAGTAACAGAGAGGAAGGCTGAGCAATGACTAGCTTTTTGACAAGCAGGTGGGCATACAGGGAAGACAGCAGAGACGGTGAAAAGTGCTATGTAAGCCCAGAAGGCTGTGACCAGTTCGGCAGGTTTAAAACAGCCATTCACGGAGAGAAGCAACAGGAAAAATAAATGCTGAAAAGGTAGATTTGGGGCATTACTGCAGAATCAATGTGAGAAATCTACACTTACTATGCAACATGACTGGAGTTTAGAAAAATTATCTAGCAGCAAAAAGCAGCAATGACTGAACTGATAACAGATAAACAATGGTCTGAACAACAAAGAACTACAGACCAAGCAATTAAAAAAAAAAATCCTGGATAGTATCACAGTAAATAGGTGGGAAAATAAGACAATGGATAAATCAGAATCCTTTTTTTTTAAAGATTTATTTATTTATTTTAGAGAAGTGTGAGCAGAGGGAGAGGGAGAGAGAGAAACTCAAGCAGACTGCCACTGAGCGTGGACCCCAACTCAGGGCTCAATCCCACAACCCTGAGACTATGACCTGAGCCAAAATCAAGTGCCCCAGAATCTGTCCATTTAGAAACTCCAAGTCATGTCAACTAAATGACAAGAACGAAAGAGAAGTCAAAGAAAACATCAGTATTTTGAATCCGGGATATTAGCAGGATGTGAATCGACTGATAAATGTGCTGGTTTATTTTGGGGTTGGGGATGGGTAGAAGGTAATGAGTTTGGTTTTTAAAATGTTGCATCAGTCTTATCACACACCAGTCTGCTTTGTTAATACTAAAAACAAGTCTGACCTGCTGACTGTACAGGACTGAACAGTCTGATTTTCAGACACTAGGCAGATGTTGAACAATCCCATTCCACTCTGACCCTCATAATCCGGAGTTAGCATGGAGGTTAAGGGCTCCGTCTCAGGAGACTGCCCCACTTCGGATGGTCAGCTGCAAATGGGGTGCCGCGGCTACCCACACTTCTACTGGCCAACTACAAATTCAGGGGTTCCCACAATCACCCTTCCCCCCAGGCTAAATAATTCAATTGAACAACTTACAGAACCCCTCGCAGACCCCAGGAAAACATGATACTGTGACAGTTTATCATAAAGGATAAAAATTAAGAGCCATATATAAGTAGGACAAAGCTAGGAAGGGTCCAAGTGCAAAAGCCTCTGTCCCCATGGCAAGGGTATGCTACCCTCCCAACACAGGGATGTGGGAAGCTATCCCAAATCCCTTCGCTGAGGGATTTCTATGTCTCATTAGATAAGCATGACTGTTAAACCACGGGCCAAAAATGACAGAACTCGATCTCCAGCCCATCTCCTACCTCCCAGGAAATGAGGTTGAGGCTGAAAATTCTAACCCGTTAAACACGGGATTGGTTTTTCAGGCTCCTGAAGCTATTTAGGTTACCCCCCCCCCAAACAGTGAGTCATTTATTAGCATATAAAAGACAATAAACTCAAAGGGTTTTAGGAGCTCTGTGCCAGGAACCTGTTCACCAGAACCTCACAATGTGACCTTATTTAGAAATAGGATCATTACAGATACAATTGTCAAGATGAAGTCATACTGGATTAGGATGGGCCCTAAATCCAATGACTGCTGTGGCAATTCCATTTCTGAGTATACTTACAAAAGAACTGAAAACACAGGTCTGAAGAGGTATTTATACACCCATGTTCACGGCCGCATTACTCACAATAACCAAAAGGCAGAAGCAACCCAAGTGTCCATCAACGCACAAATGGATAAACGACATGTGGTCTAGCCATACAATGGGATATTATGTAGTCTTGGAAATTCTGACACCTGCTACGACACGTACAAACCTTGACAACATTATGCTACGTGAAATAAGCCATTCACATAAAGACAAATGGCAAATGACTGCTCTTATACAAAGTCCCAAGAGTAGTAGAAATCATAAAGACAGAAAGTAGACTGGTAGGGGACAGGGGAAGGGGAATGAAGAGTTAGTGTTTTATGGGGACAGAAGGAGTAAGAAGCTGGAACACAGATGAAATCCGATTGGAAAAAAAAAAAATCCGACTGGATTTCATATTGCTATAACTAGATGATGGGACATACAGGAACGAAGCAATTTTTTAATAAGATTTTATTTATTTATTTGACAGAGAGAGAGAGATCACAAGTAGGCAGAGAGGCAGGCAGAGAGAGAGGCGGAAGCAGGCTCCCCGATGAGCAGGGAGCCTGATGCAGGGCTCGATCCCACGACCCTGAGATCATGACCTGAGCCGAAGGCAGAGGCTTTAACCCACTGAGCCACCCAGGTGCCCCTCTATGCAATTATTTTTAAGCTGAAATTTTTCCCACAATAGGTCTTTTTTTAAATAAGAGATATTTTAAAATAAACTGTGAATAATTTCCTACTTCTGACAAAGACTTAAAATATGTGACTGTGTACTGTTGATGAGAGTATGGGAACATAGGCTTTCTCTCTGACTAGTGGTGGCAGTGCAAAATGGCACAAATCCTACACAAAATAGTGTTTGACAATAACTGTCAAAAATCTACATGCCTTTATCTCTTTTTCCTCACTCTGACAAGTCTAAACCAAAGACACACTGGCAAAAATACAAAATGACATACACACAGACTAACCACCATGGCATAAAATAAATACTATGTATTGGTTACGAATACATATATATAGATCTATTTCTTAATTTAACATCTTGACATTGATACGTAACAGAAATATATATTGGAAATACACAAAATTCCTGATAGTGTGAGACTCTGGAGAAGAGTAATGTGATCACGCAAAACACAATGGGGACCTTACCTGTAATACTGTTCTTCATTTAAAAAACAGACCTGAAATGTGTGTGTGTGTGTGTGCGCGCGCGCGCACGTGTATTTAAAAAAAAAAAAAAAAACCCTGATGCAAATGTGACCAAATGTTAAATGCTAATTCCAGCTGTGAGGTTAATAGGTTTGTCATGCTATTCCTTACACTTTATTTTGTGGAATGATTTCTCCCAGCACACAGGTACAGGAAGTGAGAGGGACCCAGACTACTGCTTTATACAGGTTAGATACCCTCTCAAGAAACTTTGGCCACAATGTGCAAATATGAAACAGATGCTTGAAGGCGACAATTTTATGATAAAGAAAAAAATATTTGTTTCTTTTTTTTTGTTTTTTTTTTAATGTAGGAGCAAGCTCAACATGTGTGGGTGTCTGTGTGGAAGGGAAAAGTGATCAAACATAAGGGTGAAGCAAAGGAGGGAAAATGACTGGCAGTGAGGTCCCAAAGGGAAAACTGCTGGGAATCCCAGCCCAGGTGTAAATTCATGCAAGCTTGGGGGGAAAAAGTTTGTGGTTGAAAACACTTTTTCTGAAGAAAGCAATCTCATCTGACACCAAAGGAAAAAAAAAAAATTTAAGTAATGCAGTGAGATACAGCTACAGCAACAGTGGGAGCAGAAAACAACCAGAATTCCCAAAAGGAAGTAAGAATGACTCTCAACATGGATGAACCTGTGCTTGGACAAAGACCGCACCTAATGAGGCAGAAAGCAAGAGCGTATTTTCTTCCCCCTGGCATATGGAATATAAAAATGGAAATGGAAAGAACCATGACTCGAAATCCTAGGAAATAAACTAAGACAAGTACTCTTGGCCCGTTTTTATTATTCTTACACATCCTATAGACATTTCCCTTCTGCTGACCTTTAGAACACCGACAAACCCTTTCTGTAAAGTTGCAGTTTATATCTGTCACACTGAGCAAGAGAACAAGAGAACCAAGAGAACAAGAGGTGTGTACATAGTCTGGCTGAAGCAAGAGCAATGCAACCCTGAAGACCAAGGGGAAGATCAGCTTGGCAGGACAAGCATGGCCGATGCCCGCACCCGCGGACTCTTCCTGGAAGGCCAACTGTGGTGCTAAGCAGTCATTCTATTTCCATAAGGGAGCACTTTTCCTTAGAGCAAGAGTACAGGTATCTACTGGAATTTTTACGCCTTTCAATTACACAGCAGCCAGAGGTCTGTAACTAACCCAACTGTCTTACTTAGCATTCTCACTATTTCCTCTTTTTCAAGAACCTGAAACTTGGATTAGAAACAATATAGAACATTAGCTTGAAGAGGGTTCTAGTCAATTGCCTAGCCAAGGGCCAGCAAATTTCAGTCCACAGGCCAAGTAGGGTCTGCCACCCATTTCTGCCCAAATTTGGCTACTACCTATTTGTGTAAGTAAGCTTTTATTGGAACACTGTATGCCAATTCAGTAACATAGCCTTCATAGCTGCTTTCAACCAACAAGGGCAAAACAGTAATTGCAACAGAAACCATGTGATCTGTAAAGCCTAAAATGTTTACTATTTGACCCTTCACACATAAAGTTCGCCAATCTTTGCTCTAGTCCAAAGGTTCTCAACCTTCTTTTTGCCTCAACATCATTCTCATGTATGATACACTCAAATTCTGAATCACTAACAGTCAAAATTCCGTATTTTATAGGCAAGTAATTCTAGACCCTTTATTTAAACCGTAACTAGAAAAAACAACTGGGGTAATGTTCGAGACCTTTGAAAGTGAGCATGTTAGCCCTACAGAGTAAAACTACCAAATTGAGTAACCAAGCAAAATATTCAAAGAGCGCCCCTATGCCATGTTGTTTCGAAAACATACTGTAGTCACTGTTTTAACAATCTCTCTTCTGGGGCGGCTGGGTGGCTCAGTCTATTAAGCTTTGGACTCCTGATTTCAGCCATGACCTCAGGGTTGTGGGATCAGGCCCCGCATCGGGCTCATGCACCAGGTGTGGAGCCTGCTTGAGATCTTCTTTCTCTCTCTCCCTTTCCGTCTGCCCCACCCCCAAAACAATAAATAAATAATCTCTCACGTATATGGGACCCTGGACAGGTTCTCCCTAAAATGGAACTTTGTATTTTATTTATGAAGTGTAGTGCACATTGACCATTTGCCTGCCTTACAAATGAATTTCCCCTTCCTGTGTTTGGATATCAATCATAGTAAGAGTCCTAATAAGAGACAGGGCTCTGCCTCCCAACATGGAAACTATAAAAGGTAGATCCTTGATTCTCCATCATCCTGGGCAGCCTGGAAGAGGACAAGTGGTCTGAGCTCAGCCAACTGGATGTTCCCATCATGACTTAGGAATCAGAGGAAATGATACTCCATTTCTTGTTCCAAGAATCTAGACCCTCTTTTAAAAAAGTGAAACCTTCAAAAATAAGAATAAAAAAAAAAAAGTAAAACCTTCTAAACTGGTGAGGATCAGCTGCTAAACAGGTGAAACTGAGGGGAAGAAATGTCAAAGAAAAGGAGAAAGTCCACGCACCCACCAATCCCTCTTTGGCCTTCCACAGACAGAAGTTAACAGTTGTGCTTACTGTGGTTACCATACTCGCCACAATGGTGCAGAGGAAATGCACGAATACGCTCCCCGAAGCCTTTCTTTGTAGGGTTCTGAGTTAGACCGCAAGGCAAGGCAAGGCACCCCAATATCATCGCAGTCATTCTCAGGTGGCAGAGGCAGGACACACACATACAGAGGACGGGAGGCCGTCGGGGAGGTGGGAGGGAGCTAGGGAAAACCACGTTGCTGCCCCTGGGCTTGCAGCAGCTAGGAGAGTCGCTGGTGACTTCCTGAGAATCAGCGGGGTCAAAAGTCAACACGGGCAGTGCCGCAGACGGAGAAGGCCCGTGAGCCTCCCCAAGAGTCTTCAGGGTCACAGGACTTCCAGGCAAACTCCTGACAACCAGGCTGAGACTATCAGAGAAAGTTTTCCTGACCGTTGTACCTCCACCTTTCTAAGGATTGTGTAAGCGTCTAATTCCTGTATTAAAACAGCTTCATACTTGAAACGCATAGCATGGCTTCGGTTCGAACTGAAACACAGACTGGTAAGACTCAAATAACCCCAGCACTACTGAGGAGCTTAACAGAGGCTTCGTTTTACTTTAACAAGCTATCATTTTTACACTGGTTTTCTCCTGTAATGCAACCACAAGTCTTCCTTTCACAGGTGTGAAAACCAAGACTAACCAAAGTTAGTAGACAACAAAACCAGGCTTAAACTCGGGTCTACCAAACACCAAGTACAGCACTGTTACATTTATTTAGGAAGCAACTGTAGTAACATACACTCTGATTTCCTATACAAAATATTATAGGGCAACTACAACTTCGTTGATGTTTAAGGTAGGAAGCTCCCTTACTCATGGTACTACTAAATCACGCAAGCAGAATCGCTCAATAGAGGCTGCAATCTGCTGGTGTACAAGCCACACACTCTCTTTGAACTACACTGCCTTTTCTTAATTGACTTAGTTGTCAGCATTTTTAAAATGGTATTATATATAAGAATTCCCTCTTCTTTCAAAAAAGAGGAGAAAATATCCAAAGATCAAGAAGAGCGGACACATTCAGCCATAGCTGAAACAGCTAAAGATAAACAGCATCTGGCCGAAGAGGAACACGATGCCTCCTACCGAAGGAGTGGTAGCCTGGGAGCGTCCCCGGGGCACAGAGCAGCCCTGAGTGCTGCCCTTCTCTAGCCCCCGTCAGTTCCGCGTTCTTTTGCTTTTCTCTATGAACCACCCAAAGTGCCTATCTTCCCAAAAGCATCTTAACGAACTGTCTCATTATTCTTACACTTTAATACATAACTGAAGCATCAGAAACCAGTAATAAGAGTTTCAGGTGTGTACAGGGGAAATGAAAGGGAGAAAAATACAAGAAAATTTCCCAGAACTGAAGATGCATATTTCCACACTAAAGTGTCCACCGAATGCAGCACAACTTTTAGAACACTGAGGAGGAATTGTTAAAATCCTCCAGGGAAAGGAAAAGGTCATATACAAAGGAATCATAATGCCATCAGACTTTTCAACAGCAGAACTGGAAGCCAGAAAAACAACACAGCACCATCACCAAAATCTAAGAAAAATGAATCCAAGTCTAGAATTCTAGGCCCAACCAAATCATCAAGTATAAGAATAAAGAATTTGTTCACACACACGTACCTTTAACACACTAAGAAATGGTAGTGTTGAACCCTGCATTAATTCAAAAATATAAACATAAAAAATTATTTTTCCAGAAAAATTTATCAAAACTGACCTCTAAGTCAAAAGAGCATGCAACTCTTGATCTCGGGGTCATGAGTGCAAGCCCCATTTTGGGTGTAGAGATTAAAACAAATAAATAAACTTAAAAAAAAATGACCCAGAGATTTCTAAAAAGCTAAATAGAACAATAATGGTAGAAGAAACTGAAAAATAAAGAGCTACCAAACTCAATGGCTTTGCAGACAAATGTTCTTCCAACTTAAATTTAATACAGAGATTTTCTACACTGTCCCAGAAAACTTTACAACTCATTCTAGGAAGCCAGCATTTCATAAAAAAAAATAAAAAAAAAAAAACAGGATAGCACACATGCACACACAAATACAAAGGAAAAAAACTATAATCCGATCTTTCTTATATCACAGATAAATCGTAAAATGAAATCCAACAATATATTAAAAGAACAAAGCATGCAGAAGGTTTTGAGACCAAGAATGCAAGGTTGGTTCAGCACTAGAAATCTATCAATACAATACATTGAGATTAAAGATGGGGTCCCAGAGGTCGCCTCACAGATGCAGAAAAAGCATTTGATAAAATTATAAACCCAACTCAAAAAACAATTTTCTTTGCTGAAAAACAATAACTATCAGAAACCTACAGTAAACACCATATATAACGGCAAAACATTAAAAGAACACTCGTTGAAAACTCAGAACAAGAGGACAAGATAGAGATGCCTGTCGCCACCCATATTCTTCAACATCATACTGGAGGACTTGACGATGAAAGCGTCTGAGACAAGTAGAAGAAAAAGAAATGAGCTCTAAATATCAGAAAAGAAGACTCTGCAGGTATGACTAACCAGAAAATCTAAAGCACCAAACTATTAAAACAACGTTCAGAAAACCAGCTATAAATAATTCGATTATATTTTAAAAAGCTTTTCATAAAAGGCCAATAACAAACATGAGAATGTACTAAGATAAAAAAAAACTACGCCATCCACAATGACAAATATAAAATATCTGAAAATAAAACTAACAAGAAATGTGAAAGAACTACATAAAGAAAATTTTACTGGGGCGCCTGGGTGGCTCAGTTGCTTAGGCGTCGAGCTTTTGATTTCAGCTCAGGTCACGATCTCAGGGTCAGGAGTTGGACCCCATGTCAGGAGACCCGCTCAGCAGGGTGTCTGCTTCCCCCTCCCCACCTCCCCAGGGCACAGGCTCTCTCTTTGAAATAAGTAAATCCTTAAAAAAAATTTTTTTTATTTAATGTAAGTTCCATAAGGGTAGGGATCTCTAGTATATTTGCTACGTACCCCAGACTCAGGTTGTCGCCCAGCAGAGTAGGTACTGAATAAACATTTAGTAAAGACGACTAACGAAAAAGAAAAGCTTGGCAGAAACACTCTTGTTACTAGATGAAAGGACCCATATTGTAAAAATATCAAACACTCTCAAATTATGTAAATAGACTCAATGCAATCTCAATAAAAATTCCAGTAGAATTCTTTATAAAATGTGATTATTCTGAAGTACATTTTTTTTAAATGCACAGGAACTAATCAAGAAATTTCTGAAAAGGAACATGCCATCATATACACATAACATAAACCCGTACATACCTGCATATATATGCACACACACACTATGAAACAGTAATTGTAAAAAGCTATTAATAGGAACATAATATATTACGAAGATGGAAAAAATGGAGAATAAATCGTATTAGAACTGTTAAAGGTCCCCAAACCACACAACACCCAGAATAAAACTCCATATGGAATAAAAGCTAAATATAAAAAAGTGCAAAAGCATAAAATGTTAAAAAGCATAAAAGAACTCTTGGCATAGAGACACCATTACAAAAAGAAAAAAAAAAACCTTATGAAAACAAGTGACATTTAGGAGTAAAAGTTTTAAACTTCCATATAGTGCAAAGTTTAAAACAAAGTTATTTATAGGACAAGCACAATTTTAAAAAAGGGGTCAATAATTCTGATAAAAAATACAAAGAATGAAAAAATATATAAATAATGACAAAGAGATCAACCACCCCAATAAGAAAAAGGGAAATGATATAAACATGTAATTCACAGAAAAGTAATATATGAAAAGATGCCTAATTTCTCTGGAGACCAGGAAAATATAACAACATTATGGCTATTTTTCTGTCCCAAGATGAATAAAAATTTAAAAGATTCTTAGAAAGGGTATGGGAAATGGGGTACTCCCACACACTACTGAGGGAGGATAAAGTGGTACCAACTTTTTTTTAAGGACAACTCGCAATAGCTATCAAAATTTTAAATATATGGGGGCGCCTGGGTGGCTCAGTGGGTTAAAGCCTCTGCCTTCAGCTCAGGTCATGATCTCAGGGTCCTGGGATCGAGCCCCGCATGGGGCTCTCTGCTCAGCAGGGAGCCTGCTTCTCCCTCTCTCTCTACCTGCCTCTCTGCCTGCTTGTGATCTCTCTCTCTGTCAAATAAATAAAATCTTTAAAAAAAAAAAATTTAAATATATGTAACTTGCAACACAGTATTTCCACTTCTAGAGGTATGTATTCTCCAGAAACATCTGCATAAGCACCCTAAGTTGTGTCTATAGATGTTTAGCACAGTATTTTCCACAGCAGTTTAAAAGTAGAAATAACTGAAATTGGCCCATCAATAGAAAAATGATTAAATGATCAATAATGGATCCATAAAACTCTCACCTATTGACATGGAAGATTCCCCAGGACCTACTTTTTTTTTTTTTTTTTTTTTTTAAGATTTATTTGAAAGAGAGAGAGAGAGTGCGAGAACTCGAGGGGCAGAGCAGAGGGAGAGGGAGAAGCAGACTCCTCGTGGAGCAGGGAGCCCGATATGGGGCTTGATCCCAGGACCCTGAGATCATGACCTGAGCTGAAGTCAAATGCTTGACTGACTGAGCTACCCGGGCGCCCCCCCAACCTCCAGGACCTACCTACTTTTAAGTGAACAAAGCAAACTGCAGAATACTACATGATTCTGTTGGTACCACAAAAGGTCACAAAGCTAAAAATGTTCTACTTACATATGCACAGAAAAGAGTACAGAAGGATTCATAAGGACATTTCATACTTTAATTCACTCATTTGTCAAATTACTTGTTGAACATACACAATGTGCCAGGAACTTGGAAAAAGCGGCAAGTAAAACAGGCAGCATTCCTGTCTTCATGGGTTTACAGACTAGGGGGAAGAGCGATTTTTTTAAGAAAGAAATAAATAACAAAATAAAATTACAAGCTGGGATACATGTTCTGAAGAAAACAAGGCTACCACAGAACAAAAGGGAGGGAGGCTACTAAGCAGTAGGTGGACATCCCTTAGATAAGAAGGCCTCCCAGGGAGCCTGAGGCCTGGCAGAGCGGAGCAGGAGACACTCCGTGGGTTTGGTGAGGCCCGAAGAGCCAGGTCACACAGAACTCACAAACCTGGTAAGGATTTTGGCTTTGGTCTAAGGGCAAGGGAAACCAGGTGCCTGTGATGAAATGGAAGGAAAACCTCCAAAACATCAAGGATAAAGCCTACCTAATCCTCTAAAATAGCAGTTCTCAAACTTTCTAGACTCAAATTCGAGGACACCGATATGCTTTTACTTATGTGAACTTTATTCACTGACATTGATCATTTTACAAATGACAAACTAGGAACCGGAAAGAACAAGCCAGCACACATTCCAGCAGCCACCTGTGTAACGTCTTCGCACACCCTACAGCCTCTGGAAAGGGCCACCGGACACTGTGTGCGCTCTCCTAATCCAAACGGTGCTGACCCAGGACTTCCCAGACCACACTCAATACCAACACAGGATTCTGACTCCCCAGAAAGTAACCGGGTAAGGTACACCGTGCATTTTCAAATTCTAACTAGAAAGTCTCACTTCTAAAAGCAAAAAAAAAATCACTTGACAGATTCATAAGGACATTTCATACTTTAATTCACTCATTTGTCAAATTACTTGTTGAACATACACAATGTGCCAGGAACTTGGAAAAAGCGGCAAGTAAAAGAGGCAGCATTCCTGTCTTCATGGGGCTTACAGACTAGGGGGAAGAGAAAGGGGGTACAGAGCAAAACTGTACGGAAAGGGGGTACGGAGCGAACCATATTGCCCAAAGTGACATTTCTGCGGTTCGTCCCCGTGGTTTCTTCCATTTTGCCATACAAACGTTGGAATATTGTGCCCAAAGTTCTGAGCAGGGTGACTGCAACGTATTCACGAGGAAGCACGACTCAAAAAGACCCCTAGTAGTGGACAGTGGAACGGAGCTTGAGTAACGCATACCAAACGCTCTTGTCCAGGATACCTGACCATCCAAGGGGCTCCTTTACCAAAGCTTTCGAGCAATCACTGAAGCCACTTTCAAGTACTTTTCCATATTCGAGATTAAAAAAAAAACAAACCACCTCAATCAACAAAATGTGACTTCAGCAGTGGTTCTACCTGGAGTCTGTCTGGTGCCCTGTCAAAATCACGGATGCTTGCGAAACCAGAGGAAACCCCCCAAGGGGACGGACTCAGCGTCTAAAGCGATCTTGCCCCGTTTCTGGGGCTCCGTAAGCTCCGTAAGCTGCTGATGAAGCACTAAGAGACGTTCACCCGACCAGTGAGGAGTTCACGCAGCAGCACACCCACGAATTGGGGTTCTTCCCTCGGGACCCTCTGGGTTCTGAAACGCCGCACTGCCCCCCACTCCTGCACAACGGGGCTCTGTCTCCCGGGCCCGGAGTCCACCTTGGACTTGAAAGTGGTCAGAGGCCCCCCCCCCACAAACCCCGCTCGCCCGCACGGCTGGTCCGGGCGGGTCGCGGCCCCGCAGGCCACAGCCTCGCCGCCCGCGGCCGGCTGCCGCACCGAGGGGCCCACGGCTGCGCGCAGGCTCGAGGGCGCCAGCCCCGGCACCGAGGCTCGCGGGCTACCGCGGCGCGGAGACCGACGCGGGAGGCAGGACGACGCGGGCCCAGGCAGCCCCGGCCCGTCCCGCCGCGCGGGGCGGCTCACGTACCTCCGGCGCCGGCTCCTCCGCCCGCTCCCAGGGCAGCCGCCATGGTGCTCGCGGGCCCGGCCTTCAGGGTCGCCCCGCCAAGCCAGCCGGTGGGCCGCCGGCCGGCCGGGGCCCAGAGACGCGCGGCGGGGCACGGGGGGCGGCGGGCCGGGACCGGGAACAGGAGGGAGGCTGCCGGCGGTCTCGGCCACTCCGGCCCGGCTCCTCCGCAGGAAGAAAACAACAGACTATCGCAACATGGCCGCCGGCCCGCCCGCCGCCGCGGTGCACGCCGGGATGATGGCGACCGGCAGGGCGGGCGCGGGCCTCCTCCGCGGCGCGGCGGCTCCGGGCGCCTCCAGGGACGCAAGGCAAGCGCAGAGAGCGAGCAGGCGGGCCGCCGCCGCGCTCGACTCCTGCAGCCGTAGGGTTTGCAGCGGCGTAGGGGGCGGTTGCCGGCCGTAGTACTGTCTCGGGTTCTGTCGTACGGCGCTTTGCAGCAGTTGGCGCCGCGCTTTCCGGCCGGCGGCCCGCGGGGCGGTGGGCGGGGCCGGCGGCGCCGTCAGGGCCGGGGCGGGGCGTGCTAGGAGAGGCGGGGCCTGCGTCGGGAGACGGGCTGCAGGTGCCACCATCGCACGCTGCGAGGTGGAGCGCCGAGGTCAGTGGGCGTTTGCACTTCTGAGCAGCGAGAAACACCAGAAAACTAGGTGCTAGTGAGGGACGTTAAGGAAAGGACACGGGGCTTGGCGAGCCTTGTGTACTTGTTGGCCGTTGGGGTGTGGGGGCTGTGGATGCAGTGGGGTCTTAGAGTACACACGAGTTGCAAACCTGGACTCAGTGACAGTGAAGGTGGGGGCCTTACGGGGGAAGGAAAGAAAGGGCCGTCGGGGTAGAAAGAGGATGCCGAGCAGAGACTCAGAGATGTCGGAGGACGTCCTAGGGACCGAGAAGTACCAGCAGAGTGTATTGCAGGAGAAGGGTGCTCAGGAAGCAGCGAGCTGCAAAGGGGAACAAGGGCCAGATGCATCCAGGACTGTGGGGCATTTTCCTGAAGCCGTAGGGCGTCTGAGAAGGCTCTGACAGGAGAAATTACATGATAAAATTTGTGTTGTAGGAAGAGACTCTGACAGCAGGAGAGCGGATGGGCAGCATGAAGAGGTAAGACACCCTTAAGAAACGGCCCCCGCAGTCCAGGCAGCAGGTGGCTTCCTGCATGGGAAGATGGACATGCGACAAAACCTTAGTGATAGACTACGTGAACTATAAAATTCTTAGAACTTTTACATACATTTGAAGTTTTTCATAATAAAATGTTTGAAAAAAAATAAGAGTTCCTAGATTAATAACTAGTGTAAGTAATTCTCATCTAAAAGATAAAACCAAAGAATAATTTTTAAAGTTATTTTGATTCAGCTGCATGTAATCACTGCAAAAAATAATAATGATAAGCTTGGTAAGCAACCCAGAATAACTTAAGTCTCCATCAGAAAGCATATCAGCACATCCAGGTTTCAAATGGCTTGAACCTCTAATCACTTTGCATTATTTTTTGCACTGTGGAGGATGCAATTCCTAACTCAGAAGATGTTTTTCAAGGTGATTTCACTGGTGATCTTTTATGCTCCACACACACACATACATCCTGGTGATCTCGAGAAGGATTATTCAAAAAACTAAATACCCAAAGATGAAACAATCTCATAGATACTTTGCAGCCAGGTTATAATTGAGGAAAGACCTCTCTCTCTCAGTTATGAATAACCTAAAAATGAATTTCTCTAGGACAAGAATCTCTACATCTTTTCATCAGACCCCTACTGGAAAAACTTGAGCATGGACACGAAATATTTGAAGACGTCAATAAATTACTGTGAGTAAAGGTTTAACAAACCCCTTTTCTTCTCAACAGATTTCACTTTGGGTTGACTTTTTAGCTTGTCCTAGAAACCTAATGAAGTCAGAATGTCCGCTGTGTGTTTAACATCATTGCTCGTGTTAAAGATGCACTCTGACTGGTACACTGCTTCTGGCTGGAGAAAACCGAGCGATCTTTAAACATCTGTCAGGAAGCCAGACCTTTAGTCCCTGTTCTAACTGAGTTTGGGGATCTAAAAGATAAACTCGGGTAACTATTATGAGATGTATCCGTTTCCACGGTCAAAGACTCCCACGCCAGGGCCACTCCAACTCCTCCAGTAGGAGGATGGGATGTCAGCACACCGGCTTGGTGAGGGTGCTTCCATGCAGGTGGCGTCAGAACCGGGTGTGAGAGGTGTAGGAGCGTGTGCACAGGAGCCGTTTGCGTGGGTGACAAAGCTGCAGAGGGACAGCCTGCTGCCTGGAAGGAGGAAAACGTCCTCACTGTAATGACTGCTACTGGACGATATGCAAAAATGAATAGGGTCTGAGGACAGGAGCAAAGGAGGGTAACGAAGTGACCTTTCTTATTTTGATGACTGTACGTAATAGGTAGGAAGAAAGACCTTGTTGGAAATTCACACTAAGGTACTTGAGGGTGATGCAGTATCAACTCAGGAACTTGTTGTCAAATGGTTCAGAGAAAAGGGTTTGAGTTTACTCTATGTTCAACTCTTCTGTAAGTTTTTTTATTGCTTTGAAACAAAAAAAAATTTATTAACAGGAAAGGATCAAAGAGAAGATTTTTTAAAAATGTAATTGTTGAATGGTGGTGACAGTGATAGTATCACAGGTGTGTGCACATGTCCAAACTCATCCAATCGTGTACATCGAGTATGTGCAAGTTTTCGTGTATCAATCGTATCTCCATAGAACTATGACAATATTAACCATTGGAGTAAAGTCCCAACAGAAAAGTTAAAGAGATCAGACCCAGTTGAGGGAATTTTAGACTTGAGGACAGGCAGGGAAGGATGGCCCAGAATGGACCACAAAGAGGAGAGGTATGGAACAGTACGACTGAGGCATTTCGCAACTGGGAGGGCAGAATGAGAGTGTTAGACTGGAGGTCCAAAGAAGAGAACAAAGACCATGGAAGAGAGGCAGTATTTGTGAAGATGACTCCTGAGAAGTTTCGAGAACCGATGAAAGACATCAGTCCACAAATACAGGAAGCATGATGAGCATCAAGTAGGAAAAGTTAAGAGAAATCTACAACTAGATGCATGTGATGCAACTAAAAAATACGTCCAAAAAAGAGAGGACCTTAGAAGCAACGAAAGAGAACCTGCCACGTCTGGTCACGCCAGAGCAGCTGGGGCAGGCTCCCCACACAGGTTCCAACGTGAAAGCTGGACAGATGTGAAACGCACTGTTTTCTCGCACTGGACAACACACAGCGCTGGACCGTGGTCACTGAGACAGAGGAAACCACCGCAGTGGGCCTTACCACCCAGCTTTCTGCCGAGAAGCACTTTCTGGACCTTGGGGGAAGAGGGGAAACTCAAGTAAAACACAGCAGTCATGATGACTTGAGAGATCAGAGTTTCGAGGTTGATGGGGGGGCATTTGCGGGGCTCAGTGCTGGAGATGAAGGAGCTGCGTCGAGAAGGAGCTCCAGAAGTCTGCATGGGCTCACCTCAAACGTGTTGCTGCAGGTGAAACCCCATGAGGATGGGAAAAGTACACGAAGAGTCGGCTGTAAATGGAACAATTCCCACCACTGTCCCCACGACCTCCACGGGCCAGTGTTCAGAGCTCCTGAGCTATGTACGTCCCACTTTAGATATGCTGCTCCTCCTGTCCCTAGGCCAGAGTTTCTCAAAGCGCCATCCAGTTTAGAAATTTGCTTTAAAATCACTTTTGAGGGGTGCCTGGATGGCTCAGTGGGTTGAGCATTTGCCTTCAGCTCAGGTCATGATCCCAGGGTCCTGGGATCCAGTCCCTGCTGAGCAGGGAGCCTGCTTCTCCCTCTCCCTCTGCCACTCCCCCTGCTTGTGTTCTCTCACAAGCTCTCTCTGTCAAATAAGTGGATAAAAATATTTAAAATAAATATAATAAAATCACATTTGGGTCCTTGTTAAAATGCAGATTCCTAGGTTTCATGCCAGTTTTATCAAATTGTGATTTCTGGAAGTTGGGTCAGGAAATCACTTCCCAGGTGCCTTGTATGCTCGCCAAAGTATACCACCACCTCCATAGATGTTTCAAGTTGGGCAACATTAGGTTATCCGACTTAGCTTGCTTTCACTGCTCCTCTTGTGGAACTCTATAATGAATTCAAATTTTACAGTGGAGGAGCTAAGCGCTTCCTTGATTTTACAATTACAAGCTCAGGAATCTAGGGGGATGAGGTCTTTAGGAAACTTTCTGCTCTGTGGCAACCTCAGGATGGGTGTCAGTGCTAATGGCATAAATGGCGTCGAGGAAGGTGAGGGAAGGAGGCTCGCCAGGCATAGATGTCTAGACTTGTGTCCGTGTGGTCGGGTGTGTACCTGGCCTCCTGTGGCCCCAGGGAGAGGGCATGCCCCTAAGTCCCTGGGAGAGTACTGTAGAACACAGCCTGCTTCGGGCCAAGGCAGAAAAGCTGCTGAAGCCACACTTTTTATTTAAATAGCCTTGTTTCCCCAGGGAGCTCAGAATCCTCCTTTGTCCCCACACACCACCTATGGTAAGGCAGCGAAGTAGCCTCACCTCACCGGTGAGAAAGCTAGCTGTCCCAGATCACATGATGCTGTCCCCTCTGTGAGAGCCCACCCTCCTGGGTGCCCCGTGGTATTAGCGGGGTAGGACTCTGCCTCTCCCAAGACATCAGTACAACAGGACAAACCCGTCTTTCCCCCCACGTGGCCCTGCACATGTACCCAGCCAGCCCCCCAACAATTTGGCCTAAACCCTCACAAACTCAGGTATCTGCAGTGTGATCCTTTTGAGGGACTCATTACTGTGACTTCCTTATTCACCCTGTTCTTCTCAGTTATTACTTTCTGTAATCATTCTTTTTATGGCTCTTTCTTTTCTTAGCCTGTTTGTCTCTCATTATTAAGACATTTGCTTTATAAAGCTATTAGAAGGATGTCGTCCTAAGGCGCACTAAGAGTAAAATATCCTATATGAATTAGATGATTTTAGATGTAAAGAAGTTAAATAATGCATTTAGTACTGACAAGTGGGATAACCAGCGAGACGTTGAAGACACACCTGAATAATCTACTGTGAAATGGTGTGCAAACCCAAGGTCCTGAGCCTCATCGCTGGCTTGAATTTCAGTGGTATCGAAGTATTAGCATAAGATGGTCACCGATAAATTAATAGAGCAATGGTAAGTCTGATTCTCATTTCCAGCTTGGGAGCAGAGCTCCGCATCCGAGACAGCCACGCTTCTTGAGCACAAGTGTGCAAAGGAATCCGCCAGCACCCCAGGATGTTTTTTTTTGCTAACAGTGATTTATCATGTGACACGTGAGGTCCTGGTGTTAGTTACTCTGGTAACATGCTGTTTGCAATTGTGTTTAAGAAGTATGTTAACCTAGTCCAGTCAAGAAATGGGCAGAAGACATGAATAGGCACTTCTCCAAAGACATCAAGTGGCCAACAGACACGTGAAAAAATGCTCCATGTCACTCGGTATCAGGGAAATACAAATCAAAACCACAATGAGATACCACCTCACACCAGTCAGAATGGCTAAAATTAACAAGTCAGGAAACAACAGATGTTGGCAGGGATTTGGACAAAGGGGAACCCTCCTACACTGCTGGTGGGAATGCAAGCTAGTACAGCCACTCTGGAAAACAGTATGGAGGGTCCTCAAAAAGTTAAAAATAGAGCTACCCTAGGATCCAGCAATTGCACCATTAGATATTTACCCAAAGGACACAAACGCAGTGATTCAAAGGGGCACCTGCACCCCAACGTTTATAGCAGCAATGTCCACAATAGCTCAAATATGGAAAGAGCCCAGATGTCCATCAACAGATGAATCAATAAAGAAGATACAACATATGGGTGTGCGTGTGTGTGCACGCACACACACACACACACACACCCCCATACTGTGGAATATCACACAGCCATCAAAAAGAATGAAATCTTACCATTTGCAATGACACAGATGGAACTAGAGGGTATTATGCTAAGCAAAATAAATCAATCAGAGAAAGAATTATATAATTTCACTTCTATGTGGAATTTAAGAAACAAAACAGAGGATCATGGAGAAAGGAAGGAAAAATAAAGTAAGATGAAATCAGAGAGGGAGACAAACCATAAAAAACTCTTAACTCCAGGGAGCAAGCAGCGTCGCTGGAGGGAAGTGGTGGGGGGATGGGGTAACTGGGGGATGGGCATTAAGGACGGCACGTGACAGAATGAGCACTGGGTGTTCTACCCAACCGATGAATCACTAAATTCTACCCCTGAAACAAATACTACACTATATGTTAACTGATTGAATTTAAATTTTTTTTAAAAATCCTGTTAGCCTACAGACAGTGCTTGTGAGCATTGCAGATGGCACTGGCCGGCTCCTGGCAAGCCTGTTGCCTTTACCCTTTGCTGTTTCACAAATGGAAAGAGGGCGAGGAACTGTCACGGACGTGCCAAGGACCGAGAACTAGGCAAAGCTCCTCACTTCGCGTGCGGTCCGCCCCGGGGATAGCTCCTGTGTGATCGCTTCCGAGTTGTGGAGAGTCGTGTGAAATCCCCACGTAACGATGGGAATTGTGTCAAAGCAAATGAAATTGTGCTTCCGAAAGCAGCAGTGTTAAATCACCTTTTAAATTACATCTTCTGTCCGCTTGGGAACATAACTGATCCTTCACTGTTGTTGCACATTTGCTCCTAATGAGTTCAAGCCCCCACCTTCTTGCTAGCACTGTTGCGTTTTTCTGAGTCCAAATTATTTGGGCCATCCGAATGCTCCTGATTCTCACGTCACTCTCCATTATGCCAGCTGACATGCGGCCCTCCTTGCCGTTGGTCGCCTTCCAGAGGGTGAAGGACCCAGTCCCTGTGTGTTTGCTTCCCACTAACGTGCCACGTGTGCAGAGGCATGCCAGACCTGGGAGGTGCAAACAGGACTGAGGGGCTGCCCTGCCCTGGGGAGTCCTACCTAGCCTGGCATCAGCCAACAGCCCAGCGCGGTCCTCACGAGAACAGCCCTGTCCTGGAGTAACTCTGCAAAACTAAGTCATTAAAACATGCTCATATTGAATAAAGTGAGAAATCTCTCTGAATCGATATGTCATGTCACGTCCCAAAGCTGGCTCTGATGCTCAAATAACCAGAAATGTAATTCCTCCGGTATCGACTATTTATTACACAAAGAAATCTGGCCATCCGTTCTTGCAACTAAACATTAAGCTGTTGCTTGTCATTTTGACTAAGGACAAATCTCACGAGGCCACGCCCCCACAGAGCCCGGAACGTTTTTTGGGAGCTTTCTATGATGTCTATAGAAGTCACTTCATGTCACTTTCATGTCTGGACCTTAGCTTCCTAATTCATGGGTGAAGGGCAGGTGCCGATGGGTCCTAAGGCACTTAGCTATGTGTCAGGGGCTCATCGGTACACTGGAGTTCCTGTAGCTTCGAAAACTTGAGGAAGGATCAGTGTCATAGAGAGGTTTTAAAGGAGAAACCCTTTGCCCTGCTCCTTCTACGATACTTGGACTGTAGTACAAAGTTCATGGTGGGCTGAAACGGAGGCCACGTGGAAATTAAGGACTTGCCCAAGATCACAGAACCTAGAAGGACCGAGCCCGGACTGGCACCTTGTGCAGTAGACGCTTACTCTAACAAGCTGAGGAGAATACCCCTCCTCTTTGGGGAATTGCTCTCTCCCACCCCTACCCCCGTCCGTGGCCAGTGGGGGCTGCTGGGATGCTGTCTGCCCAGCCTTAGTAGTTGGCTGGGGAGTGGCCTGAGCCTATGGTAGAATCTGCTCAGCACCCTCCCTCCCACCACCCCCATCTTCTGAGACTGCCCAGAGAGATGGCCGTCTAACCCAAGCCAGGGGTCCCCCTCAGGACACTGAGAACCACAGCTGGGGGATGGGGCAGGGCTTCCTTTCAGGCAGTGAGGTTGGGAGAGTGTGGCCTGAAAGGTGCCAGTGGGCCACGTCCTTCTTCCGGGAGGACCCTGGGCTCGGAAGATGAGAACAAAAAGGCAAGAACGAGAGAGTCTGAAAATAACGTCTTGCAACTTCAAAGGATGGAATTTTCACCAGCAGAAAATGCAAGGAGGGTGGATCGCTGGTTTCTGAGTGGTAGATAAATATTTACCAGCCATATAAAGTCCAAACAACCCCGTCCAACGGCATTCACCAAATGTTGTTTCAACTTTTCATTTTACCACCTGCCATTTTAACATGCTACACAAAGTGCTGGGAATGTTAACAGTCTGAGCCATCTCTGGCCAGAGGAGGTTTAATGGGGCTTAAGTGATGAGGGAGGGCTGAATACGGAGCGCTAGCAAGCAATGTCAGTAGCTGGAGGAAGGGGAGGCATTTTGGGAGTAACGGCCTAGACAGATCGCGGGGAGTAGGGTGCGGGTTTCTGGTGTAATCCACATCGAAGGGCATACAACTAAGCCATCGTTAATTTTCAAGTCCTCAATACCGAACTAGATGCCTGGGCAGTTCAGAGGTCTCCTTTTTAAAAAAGATTCCGTACATATTAACTATTTCACTAGAACTCAAAACCATTTGTACAAACGTGCTGCTGGATCAGTGTGAACATTTTAAACGATTGAAACAGTGATTGCTGATATAACTGAAGTTCGTACGCTGGGAAAGCCACTAATAAATCTCACTGACCTATGTTGGAACTAAAAAAAAAATAGCGATGTTTTGATAAGCATTTGCCTAATAGAATTGTATCAATCCAGTGAGTCAGGAAAATTTTTTTTTTAAAGGATTAAGAGGAAAACAGCATAAAGGCAGAGACTGATCATTTTGAGCTCATTAAAATTTGAAACTGCTCTGTATCTAAAGATACCATTTAAATGTGAGAAGGCAGGCCATAAATGAGATAAAGATATTTGCACTTTTTAGGACGTAACAAAGGGTTAGTATCCAGAATATACATGTATCTCTTACGAATCAATAATTATAAAAATCAATAAATAGCCCAATAGAAAAATGGGCAAAAGGTATAAATGCAGAGATTAAAGATGAGGAAACTCTAACAGCTAGGAATAGGAGAAACTGCTAACCCTCACCTTGTGTAAGGGCTGCACAGACTGAGAGAAATTCACAACTCTCCGATTGGTAGAAATTTAAATACCAAATCTGGTGAGGGTGTGATGCTGGTTGAAGCATAACTCGGAACAAGCATTTTGGGAAGTCAGTTGGCAATATCCGATGAAGTTGAAGAGGGGCATTCTCTTCTACCCAGCAATTGTACTGCTGGTTACATACCCTAAAGAAATTCTTCCGGGGTGCCTGGGTGGCTCTGTGGGTTGGGCATCTGACTCTTGGTTTCATCTCAGGTCATGATCTCAGGGCCATGAGATGGAGCCTCGCGTTGGGCTCTGTGCTGGGCATGGAGCCTGCTGAAGATTCTTTCTCTCTGCCCCCCACTCTAAAAAGAAAAGAAAAGAAAAGAAATTCTTGCATGTGTGCAATAAGGTGTGAACCAGAAGTCTCCTGCCATATTACTATCACAAAAACAAATAAAACAAACCCCCCAAATACATAAAAACATAAAACAACCACCATATCTAAATGCACAACAGTGGCAAAGAATGGATAGATTGTGATATATTCACAAGGTGAATTAGTGAACTAGAGTATGTGTTCTAAACGGTGTTGAAAAAAACAGTGTTAAAAAAAAGGATTCAAATATGACTACATCAAGCTAAAAAGCATCTGCACAGCAAAGGAAACCATCAACAAAATGAAAGGTCAACTGACCGAATGGGAGAAAACAATTGCAAATCATATATCTGATAAGGGGCTAATACCTAAAATATACAAATGACTATAACTCAATAGCAACCAGGAGAAAAAGAAAGAAAGAAAAAGAAACTTACAAGTAATCTCATTAAAAATGGGCAGAAGACATAAACAGACATTTCTCCAAAGAAGACATCCAGGTGGCAACAGAGCCATGAAAAGATGCTCAAAATCACTCATCATCAGGGAAATACAAATCAAAACTACAGTAAGATATCACCGAACACCTGTCAGAATGGCTAATACCAAAACCCCAAGAAACAGCAGGTGTTGGCAAGGACGCAGAGACAAGGGACCCCTTGTGCTCTGTCGGTGGGAATGCAAACCAGCATAGCCTCTGTGCAAAACAGTATGGAGGTTCCTCAAAAAGTTAAACATAGAACTTCCATGCGATGCAATAATTCCACTCTCGGGTATTTATCTGAAGAAAATGAAAACACTAACTCAAAAAGATATCGGCACCCCCGTCAGCATTATTCACAATAGCCAAGATATGGAAACACACACACACACACCAAGAATGGAATATTATTTAGCTACAGAAAAGAATGAAACCTTTCCATTTGAGACAACACGAACAGACCTCAAAGGGTCTATGCTCAGTGAAATAAGTGAGACAGAGAAAGACAAATATCATAGGATGTCTTTAACGGTGTATTTTAAAACAACAACAAACCCCTAGATACAGAGAACAGATAGGTAGTTGCCGGGGGGTGGGGCACGGGAGAACTGGGTGAACTGTTTGGGTTTGGTTTGGCTTTTTTTAGTTTAAATAAATTGAATAAATTTTTTTAAAAGATTAAAATATGTTTATAGAGTAAACTTTCATATAGAGCCAAAGTATAAAGGAGATGTAAAAGCATGGCAAATATTCTGGGTAGGACACATCACGAGAGCATGGTGGATCACGAGGAAATTCCATGTTTTATACTAGGTTTGTCTCTAAAACAGAAGCCTCAAAAACTTATTGTACGTCTGAAAGATTACATCATAGTAAATCAGGCTTTTCTGCATCCGTATACGGTCAGAGAATCGTCAGAGAATCCTTCCTATCACCATCTCTTAATTTCCACTGAGCAATTTTATTTTGTAAACATTTGTCATTATAAATACTAAAAGCATCAGATTTATTAGTCTGGAATTTTTAACCCTTGAAAATCAAAGAGAAATATTCTATTAGAAGTTGGGTTTTTAAATTAAATATGGGAACCGAATGGAGACAACTCATCACACTGTTGATTTATCAGCTGGATGCTGATTTTTAAGGCTAATTTGAGATGTAACTCCTCAAAAAAGAGAA
>CM052887.1:91342743-91360271 GCA_028534135.1 Potos flavus | reverse complement strand
ACTTCCTTTATCTCCGCGCCCCTCCCATACATGTTAGCAGTCGTCCTCCAAGCATATGGGCCACCGGTACACATCTGAAGGGTCTCACGACTGCGGTTTTACTGGACAGTAGTAAATGACCCTTTCCTAACAACAGCTAGCCCCTCGAGGTCCTCGAAACCTTGCTTCCAACTTCCTTAGAGACTTACACTGTCCCTAACCCCCTCCCAACTTCCAAGTATATAATCAGCTCCTTCTCACAACCCCAGTGCAGCTCTTTCTGCCGACGGGACCCCCGTGCTTCAATAAAACCACGCTTTTTGCACCGAAGACGTCTCGAGAATTCTCTCCTGACCGTTTGCTCCCAGACCCCACTTCATATCACATCATTCCCACTTTTAAAGAGCTTTTCAGAAGTCCCCCCAGCTCCGCTCCTTCTGCTTACTGCTCAGCACCCAGGACTTTGTCTAGCGGCCACCCCTGATCGCCCGGGGACTGGCGCCGGACCTCGTACCGGGTGCACCGCCGCCCTGATGAAAACTAGCATCCTGGCCCCCAGCATGCAAGCTAGGGCATGGGCCGAATCACTAACTGTGGAGGCTTAGGGGCACACGCGGGGGAAATGAGCAAAGAAACACTGGAGGAATCGGGGGCCAGCTTGCGTGCTGCTGGAGAAGGGACGTCATAGTGTCAGAAAGGGAGGTCAGGAAGAACCCGAGGTGGGCTGGGTTGGGCTTTGGGGTACTGCATTTGGGGTAGGCATCGAGGCGTGGGGGGGGAGTGTCTGTGCCTGTTGGCCCATCCGCACATTTCCTCCTCTCCCGCTGAAAGAGCCGGAACAGTGACATCCCGGTAGCAAGAAACAGTGAGTCCCCAGACTTGGCTCCCAAACACTCTTCTCCACTAAACGGTACCAAGGGACCTGGAAGAACAGCCAGTTGGGGCTGGGGCGGTAGATACAAGTAATCCTGAGACATCCCTCCCTCCTTCCTTCCCTCCCTTCTTCCCTCCCTCTTTTTCTCTTTCTTCTTTCCCCTTTCTTTCTTTCATCTCTCCCCCCCATCTCTCCCCAAATGCACCCCCACCTGCATCTTCAATGAGCTGGCATTGTTTTAGGAGCAAGGGGACGAGCACTCACAACCCAACTAGACAGAGTTAGCACCGGCCGCGTACTCCCAGGAAGTGGAGCTCAGGTGAGTTGGGGGAAATTACTCGCCAGAGATACTCACCCTCTTTCTCCACCTAAACCCCGCCCCTGCAGCCTGCCGCTGGGTGGGAAGAGTTGGCCCTGGAGAGCGATGACAGTGTGGGTGGAGACCCAGTAATGGGAAGGGGATGGTACTTCGCTGCTTTCCATATTGGGATTTCCATGAGACTCATTTGAATGAAAAGTCACCCGGCTGATTTACCAAAGCAGCGTCCTGTTCAAACATAAATGTGACCCTAAATGCATCCCCCTTTCCCTGTGCCTGGCCCTGGGGCGGGCGGGGTAAGGTGGGAAGGGTACGGGGACACTGGAGAGTGGGGTGGGGGGAATAGGGCAAGTATCCCCACAGGGCCTGGAGAAGAGGCCTGTGGGGGACCCGACCACTACTAGGGGCTTCTCAGAGCCCCCGGGAGGACACTTCCTCCACCGCTATAGCAGTGCTGAGAGCAAGGCCCTGAGGCGCCGAATGACCCGCGTGAATGCACCCCTTCTCCTGCAGGGGGAGGCTGTGCACGCGGGAGTGTGTGCACCAGAACCTGCCGCAGCTCCCAGGGGCCGTCTGCCCCAGAGAGCTGAGCCAGCTGATGCAGCAGGGCCCGAGCTGAAGGGGAGCTGGGCGGGCGTGGGGACCGAGGCTGGGACCACAGACCAGAATGGAGCTCGGGGACCCGGGACGGGGGCAGGGCGGTGTGCAGGGATGGGGCCAGGGGGCGGGGACCAGCTGAGCCGAGGCCGGCGGCCAGCACCTGGTCACAGGTGCAGGTGTGGCATCTGGGGGCGAGCACTGGTCTCCAGGAGACAAGGTGACACCTGCCGCTCCCTGCGGGCGCCCAGCATCGGGCCAGCTTCAGAGGAGGGTGGCTGTGAAGCATGGGGTCAGTGCTGCTGCTCATGGTCCCGTTGGCCCTGCTGGCGTGGCCAGCGCGCGCCCTGGGTGCCCACGACCCTGACGTGCTGTGCGGAGGTGAGTGTGGCTGGGGACAGCCTGTCCTCTGCCCGGGGGCACCCAGCCGAGAAGCCCTCTGGGGCTCTAGCGAGGCCGGGCGTGGGTCCTGCTTTGGAACCCGCTGCGATCCTCTGCCCGCCATGGCTCTGGGGCTTGGGGCAGCCCCTTCACCTCTTAGCCTCCCTTTCGGGGGTGCGGGGTCAGCTGTGGGGGCCCGGCCGGCACACCCAGCCTGGAACACTGCGGTGACATCTCTCACGACGTCTTCCAAGGCTCGTGCCGGTTTCCTGGTTATAACGTTGACCCCTGGCCTCTAGAATCCATACGTGGGTTGAAGTTTCCTCGTCGTCGGGAGGACAAGAGGCAGAGGGGACGTTCTTTCCGTCCCGCGAGGTGTCAGGCGTGAGAAGCAGGGGATGGAACGGGGAAAGGCAGGCCTGTGATCGCCCTTCACGGTGGGGACGGGGCCCTGTGTCAGAGAGGCCTCCGGTGCTGGGCCGGGAGCTTGGAAGCTTCCGGATGGCTCTGGATTCCCGGCTGCGTCTGGCTCTTCTTCACGCTCTGTGGCCCCATCGCGTGGCCCCTGGGTCTCTGGGTGGAGGGAGGCCGCTGCTGCCTATCCAAGCTCTACCCCGACCTGTGCTGGCCTCCCTGCCTGGCTCTGGGGCCGGGGTGCGGGGAGTCCTGCGGCGCCCTGTGCGGAGGCGGGGAGGGGCTGGGAGCCCACCAGCTGGTGCGAGAAGGCTGGAGAGGCCATCTGACCAGGGACCGAGGAGTGAGTGCTGGGGGAGTGGCACGGGCGAGGTGCTCCCAGTGCCCACCATCTCCCCTTTCCCAAGTGGCCTCAGACGCAGTCCCCTCCCTACCCCACGCAGAATCAGCAGGCACCCCTGTGTCCTCCTTTGTCTCGACCCAATGCTCGAATGCATCCTCTCAGAAAGTTCCTGCTCAAACGCAAACATGTAACTGAGCCTGGAAGGAGCCACGTATGAAGGAAGAGAGACAAAGAGAACTTGCCAGACGATCCAGGCAGAGCCGCACTCCGGGGGGGGGGGGGGCTCGGGATGCGTGAGCTCTCACAAAGGAAGGGTGTTTGGACCCATCTAGAACCGTGGTTTCCAAAGTTCTTTTTAGCAACAGATCCCCCTTTTCCAGGGAAGCTGTCCACAGAAGCGCTGTGTGGACAGCGGATAACGTGGGGCTCCTGGCCTGTCCTCCAGACGGACGCGTGTGCTCGGAGAGAAGGGGAAGAGGTATTAGACCTTCTATTTATGTAGATTTTATCTTAAAACGATTCCTAGTATATTTCAAAGGTGTTTTCGAGCCTATGTATAAAGCTTCAAACAGACATATATTGGGATGCTCACAATTCCTTCCTTACTGCGTGCCTCGGACCCACCCGTGCAGGGCTCGGGGGCCCCCGGGTAGCTGCAGGAGCAACAGCTCTGAGAAGCAGCGTGGAGAGCGAGAATGTCTGTCTCCAGGCCCTGGGCGTCGCTGTGGGAGCGAGAGGGAAACTGAGGCACGAAGAGGGGCAGAGGGTGGCTCTCTGTGGGTACCCGCGGCTCCGCCCGCCCAGCCCCAGCTCCTTTCAGGAAATTCTCCCCATGGCTTCGTCTCTTTTCTCTCTCGCTCTGTTTTGCTCTTTGAAAATCCCTTTCAGGGATCCTTCCATGTGAAGCAAACTCATTGTGGGAGACCTGGGAGGGGACGTCCGAGAAGCCCGTCTCTCGCACAAAGGGCCCTGAACACTGACAGCCGCTGCAGCGAGGCTGCTCTGTGCCCTGAAGCAATTCTCCCAGTTCCACCGTGGAAAGAAGTAGCATACAGAAAGCTTTCCCCAGCAGGGCAAAGAAGGCGACCGCCTGCCCTCCTCCTAGGAGTAACATTAGCAATCAAATGCTCGAGATCAGCCTTCTCTGCCCCTCCCCCCCTTGTCCTTTTTACCGAGAGTGGCTGTTGGCAGAGCCGACTGCTGGGGACGTGGGTCGTCGCCCGCAGCCCTGGGGTGGGTGACCTTCCCTCTGAGACCCTTCTGTGGTCTTCGGCTGGTCTCGACGGGCTCTGCGCGAGAGGCCAGGGGGACCGATAACTGGTACTCTAACTTCCGGTCCAGCACGTACATCGGGCCGGCCAAGTTCGGCAGGTTTGCCTTCGTCAGACCTGTCGCGGCCCCGGGGCGCTGGCGGGGCTGCCGATGTGTCCGCGGTTTCCTATTCGGGCCCCACCCGGACCTGTAACCAAGAAAGCATGCAAACCATTGGGCACGACCGTCTCTGAATAAAGCTTTTTGTTTTTTTTAAGATTCTATTTATCTGAGAGAGAGCGAGTGCAGGGGGAGGGGCAGAGGGAGAAGCAGACTCCACGCTGAGTGTGGACCCCGACGCGGGGCTCGATCCAGGGACCCCATGACCCGGGAGACCCTGACCTGAGCTGAAACTGGGAGTCGGACGCTTCACCGACGGAGCCACCCGGGCGGCCCCGAATAAAGCTTTATGCATAAAATCAGGCCGCAGGCTGGATCTGGTGCGTGGCTGTGGTGGGCGCGGCTCTGCTCTCTCCGGGGTCCTGGGGTTTCAGAGGATTGAGCACCCCCCCACACGGATGCATCCTCTGCTCTCCGACCTTACTCCTTCGTTTGGGGGCGGGGGGCTCAACTGAACACTGGGAGACGAAATTATGACCCTCATTTGACAGATGAGGAAACTGAAGCAGAACCGAAGGTTTTTTTGCCCGAGGTCATTGAGCTGAGTGCGCGGAGCTTGGGGTCCAATCCCGACGGGCGGGATTGGACCCCAATGCGGGCTCCTCTTGGGCGCGACGCCCTCTCCCATCGACACGGGATTCGGGGGCCAGCAGCCATCCGTCCGTCTGGGCACCGCTGGGGACCACAGAGACAGAAACTGTGGATCGTGGTGGGGAGAACGAGGTGCACGGCCGTGGTGGCAAGCATCTGATGAAGGACTGAACTCACGGGGGCGCGAACCCGTGTGTCCCCCCCCACCCCCGCTCCGCTCCGTGTTGGCCGATCCAGCGGACCACCCACCTCTCAGCAGGGCTGGCGAGCCCTCCCGCTCTCTGCGCTCTCCGGGTCTTTGCGGTAGTGCTCTTCCGGTTTTCTCCTGGTTTCCTTGCGCACACCCTGTCTGCCCCTCCCCCACCCTGCTCTGGGGGCTCCTCCCCCCCATGTCTAAGTGCCGGGTGCTCAGGCTACCCCGGCCGTGAGCTTCTTGGCTCTCCGCTGTCCTGGTACGTGCCCCGGTGAGATGCTCCCCCTCTTGGTGCCTTGCCCCCTGGGAGCAGAAGCCACTTGGAGATGGGACACCTTTGCGGAGCAGACCGCCTGCCCCCTAGAGCCGTTGAAGCCCGTGGACCTTAGCTGTAAACCCGGCTGGTGCGATTTTATTGCACTACCGCGGCAGGAGACGTGAGTGTGTTCTTTAAACATTTGGTGCTTACGGTTAGGCCGCGGGGCTCCAAGCCCTGAATGTCGGGCCGCCGTCCATGAACTGGGGCAGCCTGACCCAGAACGTCCCGTCCCCCTCGGTGTGATTAGGGTGCCAGGAGAAAAGGAGAAAAGGAGAAAAGGCAAACGACACCCAGCTGGCCCCATGGTGGGTGGCGGGATGGTGGCGCCGGTGGCCTCTGTGTGGGGCAGCAGCACCCACGGTCAGCCCGTGCCGAGCCGACCTGCCGGAAGGTCTCCATGCCCCTCTGAGGTGCTCAGCCCCACAGCTCCCCACCCTTCCTCCAGCCCCGGCAAGGGGTGCGCCCTGCTTAGATGGTAGGAAACGAACCCTCCCTTCCCCGCTGGCTCCAGACAGCACGGCCCGCTCGGCCCGCACAGCCTGTGTCTGCAGGGAAGGACACCTTTCCTGGAGGATGAGGAGCCCGCTCTCCTCTTCCCTGGAACCCGGAAGTCCTTCTCTCACTGGTGGCCCCATCCACGTACTCGATTTCGGTGATCCCAGCCGGGGCCTTGGCACCCTCCTCACGGCGCACGAAGAGCGCCAGCGGCCCGCGCCACGCAGCCGTTTTCCTTGGGTTCACGGTCATTCGCACAAACGCCCGCTGGTCCTCCACCGAGACGGGCCAGCCTCACGCGTCCACAGCGGACGTCTGCGCTCGGCTCCCCGCCTGTGTCACCTGCTGCCCAGTCTCACCGCCCGCGGCAAGGGTTGTCGGGTCCTTGAAAAGAGAGCCCAAGGCGGGCGCCCGCCGGCCAAGTACTGTTGGCTGGGTGAGCGGGGCCGGTGACCGGGGACTCGGGGAGGAGGCAGGCGTCCCAGGCGGGCGTCCCAGGCAGGTGTACCAAGAGCCCTGGCCTTCCTGGATGCCTTGCAAATGTTCTTCCAGCTTTTTCTTTGAATTTCTCCTTGAACGTGTATGGATCACCTTGCAGAGAATTTCCATCTTCCCACGGCTAAGCCCCCCTTGCCAACAACGAGTTACTGTATTCAGCTCTTCTTACCATTTCCTGGTAGAGTTAAGGGTTTTCCCCACCTAGGCCCTGCACATTTGTTTTCCTTTTAAAAAGACCTTTTTAAAAAAAAAAAAAAAAAAGTAGGCTCCAATGTAGGCTCAGGTCTTGATCTGAGCTGAGATCAAGAGTGTCAACTCAACTGACTGAGCCACCCAGGTGCCCCTAAATAGGCCATTTTTTAGGGCAGTTTTCAGTGAACAGCAAAATGTGGGGAAGGGACAGAGACCCCCCATAGTGCCCGCTGCCCCCACAAGCTCCCCCACTGTGAACAGCCTGGCCGGGGCGGGACAGGCGCTTGTCTGGGCCTGTCACCGCCCAGAGCGCACAGCGGAGCTCGGAGCTCACGCCCGGCGCCGTGCGGTCAGCGGGTGTGCGCAGGGCTGTGATGTCACCGGTCCGCCCTCAGACTCCCACAGAGCGGTTTCACTGCCCCACAACGCTTGCTTTTCAGCTTATTTCAAGCTGTTGTATCTTTTTTGTTAGTGTCAGGATTCATGAGTTCTTTTCTTCCTTCATGCTTTCTAATTAGTTAATATTTATACCCAGGAAATTAGTTATGTTTCTAAACTTCTTTTAAAAAAGATTTTATTTATTTATTTGACACAGAGAGAGAGACAGTGAGAGAGGGAACACAAGCAGGGGGAGCAGGAGAGGGAGAGGCAGGCTTCCCACAGAGCAGGGAGCCCGATGCAGGGCTTGATCCCAGGACCCCGGTATCCTGACCTGAGCCGAAGGCAGATACTTAACGACTGAGCCCCCCAGGTGCCCCTATTATTTTATATATAAATTTGTACTCAGACCCTCTGCTGGATTCTCTGTGTCCCTAGCACTCTTTCGGGGGATTCAATTGCATTGTCTAGGCAATTACTTGCAAGTAATCGTCCATTTGCTAATGTCTTGCCAATGGCTCAACCTTTCCAGCTGACTCACTTCCCCAGATGGACCTTTTCCCAGTCGGACTGGGACCCCAGACCTTCACACCCTCGTCTGCCCATCTGAATGGGGCCAGAGCTGCCAGGGTCCCCAGACTCACAAACAGACACCCACCCTGCCGCGCTCCGACCCCAAGGCGCTCCGTGCTTGTGCCCCCGCAGCGCCCCACGGTGCACCCGCTCCCTCCCACCCCAGATTCTCCCACCGCGGAGTGTGTGCGCGCGAGGAGGTGTGCCTGTGCGCGCGCGGATGGATCTTTGCGGTCTGGACTCTCCGGCGTTAAGATGGACAGAACTCGATCTCGCCGGCCCAGACCGGCTCCCCCTCTCGAGGTAGCAGACGCCGTCTGGGAGCGTGGAAAACCCCAGCCGGGCCCAGCTCGAGCCCTCCTGAGCCCCACGTGCTTCCCGGGGGGCGCGGCCGCTGCTGCCGGGGGGCGGGGCCTGTCCCGGGGAGAGGAGCCCCACGGACGCCGGCGCTCATCCCCGGGACCCGCCCTGCGCACCTGTTCCACGATTTACTTCGGCCCCTGCTCCCGCCGACTCCTCCTCCGGTGCGTTCGGCTCGTTGGGAGGAGAGACGAGGACGAGCGAGCGGCGAGTCCCGCAGGGTGCGAGCACCGCGGCCGGCACAGACACGGCGCTGCGGGCCTGCCGCACGACTCGTCCGTGCAAACGCATTTCTCACCGGAGCGCCTGTGTCATCGTCCTGCTGCCCTTGGGACGCTGCGACGCGGGGACGGTCACCTCTGTCCCCCTTCTCGGGGCCTTCCGGGTGGCGGACGGAGCAGATTTTTATCTCCCCCCGCCCTCGGCCCGACCGCTCTGTAGAGGGCACCGGGCAGTCCGCGCACTGTGAGCAGACCTCCCCGCGTGTGTCAGCCGTCAGCGTGACGGCCAACACGGGCTATTGATTTAATGACAACGATCACCACGAGGAATTGATCTAATGTTTTCATTACTCTAAAAATGCTTTAACAAGTTCATTCAGAATCGGGCGATGGTAAAGATCCTCTCGGTCCCGACTGTGTCCCTGAAGAAGGGTGACTTGTGGGCGACCTTCTGGGAAAAGAGCTGCCCCCCCTTCTGCTACCACCGCCCCCCCCCCCGTGTGGTGACACTGCTTCCCGCCGTGTGGCTGCCTTCTCCGAAGAGACCAGAGACCTCACTGTCTCTGCAGGCCTTCCTGTTTAGAAATGCTCGGGCGGCTGCTACAGCGGGAGCGCCCTGTCCTGGGGAAATGCCTCTTCCTCGCCCCCTCCCCCGGCACGCCGGCCTTCCTGTCTCTGCCCTTGAAAAGCCCTTGACGAGGCTCAGCCTCCCGCGCTGCCCGCTGTCGGGCCCGCACCCGGGGAGGTCAGCTTATCCACCCGGTTTCCCCGGCGTGGAGGGCGTCTCCACCGTGTGTGGCCCTCAGTTTGAGTCCTGACGGCTTCCCAGCCACGGGACTCCGTGCCTCAGGGCCCCAGACAGAACCGCGAGTGACGGCACCTGTTCACGTGGGGGGGGGGGGTGTCACAGGTGTTCCGGCTGAGCCCCCTGGGGGCCACCTCTGCCACTGGCCTGGCCGGCGCCCTGGGCTGCGGGGCCCCAGCTAGCTCTCAGGTCGGACGGCTGCGGGCGTCCCAGAGCCGTGGTCCCCCTGGCGGGACCCGCCGTGTCATTTCCAAGCCCCAGTGTGTACAGGGCACACAGAGATACTGGGCCTGTTCACCAATCGGTAGGAATTCCCAGATAGCGACACGGCACGCTCCCGGGGGCACAGGTGGGGCCCGCCCCCCCACCCTCCAGCCTGTGTTCCAGGAACCGGGGTCATAGCCACCTTGGGGCGCGGCTCACCTCCCAGAAGCCCCAGCAATAGGCCACTTCTTGGCCCCTTCCCTGTGCTTTCTATTTGCCTGGACAGGGCCCCTGGCTCAGGGCCTATGGGGTCTGCCTCCCTGGGGGTCCCTGCAGTTGGGCCAGGCCGCGATCGGGCCCACGGGGGCACCTGCCGCCCCATAGCACAGGGAGCCCCAAGGCAGGTGATTTGTTCCTTCGTGGGGTTTTGCGCTTCCCCCCCTCAAAAATGTGGTTCTCCTCTTTTTTCACACGGCAGGTGAAATCCACGTGTCTCGCGGGGAGGGGGCAACAAATGACCCCCAAGCTCCGTGCGTGTGTCACAGGGGTCACGGCAGCCCCGGGGTTGTGGGCGCTTGGAGCTCGGCGGGTCCTGGCCAGAACTCAGACCCCGACCCGGAGCGGTGCCCGCACTTGACCCACTGTGCGCAGGTGGTCACAGGGCTGGGTAGTACCCCGAGCCGGGAGCAGGGAGCGGCACTGTCCCACGGCCCAGGGGAGTGAGGGGCGTGCCCCCCGCCGCACCTCGCAAGAGGGGCCGGGTCTAAGCGCGGCTCCCGGCGGCTACGTGAGTCAGTGGCTTTGCTGCGGAGGCCAACGTAGACCCACCCACTCATTTCAAGGAAATAAAAGCATCCGGGGGTCTTTCTAAATGGCCATCCTCCCTGGGCTGTGCGATAGGCTCCCGGACCTGCACAAAACCCCAGCCTCTAGCATCCACCCCCCTCCCCCACCTCTGAGTTCTCTGTTCGTAATTGCCTTGGACATCCATTCCAAGTGTGACTGATGAAGTGTGCACGCTTACGGGGCACGGATGAGAGCGTGAGATAAGTGCACAAGCCAGCTTGCTTTTATAACCCACCTTCCCGCTCCTTGTGCCCCATTCTCACGCCTGGCCTGATACTGCGTCAGTCAGCCAGTGCCGGGTAACAAGGCACCGCAAAGTCTCAGTGGCATTCTTCTCTTTCTTCTCACAAGCCTGCCGGTTGGCAGGGGGGCAGCAGGCGGTTCAAAGGGGCAGGGCGGGTCCACATATGTGCCCAACGGGACTCCCCTCCTCTGTCCCACGGGCTGCCCGGGACCCGTTCTTCTCCAGCAAGTGTGTAGGTGCCCCGGGGCAAGTGGAGATCGATGACGGCTTGGGCGCACAGGCTCAGAACCAGCTGTTGGCACTTCTACCACAGTCCATTGGCACGTCAGATGTCCAAGCCCAGAGGCCAGGTGTGGGCTAGCAGCCCTGCAGACCTACACGGCAAACGGCACAGGCAGAGGGCTGTAAGAAGGGGGAAAATAACCCGGCACGTGACACAGCTTGCCTCCTTGTATTTAAATACCCTTCCCAGGCCCTTCCCTGACTCTACGCTTCGGGCTGACCTCTCTCTGGAAGTTAAACCGGGGCTTCACCAACCGAGGGCCGTGTTCTCCCTGTGGGCCACTCCTCAGCGCTGCCCCTTCCCCTGCAGCCCTCGCTCGCTCCCTCCCTGAGGAAAACAAGATGCTGGTTTGTGTTTACTCGGCGCGTCCTTTAATTAAGATGAGGGCTGGTTTTGTCCCGAGAATCCTCACCTCAGATGCTCCAAGAGCGATGTTGGTTGTGGTGGCAACGATTTGTGGGTTTTTCTCTGGGTCCTCAGCACTCGATTTAGAAACGTGAGCCTGCTTTTCCACAGGTTCGCCTGTGCGACACACAAAAGACACAAAATGCCTGCATTTAAAGTCCTTCTTTTCTCCTCCGATTTGAATCTGCACTAAAAGCATACAGATGGCATTTAAGAGTAGAGACACAATAGGAGTCATTCACCCTGGTTAAAAAAACAACTCTGCGGGACGCCTGGGTGGCTCAGTTGGTTGAGCGCGTGTATTTTGACTATTGGGAAATTGCTTTCTTCCTAGGAAAAGCAGGTGTCTTTCAGAGGAGGCATGTGGGTGGGGCTCCTCTTGGCAGGACTGGAGAGGCCCCAGTGATGGAAGAGCGCATCGGCCCCGGTGGCTGGGCTCGCGGCCCACGAGATGCAGTCCGCCGGGGTCATTTTTGTGGTCGACGTAGTAGAATTCACGCTACGTCCTGCATTTCGGCTTCTTCCTACGGTCAAGCCTTTTCAGTGAAAACGAGGAGCGCTAGCGAGCGTCTTTCCAGAGCCCCCATGAGATGACGTGGTTACGTAAGCCGGCATGTCGTCCTCGGAAGGCCCCCGGCAAGCCAGCTCTGCCCCATCACGAGGGGCGCCAATGCCTCTCCACCCGGAGGGCGTTTGCGTGGAATGAGGGGGAATTCCCGGGCTGTACCTGCTCAGGCACCTCCCAGCTCTAAGGCTCAGTATTCCCATCGGAGAAATGGGATAACAACAGTACCTTCTGTAGAAATTCTCCCGATGACGTGTGGAGTCCCCAGCACTCCACGGGCGAAAGCCGTTGTCCCCTTGCAGGGAATTCTCCAGCTCCCCCACAGAGAACTCAGAGCCCAATGTCCCTGGGGACCCCTAGTCACATCGCGCGTGGTTTTAACGCACAGGGACCCAAAGGATGGGAGCCCTTCTCACACAGCTGTGCTCTAGGCCTTGTGAAAATGGCTAAGTGACCCATTTCCCAGACTTTCCTTAACATTATCAGGTCTTACAGAAGAGACATTCAGTACTCAAGAAATGAACAATGAAGAACTTCTAGGAACAATCAAAGGAGAATTGCCTGAATCAAAGACAGCGATTTCCAGTGGCTGTTCTGGTTGGTGGGATTTCTGGTTTCCGACGGCCGATCAGACACCCGGGTTTTGCTAGTTTCAGAAACCTTTCAGCTGTGTGTTCGTCCACATTCCTCCCAGAGTAAACAGCGTTTGCTGATCTTAATTAGCTCTTCCCTTGGTGACTAAAGGCCATTATCCCGAACATCAAGGATGACTGAGTGAGACTGGAGGTAAATAGAATTAGAGCGAAACTAGAACATTCCCTGGAAAACAAACACCATCCATAACAAACTAATATTGCTTCTTTTTCTTAAAATCCTTTAGATGGAAAATGCCTGTGGTTTGGGTTCTGAGTAAAATATTATATGATCTTTCTCTTCTGCCGTTCATGTCTCATCTTTGCCTCCTATCCAGAGCATCTTAAAGTAGTTAAAATGAGTTCTCCTTCTCCCAGTGACTCTGATTTTAGGCCTGAAAAATATAATTTGGGTTAAAACTCGATGGGGAGTCGCGCACACGGATGGGTTGCCGTGGTGATGTGCTGGCGAGGAGAGACGAATGGCCAGTTGTATTTGCAAGAGCCTCGGGTCGGCCTTTGTCTCTGCACCAGCTGGTGGGGCCTCCTCTTTCCAGCACCCCTCCCCACCTGCTGCCTCCCCGAATCGCTGCCCAGTACGGAGGCTATCACGGAGCGGGACATTTCCTGGGGTCTCCGGGCGGGGCGTGGCCTTGCTAACAGTCCCCGATTTTGTTCGGCTATAGCGTGGCCAAGTGCTTCCTAGGACAGCTTGTGCCCTTCCCAGACACAGACGATGCGTCTCCCCCGGTTTAAGCTAAACGTAGTCGTTTCATTTCCGTGCCAGCAACTGGGTCGGGCCAGGCCTTAGGTCGGTTCTGGCCAGGGAGAGCAGGAGGAAGACTGCTGGGGGCGTCTGGGAACACTCTCCTGCGAACAGAAGTGGGCGGGTGAGGACGCTTGTCTGTGACCCCAGGCGGAGGGGTCTGAGGATCAGAGGCTTGGAGCCGCAGACCGCCTCCTGCCACCGTGCAGGGGAGGCTGAGAGCATCGCAAAGAGGGAGAAGCAGAGTCGGGATGACTTAGAAACGCGGAGCTCACCAGCGCTGAAACTGCCGGTCTGTGGCCATCCTGACTTATGGAAATAAGCTTTTGACCTTATTGCCGTGTCGTGAGCCCCCAGATTCGTACACTGCCTTCCTCACCCCCTGTACCTCAGGAGGGAACCATTGGAGACAAGGTCTTTAAAGAGATAATTAAGTTAAAATGAGGTCTTTAGAGACCATAACCCTAATGACGATTAGGGTTATAATTAACAACCAGCGGATTAGAATCAATAACTCACAATCCAATGTGACTGTCCTTATAAGAAGAGGGACCTTAGACGGAGACATGGGCCCACACGGAGGGAGGACCACGCGAAGACACAGGGAAGACGAGCCCAGGAGAGAGGCCTCGGGAGAACCCGCCGTGCTGACCCCTTGACCTTGGACCTCCGCCTCCAAAACCGGGAGGGAAGGACGTCCATCGTGTCAGCCCCCACCTGTGGGATGGAGTCACGTCCGTCCTAGGAGACAGGGACAGGCTTATGAGCAAGCCGACAACGTTCGCCCGACTCAAAGTGGCTTCAGCAACGAGGACGTTGGCCAAGTCACATACGAGAAGTCGAAGTAAAGCAGCCCACGGCAGTCCCTGCGTGCCATTAGCCACCGGGCTCTTCCGTCGTCCTGCACGCTCGGCTCGTGGGCTGGCTCCTCGGGGTGACCGCCGCGTTCCCAGCTCCCTCCTGTGCAGACGCAGGGATGAGGTTCCTACACGTCTCCATTTTGTCAAAGAGAGGAGAGCCTTCTCCTTGTGTCTCACTGGTTACGCTCCCACACGTGTGCATCCCAAACCAAGAACTGGCGATGTGCATGGAATTACTGTGGTTGGAGTGAACTAGGAAGGAGCCAGTTTTCAGCTACAAAGGGCTGCCAGGAACCAAATATGGGTGGTGCTTTACTAATACAGAAGACAGTAGAACAAAAATGGTGGTTGGGAGGCAACCAACAGGGTCCGTCCCACCGGCACATCCAATCCCCTCCAAACCTCCTAAAGAGCTCTCAAATTCATCAACCTCTCCGCATCCCCTCTACCATGACTGTACCCAGCCACAGTCATCTCCTGCTGGGACTTCTGCAGTAGCCTATCAGCTGCCTTACCTGCACACACCCTGGTCCCCTCTGTCTCTTCTAACGACAGCCTTAATGATTTTTGAAGAATACAAATCACATCAAGTCTCACCTTACTCAAAATGACACAGTGGTTCCACTATGGCTTAGAATAAAGGCATACCTCCTTACCTCTGCCTGCAAGGCTCTGCCGGGATCTGGTCCCTGCCCGCCCCGGCTGCCTCGTCACTGGCCATAGGAACGGGGCACTTTTGTTCTTCTTCTCAAATTCACGTTATGCTTCTCCATTGTGCTGTTTCAGCCTGGGCTGTTCCTTCTCCCGCGGGCCCTGTCCCCCAACGCTTCCCCCAGCGGATACCTACTCATCCTTCAGACTTTCCAGGTCCCTTTCTGGGGGGACCTCCCATCTTCTCTGACAAAGGTCAGCCCACGACCGTGTGACCACTTCACACTCAGAGGCCTAAGGTGAACTGGTTATTCTCACGGGTTGAAGCGGCTCCGACCCCTCCTGGCCGCCCCCGCGTCCACTCACGCAGCTCCCTCCCACACCTGGGGCCGTAGGGCGGCTCTGGCCTTGGTCCCATTCCCACGGGGCCTGGCCTCAGCCACAGGTGCGGTCCGCGTGCCGGGAGTGAGCGCCGGAGAGCCCCGGGAGCCGGGCCCCGGGGAGCTCTGCACCACCTCTCGCCGCCATTCCACGGGCCGGCGCGGACCTCGGGCACCCCAAGCTCACGATGGGGCTGGCGACCGCGTTCTCTAATCCCGGCCCGTGGCGGAGGATCTCGGAGCCTGGGGCGCTCCTCTCCTGAGCTTGGTGGCAGTCCCCTCTCGCGTGGGAACTCCAGGAGCGGCCGTGGCCAGGACATGGCTCCTGTTACCCTGCCCTGGGTCTCCCGTGCCCTGGCTCAGGGCCGAGAAGGGGGTCAGGACGAAGAGACTGTGTTGAACGGCCGAGCCCACAGGATCGCTCCAGGTTCACTGTCCAAAGCCGCTGGGGACAACCCAATATGCAAGAGGGCAAAGCGAGGGACACTACGGTACCTCTGCTTGAGGGAGGGTCTCAGGCAGCTGTCCAAAACATCGTCACCACTATGCCGCCAGCAGAGAGCGAACTTAGGACGTACCGTTGGGTTACAAACGGTGGGAGAAAGAGTACGTCTTCTTATAAGGAAGACTTCCATCGCTCAAACGTCCTCTCCGGCTAGATTCCCCCCAGCGGTGGACACCGGCCCCTCTGGGTCCCAGCCGGGCGTGTCCCTGGGGCGTCTCTCCGAGACCCGGGCCAGCAGGCCTCCTGGGAGCCTCCCTGCCCGGCTCTGCGGTGCCCCGGGTGTCAGGCCAGGTGTCAGACCCTGCAGGCCCGCCGTCTCCAGCTGAGTCACATTCATAGATACTGGGAGTTTGGCTGGGGTCCTATTCTTCTCCAAGACACGATTCCACCTGCGATGGTGAGGAAGAGAGGGGGGAACGGAAGGAAGTGAGATGCGATTGGCCCCCCAGGCCCGGGCTGCTTCCTGCGCCCTCCCGGGGGACACCTCTCCCTCTCTCGGAGGCTCCCGGCTGCTCCCACATCCTCAGCCCCGAAGGAGACCCAAGGCCAAGCTCCAGGTCATCGTTCCAACACAGGCGTGGCTCGCCTTTGGGTCTCTCGGCTAATGTCTCTCCCGCTCCCTCCTAGGACGGTCCAACACCCCGGCAACTTTTGGATGTCTGGTGCCCGCAGCGTTTAAGAAAGACCTCTGCTTGAGGGGGAAGGAGCGTTTGGGCGGTGGAGCGTGGGGTGCCGTTACCTTCTCTGGGATCAGGGCCTCATCTCCCCTAAAGAAGGTGGGCTCCCCCAGGCAGGACGCAGGCATTTGGGGTGGCGGAAGAGCGTGGTCTTTGAGTAGCCATCCGGGGACCGCAGGTGCCTGTCCCAGATGCGGACACAGCCCGGGCCACATCCAGACCAGGGCCCTGGAAGCTCCAGGGCCGTGCCCCGGGGTCATTTCCCGGGTGAGTCTGGGGTTCAGCGGCACGGGCGGCTGGGGGGCCGGTCCCTGCTGGCGGCTCTGCTCGGCTTGGGCTCCCACACGCCTTCCTTGCCCGGCGAGGTCTCTGCGGGCGCCTCTGCGCTGTCAGGGCTCCTTTCCACGTCAGTGCCCCTCGCGGACCCCAGTCCCGTGTGAGTTCCTCGAGGGCCCGGGCTGCTCCTTGTACTTTGCTCGTGTTCTGGAAGACGGCAGGTGCTCAGTCGCCGGCGGAGTGAGGAGCGTCTGGGCCCGCGGGAAGGCGGCCCCATTCCCCGCAGCCGCTGCTCCCGTGTGTGAGTGCTCGCACCCCGCGGCGGCTCTGGGGGGGGGTCCTCCCGTGTGAAGCCGCTCAGGAACCGCAGGAGATGGGAGGCCGCCCCAGACGGCTCCCGCCCCTGAGCCCCACGGGCGTCCCCCGAACCTGCCGGGACACGCTCCGCCACCTCCTTACCATTTCCGAACCTCACGCCAAGGAAGAGAGAGAGCAAGGGCGGGAGAGGGGAGGAGGCAGACAGACCGAAGAGGTCGGCGGGCCCACTGGGAGGGGGGCTCGCCCTCTGGCAGCCAACGCGACCCGCCAGCCCCCCCACGAGGCTCCACTCCCGCCGCCTGCTCTAATAAACTCGAAACTCCAGTGACTTCGGTGAAGATTTCAGATTAACATTTAAATTAACACCGGACTGGAAATCTGGAGGCCCGGGTCGCTGATGTGACTCTGTTAACTTGTTCTGTGACCTGGGGCAGAAATTTAAAATGATCTTTCTCATGGAGCCGGCCCTCCGTGGGGAGGTCAGGGACGGCAGACCTGGAGGACTCCTTCCCTCCCAGCCTGTCCTGGAAGCGAGGGCCTCCCCTGCAGGTGGGGACCCTCCTTGACCCCGAGACGCTCTGCTTGACCGATGAGTGTGGACCCTCCCCACCCCGGGGGTCTGGGGCCCCGGGCAGCCGGGGGCCACAGGACAGAAAGACACGAGTCGTGGGCCTCCCTGGCCACCAAGGCTTGGGGATGACCGGGGGCCGCGCCATCAGCTCAGTCTCTCCGGGGAGTCCCTGTTCGCAAGCCCTCCTTTACGGGGCCTGTCTTGGTGTCCCTGAATCCCGAGGGGAAGGGAACAGGTATTAGCATTGACGGATGGCCCGGGGAGGCAGACCTCTCCAGCCTTGTGGACTTTCAAGAGCCAAGAATAGCCCAGATCGGGCTGGAGTCGGGAACGTGGTTCTGCCGCATGGAACAGAGAGCCCTTGGGGGTCTGGGATCCCAGG
>CM052887.1:91324708-91342243 GCA_028534135.1 Potos flavus | reverse complement strand
CATCGGTGCGGGCTGAGCCCTCAGCCATCCCGCTCGGATGTATGATCGGGAAATAGCGCTAAGGCCGTGGGGTCTCTGGTGCCAGGATTCACATGCTGGGCATTTAAAGGTTCTGCTGTTCTAACAAAGGGACTGGAATGCTCGCGTAAGAACGCGCTCGTGCCTCCTTCTCCACCAGAGTGGTCCTTGGTGGGGGCCTTGCTTGGGGGGGGGGGGCGGGGGCGTGCAGAAAGCCAGGCTCCCCCGCATCCCTCCTCCACGGTTGAGGCAAACACAGCAAGTCCAGAATCAGTTTTCTGTTGAGCAAACAAGGCTGGAGGCATCATTTCATCGACTTGTTAAGGGTGACAATTCTTAGCTGGGCAGGGGGAACCTGGAAAGAAGGGACAAAACCGGCCACGTGGCCCGTAAGAGGCAAGTTTCGGAGGCTCCCTAAGATTTTAAATCCAGCCAAAATATGTCATCAGGAGCAGGGTCCGGTTGGGGGAAAAGCTTTCCCATAATGCGCTCAGAGGTTCCCTGAGTGTAATTAATGCGGCCCAGTGGGGCTCGGGGGGCTCTGAGAGGCTAGGAGCAAGGGTCTCTCTATTCTTTAAAAAAAGCATATTTTAAACGAAAAGGTCAAACGTATGTGGTTTTAAAAAAAAGACACTGTACAAAAGAGTACACAAAGAAAACGAGTCTCTTTGAAAACTCTGCACCTCTGTGCGTGTGGAGAAGCAGTCGGAGGACGAGAACCTTCCCTGTTTCCGGGGCGCACACATGTGCTGAGGGTCCAGCTGGAGAAGGGCTCGGAAGGGCCTTCCCCGGCCCCTTCCGGAGGAGGTAACAGATGCTTTGTGCCTTGTTCAGCCTGCAGGGCCCTGATGGACGAGGTGGAGTACGATGTCGCCCAGGCTCGGCAGAAGAAGACCAAGGTGGGCTCCTTCCGAATAAATCCTGACGGGACGCAGGAGAGGAGAAAGGTAGCGGAAAAGAAATCATGAGCCCGTGTATAATTGCGGATGTGGGCAATTACCAACCATTTATCCAAACAGCAGTTGGTCTTAATCTTGTAACCTTCCTCTTGTTCAGGGTATCCGCTCTAAATTGCTTCTGAGTCCTGGGGGACCCAAAGTAATCTTTAAGCTTGAAATTGAAGTCTCTCTCCCAGCACCTAAATTTTGTGTCTTGTCATGTCGGAAGACATTGCGGCACTATTGTTCCTCAGGATAAAAACAGCACTTCCAGGGTTCTCGGCGAGGCCAGCAGGGGCCCAGAGCGGCTTGGGGGGACTGCCTCAAGCCGCGGGGACGCGGAGCACCCTCCCCTGGGCTCCCACCCCTCCCTCCAAGGTCCACGGAGATGGCTAGCGGGGTGGGAATGCAAGACCCGCCTCCGGGACAGGCGCGGGCCCTTGTCGGAAGGGAAAGAAGGATGTGCTTCCTCCTCGGAGACCCCTCGAGAGGGGCCCGCCCCTGCACCGCTGAGGGCGGGTCTGAGAAGCCGGGTGGGTTGGGTGGGGCCCCTGTGAGCGCCGGCTCGTCTCCTCCCCAGCCTGGCACTGAGGTCCTGATGCTCTAAACACAGAAGCTGACTGCAATACCATCTTGGGCAAAACACAGTCAGAGAAGTTATCCCGCGGCATCCCCTGCCTCACTCCGAGCGGAACAGAAACCAACTTGAAATTCCTTGCTCTTTTGTCCAATGCACTGCGCTCTGTTTTAGGGCAAATAATCGAAGTGGGCTGTCTGCTTTTTCTCCGTCTTCTGGGATGGCATGCCCATCAGAGAGGAAGGGAGGAGGGGAGGGCAAGGTCCCGCCGGGGAGTCCGTGGGGGGTCGCCGTGCGTGACCGAGACAGCCTTTATGGAGGGCCTGGGTGGGATGTCGGCCTCAGTCGGGAGGGCGGGACGCTGTCCTCCAAGTCGGCACCTCTGCTGTGTACGAGGGGTCACGGCAGACTAGAGAGCAGCAGCCCCGGGCCCTGGCACCCGCCGCAGGCTCCCGCGGCCGGCAGGGCCAGGAACATGTCCGTGCACAGACCCACACAGCTTCGAAAATGAACGGGGCTTAATATCAGCCTAGGTTAACATGTGGGGTATCTGATGCTTCGTTAGCGCACCTGGGCCGGGAGAAAGGAAGACATCCGTCTTTCGAGAGTCACAGGGCGAAAGGCAGGGACGCGGGAGACACGGGAGGGTCCCAGGCAGAGGGCACGAGGCCGGCCCGCAGAGCCTCGGGGCCCGGGGTGGATGGAGGGCCACGGGGGCACACCGGGCCCTCCCGCCTCCTGGCTCGCCCTGCGTCCTGGCTCAGGTCCCTCCCAGCAGGGACTCTCGTCTGCCCGGAGAAAATAGGGCCGCTCTCCCCTTCCTCCTGCTGCCGAAGATACTCCACGTTGAGTCAATCGAGCTGAAACAAGTTTCCAGTTTTGCCGCAAACCCTCGGTCTGCTGGGCGATTTGAAAGCCCATCCTTCTGCTGCGTTCCTCGGCTGGACCAGGGTGACCTCCCAGTCACGGCTACCGGAAGTGGGTGCTGCCCTGGGTCGCACTCCCCTCGGAGCTACCGGTCCACCGGCCCCGGAGCAGGGCTGCTGCCCTGCAGGCGTGAGGGTGGGTCTGCGGGGCCCCGAGAAGGGGGGACTTTATAGCCCCCCTGTCTGGGAACCGTGTGGTTTCGGGGTCGGGATGAAGGTCAGTTTTCCTGCCTCTGGCTGACTCCCAGCAGAAGGACCCCAACGGCCCCATTGTTGGAAGAATGCTGCAGTCTTCCCCAGGAAGCTACTGGAACGTCTTGCATCCTCGAGCTCAGGAAGCTCCCCGGCTGTGATTCGAACCCCGTGGCTTGTTCTCCTCGGCCAGCAGGCCGCTTGGCCAAACTTGAAATGCAGCGGAGCCTCGCGGCGTGAAGTCGGGCCCTTCAAACGTCCGTCTTGGAGGGGGGCCAGGCGGCTCTCGCCTCGTGCGGCTGCAGAGGCATCTCTCTGTCCTGCTGCTGCGAGCTCGCAGGATGTGCGTTCTCGCCTTGGCAGTCGGCAAAGAACCAAAGAGGCGCCTGGCAGATTGCTGGCGGCGGGGGCCCCGGCGGGGAGAGGCTTCGGATGCCCGGGACCCCCCTGGGCCTCCGGGACGTGGCCAGCCAGAGGGGCGACGCCGCATACCTTCCTGCATTTTTCTGCTCTTTCTCCCCCTTTCTCATTCTGTTTCTCCAAGGATAAAGGGAAACACTAATGTGGGGGCCGTGTCCTCGGAGCTGAGGGAGCGAGGCGCATCCCAGGGTCTCTGGAGAGCCTCCCCTTCCTCGGAGCACAGGCGGGAGCGCCCCCTGAGAGCGTCCGGGTTCTGAGGGGGACGGGGGATGAAGCGACGTGAGCGGGCCTTCCGAGCGCAGCGTGCAGGGTGAATGCACGACGTGGCCCGTGTCCGTGCCCGGCTCTTCACTCTGTGTCCCGCTGGTGCCGCGGCTGGTCCGGGGAGGGCGGCGCGGACAGGAGGTGCGCGGGCCCCAGGTACTCTGGGCCGGTCTCACTCGGCGAGAAGATTCGAGGGGGGTATTCTGCCCCCAGAGGGCGGCCAGGGAGAAAGCCTGAGCTGTGGCTGCCGTGCCCTGTCCCTGCGTGCCTGCCAGGCCGTCCCCCCGCCGGCCCCGCGGTGTTCAGGTGGGCCATGCCGTCTCCCTGTCCCTCGCTGGCCCCCAGCTGGCCTCGCATTGAGCCCTTGCTCCCGTCTTTCCTCCCTCGGCTCCGCGTACACACGAGCCAGGGCTAGCCTGTCCCCGGGGTCACTCGCGGGAGCCACAGACTTCTAAACGTGGCCGCCCATGCGGCCACCAGCGGGATGCTGGGAGGTGGGGACGACTCCCTTGGCGGACTTGGCAGGACTCCGGTGGGCTCAGGGCAGGGTTGGGGGGGGCACCAGGCGCAGACCTCCAGCAAGACCTGCTCTCGGCCTGACGGGCTCTCCGGGCCGAGCAAGAGGGGACTAACCCCCCAGGGAGCACCCCAGGAATGGGTTTTCAGTCCTCCCTGGGATCTCCGGAGCGCTTCTCAAGTGTGCTGGCCACGGCTTCCGGGAAGTCCCCAGTGGAGTTAGGCCCGAGCTGCTCCCGGAGCGCGCACACCTTTCTTGGCGGCCCCCGCTTCCCAGAGCTCTGTCCCTTCCGCTCGGAGCACGCTCCGCTCAGGCACACTGCCCTCCGCGGGCCTCCACGTTTCCTTTGAGTGATGCTCGCAGATCTGAGTGTGGAAGTGTGGGTGCTCCCGGACGGAGGCGGGAGCCCCCGCCAGCTCTCTACCCGGCCAGACCCCGGGGAGGACGCCCGCATTTCTCCGAGTCGTGATGGGGCCAGGCCGACACGCAGTTGCTGCACAGACCAGCGGGCTGCGGGGTCTTGGGCCCCTCCCCCGGCCTGAGCAGTCTTCAAGGGGGGCACATGGGGCAGGGGGTCTGTGGAGCGGTCCCCTCTGCCCCGATGGACATCACCTTCCGGGTGGCTCGGAGGTCCTCGGTGTCCGATGTTAGGGACGGCCCCTGTGACGGGTGGACGCACAGCCCGCGGACCACCCCCTAGACACTGACGAGGCTTTGCCGGGAATGTTCTCCTTTCTCCTCCTCCTAAATGGAGACACCGAGTTCACCCACAGCCATGTTTTCTCGACGTCGTTCAAGGAAACGGGTGTGCTTGTCCCCGTCTCGCCGGGCGGTGTCTCTGCAGCGGAGTGGGGACAGAGGGCGCACAGAGCCCTCTCCACGGTGCCCGGTGCTGCACGAAAGCGGGCTGTCCCCGCCTGACACCTCCCCTGCGTTGTGACAAAGCCGCGTCCTCGAGGCGAGAGGCAGGCGGTGTCAGCTCCTAGGACCCGTGTCCCTTGTCTCCCACGCGGGATGGCGGCAGGTGTAGGAACACAGTGAGCGACAGAGCCCAAAGTGACTCGGACGCAGTCGTTTTATGTTTGCTTTTGAAGCAAGTGCATCTCCTCCTGTCCGACAAAGGACACCCACCAGACCTGCAGGAATGGGGTGTAAGTGAATTTCTACTCTCGTGCGGGAGGCCCGGAGTCTGGAAGCAGCGGTTTCAGGACTTCACGCCTTCCACTGGACGCGGGACCTCCAGGTCCACGGGCTCCTGCCTGGCGGGGCCCACCACGTACTGTCTCCTGTACGAGCAGTAGCCGAAAATGCAGAACACGAAGGCCTCCTTTGCCTCGACTGAGTGAGAATGCGCCAGGTTCTCTAAACTGTGAAAGTTCAAGCAGCAAATCCCACCCATCAGTCACGACGATGGTGTGGACTAGAAGTAACGCCTTTCTTGGTAGATTCTTCTAACACCTCTGAAAGGTAAATAAGACCACTTTAATTGGCTTCATTTTCTCTTTTTTCCAAGTAATTTCTACACCCAATATGGGGCTCGAACTCACAACCTCGAGATCGAGAGTTGCATGTTCTACGGACTGAGCCAACCAGGCACCCCTAACTAGCTTTATTTTAGAATTCAGTTGAAGTTCAGAAATCTTTAGTGACTCCCTAAATGTCGGCAAATTGGTATTAATTTAACTTGCTGACCAACGTAGACAGTCAACGTAGACAGATTCCACATCATTTGCTATCGATAGAGCTACCCCATCCTGTTACAAACCGTATAACACGAGGTTACCCCAGCATCTTGGAGTTGTGCAGTGCACAACCGGCACAACTGTATGTGGGGCCCTGTTTGCTATTGAGATGAGAGGCATGGGCCTTTGTAATAGGCCAGCTAGGAAGCAGAGGGGAATTTAGTCCCTTGGTAATTCTCAGACTATAGCCTGCCACCTGTTAGTGGGCCATAAAATCGGTGTGGTGGGGGGAACCAGCATGTAAAAATACAAAGTATCAGAGTGCATCTTATAGCCAAGGAAATGCTATCTCGTGACACCACGTAATGAGCTGCGATGCAAAAAGTGGGTCATGTCCAAAAAACTGAAAGCCACCGTAGCAGATGGCTCTTCTCAGCATGGGACAGTAGCCTAAAGATACTTCATCTGGGAAGATTATTAATACCCAAAGAGTACTGCAGTAATTCCCGACTCCGTCTGCAGAAACCGACACGACTTGTCTGAGACGAGACACCACGGCGGACGTGGTGGGAGGCGGTGGTCTGTACAATTCCTAGGCCAAGGATGCCGGGCAGCGGGGGTGGGGCTGGTGTCTCCACAGCCCAGGGGCGGCCCCAGCGGCTGTGTCCTCGCGCAGTGGCCTCCCTCCGTCAGGATCCAGGTGCAGGTTCAGCCCGTGCTGAATGCAGTGTAGACAAGCTCTCACCCGGGAGGAGTGACACCCCAACCGCAGGGAACGCCGCGTGGGATAACCAGAAGACATATATTTGGTCTTTGTCTTCCGTTCCCAGCACAGAGCTCCGGAGACCCGGGTAGTGTCCTGAGTGACCGGGATGAGAGCTGATGCTAAGGAGGTGACCCTTGGGGTTGAACTCTCAACCCCGCCCGGACCCCCTGCGGAGGGGAGGGGGCTGGAGACAGAGTTCCATCACCCACAGCAGAGGATTTGATGAACCACGCCGAGATAATGAAACCTCCCAACACGACACTCGGAGCACGAAAGGGAAAGCTTTGGATCGGGTTCCTCTTTGAACACGTGGGAAATTTGGGGCAACCCTCTTGGGTCCCCTCCCCCCTTGGGAGCCTTGTACTATCACTTTGCTATCGCTCCATGAACTTCGCTTTGCTGCCTACAAAAAAAAAGGTTGGGGGCGGGGCCTGGGAGGCTCAGTCGGTTAAGCATCTGACTTTGGCACAGGTCGTGATCTCAGGGTCCCACGTTGGGCTCCCTGCTCAACGAGGAAGCTGCTTCTCCCTGTCCCTCTGCCCCCTCCCCCCCCCCGCTCATGCTCTCTCAAATAAATAAATAAAATCTTAAAAAAAAACTCACATGGGAACTTTGTCTCAAAGCCCCACCTCTAACCCCAAAGCACTTCTCTCCTGGGTCAGGGTCAGGAGAGTCTTCAAGACCCACGGCTAAACCCCTTTCTGGGCAAGAGAACCAGCCCACGGGGGGTCTTCATTGATGGAGACCCCGACTCGGGTCTCCTGAGGGAGCCTGCTTGGGCACAGGACGGGCGGCAGGAGCGGGGTCCGTGCATGGGAGGCTGGAGGGCGGCCCTCTGCTGTGCGGCGTCTGGGGCTAAGTGTGGAGCACTCGGGGACCGAGGGGGGGCACAAGCAGCCGGCCGGAACCCCAGTGTGGTGGGGGGGAGCCCGGAGATGGGGTCAGGGGCCGGTCGGGCGTTCTTCCCTGCATTTTCTCATCAGCAGGAGGAGGGAACAGTGTGCGGATGGATTGCAGGGCTGGGAACTCTACCGAGCAAGCAGGAATTTGGGGGATCATCCCCTAAGTTGGTCTGTGGACATCGTCGGCTCATAGACCACATTTTTAACAAGTGTTACTTTGATAACAGTCGTTGATAAAAATGTCTTCAGGAAACTGTAGATCATCAACCATAAAAAAAACAAAAAAAACAAAAAGCACCCCCCCCCAAAAAACAAACCAGAAAGGTGTTTTTCAGGGCAAAAAAAGCGGTTCTGAACCAGTGTGTACAGACGACCCCCAGTGTACACGTACATTGTGGCAGAAAGCTTCCAGAATATACTTCACAACGGTGGGTGTACTTATCTCTGGGTATGACTTTGACCGTCTTCTCTTTTTGCTTGTCTTTTAAACTTTTTTCCATAATGAACACATTATCCCTGTAATTAAAAAAAACACAAAGTGTGGGTTTGGGGTGGGTTTTTTTGTTTTTTGTTTTTGAGAAATCAAAAGAATTCCATGTCGTCTCAAGCGTTCCAGTGCTAAAATGTAGCTTTGCTCTTCGTGGGAGAGCCAGGCACAGACGCCTGGTTTTCTTTTTCTCAAAGTACTTGGCATAAAGCTACACTGCGGCTTTCTCCTGATTTGTTCAGTGCCCGTTCCTGGGGCTCGTACTGGCATATGAGTAACACGGGTCAGCACGCACTTGTCCTCTGGACGTTGTGAGAGTCCTGGGAAGACAGGGTCAGACTGGTTGGCTTTTCAGCTCTGTCTGGCCCGGCTCTGTCTCCCTGCAGCCCTCGAGGCCAAGCACCTCCCCTGCGACGCAGGTCTCGGCTCTCCCAACCTTCCTCCGGTGTTAGTGTGTTCAGTACGAAATAACACAGACCAGACTGGTCTGCTTCCGCTCTCCATCTTCTCTTCCTCCCAAGAGTAAGAGGAGGGCAGTCTAGTCCTCAAGACCGTAACACTTGGGGTTCTGTGCACTTGTGAGAAAAATTCGTTTGGTGACTTTTATTGTGTATCATCTTTTATTTCTCTATTTTTTTTTAAAAAAGAGAAACACCACTACTCAAGGTTTCGCTTCAAGTGCTGACCTAATTCTTGGTGTCGCACGGTGGGAGCCGAGTCCTTGCTCACACCGGGGTCCCGTGCGGGCCGGCAAGGAGTCAGCCCCACCCGGACTCCTGGTCACTGTCCTTAGAGTCCTGGTTGTCCGGCAGGCTGGTGGGGCAAGGAGGAGACCTTGGGAAGGTTTCCTGGGCAGACCTCTCGAAGAGTGGGGGACCTTACTTCTGCCCACACACCGTGGCTGGGACGTCACACGTCCTCGCCCGGCTGCGAGATGGGCTGGAAACGGCTGAGCTGTGTGTCCAGGAGGAGAAAGAGGCGCTGCGGTGACCATTTTGCCGTTGCGCTGGTGACACGGCGCGCATCCCGGGGCTCGGCGTGTGCGAGCGGAGTCCCCGCAGACCCGGTGGCATAGAGCTCGAGCACGGGGGCAGGCGGGACCCCGGCTCGCCCCACAGGCTTACCTGTTTACGCGGTCAGGCGAGACCAGCCCCGCCCGCACTCGAACCCCCGAGGGTTTCTCACCTGCGGCCAATTCTTCCAGTGAACATCGGCAGTCCGGGCTCCACGAGAATAAGAGTCCCTCCAGCCGTCTGAAACAGAAAGGAATTTGATGGAGGCTTTTAGATGCTTCCACACCCAGACCCCCAGGGAGCTGCCCACAGGAGGGGGGAGAGTCCAGAGGCCACGGCCGAGCGCCCGGCTAGGTTCAGGGGGACCGTCGTGAGCTGTGACTCGGGGCCCAGCAAGTGACTGTGGCCATGGGCCTTGCAGCTGGGACCCGCCTGCCGGGTCGGCTGCCACAGAAGGAAGAAAATGGAAGCCCTCACCACCCCCCAGCCCGGTCCTACTACGGTTCCCATGCCGGGGTGCGGGGAACCGCTCCGGAAGCCTGGGGGGGGAGTTGAGGGGGAGGCTGCAGACACGCTGGCTGGAGTGAGACAAGCCCCGGATAGATGGCCTCTCTCCCCTGTCTTCCCAGTCACACGGGAATGCATCCAGTTGGCGAGACTTCGGTCCCAGAAAGAACTCCAGCTGCCAAGAGGGCCGAGCCAGCCGGCCCCCCAGTGCCCGGTGGAGGCGGCGGGCTGGGGGCCGCGTGCCAGCCTCCCCCCCCCACCAGCCCCCCGGCTTCCAGAGCAGAGCGGCGGCCTGGCCGTGAGCGGGAGCCCGTCGGCGCGGCGATCCGGGTGTGCGCTCTGTGTGTCGGCTGCTCCCGTGTCCTTCGGGGACACCTTCTCGTCTTATTCCCATGGGCTCCCTGAAGCCCAGAGCTCCTTCTTTGACCCAGGACACCTTCGTCGCTACTGTGACCGTGAACCTAGGCTCCGGCCTCTCCCTGTCTTTGGGAAGCTCCGTCGGGTGCTCGGGCTCTCCCCTCCCGGCCCCACGGTGCCCGAGGGAGGCTGGCCCGGGGTCTTGGCCCCGCAGCACTGTCCTCCCTGGACGCCCGGGCAGGAAGGGCCGCCGAGCTGCCGACAACCGGCAGAAAACATGCACTTGCACCTGGACGACGTGTGGGGGCGCCAACACGGGTCCGTCCGGCACCGCGGGGACCTTGGGGGTTTGGAATCCGCGTCGGGAACAGGGGCGGGCTCCCGGGTCTGTCTGCTGTCTGCTCGTCCTGGGGCGGGAGGAGCCTCCTCCGCGCTGTCTCCCTCCTGCCAGCGCCCCTCCACCTCTCCTGCTCCTTCCCAGCCCAGATGCTCCCTCATCGGCCAGGGTTCCCTCCAGCTCCTTTCGCCCCCTTCCGGAGAGTACCCAGGAGGTACCCCCTCCTCCGCCACCAGCCTTCTTCAACCTCAGCATGGAGAGGTGACACGCTCCACCGTCCCCTGCCCTCCAGACGCCGAGTGCTGAGCGAGGTCTGAAGGTTCCCGATCCTTCGCCCTGTTTCTGTCACTCACAGAGCTGCCCGGAGTCTGGGAGCCCTGTGCCCCACATGCACTTGGAGGCCTTCTGCGTCCTGCGGGACCGCCGGGTCCTCCTTCGCCCACTTCCCCGTCTCCCGCAGCCCCTCCTCGCCCCCACCTCCGAGTTGCCCAGGACCTGTCCCGGGGCTGCCTCTGGGTCAATGCCATTGCCCCTGCCACCCCCTGACGGAAACGGCCCCTGCAGACAATTCCTTCCTTCTCAGCCTGGGAGGCCAGGGTGAAATGCCAGCTGGGGGACAGGAGCAAGCACTTGCAGGCTCTGTGTGTGTGCACACGTGTGTGATGGGTGCATGTGCGTGTGTGCACACGCACGTGTGATGTGTGCGTGTTTGTGCGCTGTGTGTGCACACGCGCGTGTGATGTGTACCTGCGTGTGTGATGTGTGCGCGTGTGATGTGTGCACACGTGTGATGTGTGTGTGATGTGTGCACGTGCGTGTGTACACACAACACAAATGCATTAGCTCAGGGCTGCCTATCACAGAGCAGAGAGCGTGAGACTCGATCTCATGACCTAGGAGGGTGAGCAGGCCTGGCTGGGACCCTAAGCGGGGCCCTCAGGCGGACAGGACGGTTTGTGGCCCGGGGTGGGGCGAAGACCCCTTTCTCCGGCCTAGCTGTTTGCCCAGGGCAGGGAGCGGGGGCACTAGTGCTGTTCCTGGACGGGCCAGCAGGGGGCCCTCTCCCCAGGGCTTCCCATCCCCGCCCCAAACCGCGGATCAAACATCCCTGCAGTCCCCAGGGATGGGGGCAGAGGGTGATGCAAAATTAAAAGGGAAGGAGATTATTCTAATCCTGTGGGTGGGCGCTGCAGCAACGAGGGGCAGAGCAGCCGAGCGTCTGCCCGTTGGGCGGGCGCGTGGAGGACAGCCACCGAGACTGCCCCGCACACAGACCTCTGCAGTGACAAGACGGCCCGCAGCCCCCTGCGACCACTTCCCCCGGGCGGGTGCTCAGATCTTCCCACGCCTGGCACCGTGGGCGGCCGGGACGCAGGCCTGAGGCCCCCTCGCGCCTCTCCAGGGTTTGGAACCGGGCAAGGACCGTGGGAAGTGAGCTGTGCGAATCCTCGCGACTCCCCGACTCTGGGCGGGTGCGCGGGGTCTTCTCTTCACTCCCTTGCCAGCCCCCTCCAGCCCGCTGTGAGCTGGGTGACCCGCGGCCTCCTCCAGCCTCTCACCTGCGCCCGAACAGGAAAAAAAAAAAAAAAGTGAACTGGAACATCAAATTGCTTTGGGACTCTTTGGGGCGATGGCACAGACACTCTTGTTTTCCCTCCCGCCCTCCGCAGTGGGCTCCTGGATGGAACACAGGGCAGCTCCATTGGTTTGCCAACTACCGGGAGAGGCTCTGAATTGTCGGATTCTGGCCCGCTCCCTTCTCCCGGCCTCCCTTGGTGTGGCCGGGCTGCGGGCTGGGACTCGGTGGGCCGGGGGTCGCCGCGGACGGGCAGCGCCGTGGGAAACCTGCCTGTGCACGTACCTGCCCGGGGTGTAGGAAGATTCCGGTCACCACACGCGGGTTGGCTCCGTCTGGCTTATTCTCCGTTTCCCTAGTGACGACAGACGTCCCCTTAGACACGTCCTGTCGTCTCACCTGGAAGTAAGCGATTGGAAAGCATGTGCGTCTGAGGAGCGGTGAGCACATCTTGTTTTCTGACTCTAGACCGATGGGGTGAACTCTCGTGTCTGGTTTGCCAGACGAACTTTGTTCATAACGTTCCCCAGGGGCCGGAGATGCCCGCGGGCGGCATGAGCCTCCCTCCCCCAGCGGGCATGCGCGCTGAGGACCAGCAGGTGGGACTGGCCTGGGCTCACCCGCCAAGGACACCAAGAAGAAGCCCCCGGGAGTTCAGCCTGGATGCCACTCCTCGGAAGCCCAGGGCAGCGACTCGGGGGGCCTTACGAGCCCCCGCGGACGCGGACGCGGACGGCCTGGGGAGGGGAGATGCCCCTGGCCTCCAGCGGGCAGAGCGGGGTGCGGCTGGACCCCCGGAAGCGCAGGGGAGGCCCCACAGCGGTGGGGCCAGCAGTGCTGAGGGGGAGAGGCCGTGTGCTACGGAGACCCGGCGTTCCCTTTCCTCGGATGGGGAACCCCAGCGTTTGGGGAAGGTGCTGCCTCTAACCGCACAAAGAACACCCCTCTCCACGTGCATCACGGTTTCAGGACTGAAGGGCCCTCGCTGCCGGCTCTGGACTAGACCGTGGTCAGATCCCGTCAGGAGAGGGGGACGCGTCGGTAGGCAATTGAGGAGTCAAGGTACCCAGGTCTGGGGGGGGCAGTGCCCCCCAAATTCATGTCCACCCGGAACCTCACGATGTGACCTTATCTTTAAACAGGAGCTTCACAGATGTCCTTAGTGAAGACGGGGTGAGCCTGGATTAAGGTAACCCCTAATCCAAGGACTGCGGTCCCTCCCAGAAGGCCAGCAGGGACACAGAGAGACGCAGAGGGGAGGCGGCCTCGGGAAGAGAGGCAGGGATCGGAGCATGGCAGGGGTGAAGCGAGCAGTCCCGCAGGGGAGAGAGATTGGAGGCTCGGACACATCCAATCTTCACAACGTGAAAAACAAACAAAACAAGACAACAACAAATCGTGCGTGCAAGATTTCCAATCGACAGTGGTGTGTCTGGTCTCTGGGAGACCTGCAGACTGCCCCTCGGGCCTCAGTCATCCCTCCGGCCAGCATGTCCTCTGAGGCGTCCGCCGCCCTCCGGTGGCCCCCCAGGCCGCCAAGCCCAGAGCTCACCGCTGGGGCCGGCGCTTTCCGTACAGGTGGACGGTCTGGGTCCACAACCAGGGCTCTGACAACAGAGACACCTTTCAAAAGACCCATTCTTGGAGAAGAATGGGAGCCTCGGGATGACTTGTGGAAGGAAGTACAGACAAGCTCCCCTTCTTTGGAGTTTGGCTCTAGACGAGGGGCTGCCTGGCGCAGCGTGGAGGGTCTAATGCAGTGCCCGACCCGAACATCCCTTCTCTCCGGTTTCCACGTGACCCACACATTGGTGACCGCAGCCCATCCCCCCAGCAGCTCTTAATGTGGGACAGAGAAGGGACCGTGACCTGTGACCGGGGCCAACATGGCCCAGCTGCCTGAGACCCGGCCGGAGTGGCTCGGGGACCAGCCCCTCGGCCATCCCACGCTGGGAAGGGGAGTGTTGCGTGGACAAAGCTCGGATTGAGAGACTTTAACTTTTATATTAAGAGGGTCTTAGTCTCCTGCCCATTGTTTAAGTCAAGTGAAAAAATAATTAGGCTCTTTGGACCCTCATGTCTCATGTCTTTCTCTGTGAACTTTCTGGAAACATCATCGAGAGGGAGCCTGTCCAGCCATGTTGAATTGGGCCCGTCTGGAGAGCTCTGCTCTCCCTTCTGTATGAAAATGTGGAATTAAGGGTCATCTCTAATATTGTAGAAGCTACTAGATTTCACTAATCAGATCATCTGTTAGCCAGGCGGCTCTCCGAGTTCTGATGCAGGGGCTCAGGCGATGCCGCCCGAAGCCGGGGTCTCTGCAGGCTCCCGGGGTCTCTGCGGGCTCCCGGGGTCCCCCCCGGCAGTGGACTGACTGTGGGCTGGGGTGCCTGCTGGGCAGCGAGCAGCTCTCGGGTGAGAAGAAGTCAGAACAGGGGCACTTGTATCTGAAGACTCCACTTGGGCTTTCTAATTTTTTTTTTCATTAAAAATTTTAAATTAGCCGAGTAACGCACGGTGATCTCAGCTGGAGGTATGCAGACGGCGTCGTAATCCGCCCTTCCCACCCACTCAGATGGTCAGCGGTCAGAGAGCCCCGCCAGCTTTCCCCACGCTCGCCCAACCTCCCAGAAACATCCACACATTCAGCATTTGTTCTGTTTTTGTCAGTGTAAAGGAATCGTGCTATACGGATCCCTCTGAAGAACGTGGAAATGTTAAGTAAAATAAGCTCAAATGGGCAGTTTCAATGATTTCCTCTTGCTCTAGACTGAATTGCGCCCCCCCCACCCATATGTCGAAGGGCTAGCCCCCCACGTGAGCACGTTGAACTTGGGGCTGTGACGGAGTGAGTCAGGTTCAAGGAGGCGGCGAGGGCGGGGCCCCGATCTGACGGATGGGACTGGGGTCCTCACGAGAAGAGACGGCTCTGAACGCTATCTCCGCCGAGGGAGGACAGAGAGCCCGCAGGACGGGCCTCACCCGGAGCATAACCCCCGGCACCCCCATCCCGGGCTCCGGCCTCCAGAACCGCGGGAAGTCCGGGCCTGCTGCCTGCGGCCCCGGACAGGGCAGCCTGAGCAGGCTAGGACACCCCCAGGGAAGGTGCATTCGGACCCCTCCAGCCCCATGGACAGAGACCCTGCCCGTTTGGGTCCGTGTCTGCCCCCTCTCCGGCTGACGGTCCCACCGAGGGGCGCGTCCCATGTGCCGCGGGACCCGGCGGTCGAGCAGCCAGCCTCCTGGGGGCCTGTCGTCCTGTCCGGTGGGCGTGCTTTCCACAGTGCGGGCGCCCCGAAGGGCGGGGGTCCCACCGTGTGTGCGCGTTCGCCTGAACCGCGTTTCATGGTTATTCTCCCCAAAGCTTGCTGCGTTTGACCCCCGCCCGCGGTGTATGAGCTGTGTGAGAGCTTCCTTGCGTTTCCTCCCGCACTGGACGACCTCGTTCTTAGTTTTTGGTCATCTACTCAACGAAAGGCGGCGTTACACTCTGGCCCCAGTTTTGCTTCCACGGGTCCCGCATGAAGGGATGCGGGACTTTTCAGCAGCGCAGGGTTCGGTTCGGTTTCCTGGGATTCCAGGTGTGGTGTGGGTGTCCTCGACCCGTTTCCTGTTGGCTTGAGTCTGACGTCGTGATTATTTCACAACTCGGCGGACGGGGACAGGAGCTCTCGCCCGCCCTCCCCGCTGCGCCCGCGTGTCTCGGGGCGTGGGTGGCGGGGCCCCTTCTGGCGCGCGGACAGCCGTGACTCTGGACGGCAGGGGTGTCTCATCTTGTCAAAGGAGGCCTCCCCACTCTCGGTCATACGAACAGTTTTCTGCGTTTTCTCCCAAGAGTCTGTGCTCGTGGGTGTAAGTGTTGCCTCTGCGGGGAGCGTGGCTTCGGACGTGGCGTGAGGCGTGGCCAAGCTTCCTCTCCCCGCGTTCGGGCCTGTAGATGGACTAAATGCTGTGCCCTCCTCGGGGAGAAGAAATAAAACAGATGATTCAATACTCTGATCAGATTAAAAACAATAATTATCAGAGGGCATACGGTGATGGGAGAGAATGAAAGATTGTAGCAGCTTAGCACAGAATAGGGCAGATTAACCAGGTTCTGGCCATGGAGGCTTCTTTTCATCCGTACAAACCAAAGGTGTGATAGGACGTGCGGCTCCCCGACCCACCTGAGTCTTGGACCTAAGTCTCCCCCGGGCCCTGGGGGGATGGGAAACCTTCCTCCGGCCCCGCGTCTCCTAGGGGCTACATTCGCAGCTGCACCTCTAGCTCGGAGGGGCCGGCCCATTGGAGCCCCCATCAGTTCTTTGCGCCTGACGATGCACTCGCATGTTTCCTGGGGTTGCCGTGACCAAATACCGCGGACGGGTGGCTGAAACAGAAACCGGATTTTCTCACCGGCCGGGAGGCCCGCGGGCCAAGCCAAGCTGTTGGCAGGCTTGGTTCTTTCTGGAGCACTCAGGAAACACGGATTCCCCGTCTCGCCTAGCTTCTGCTGGTGGCCGTACCCCCCCCACCCCGGTCTCTGCCTCTGTGGGCACATGGCGGTCCCCTCTCTGGATGGCCATGTCTTCTCCAAGGCTGATAAGGACACCAGCCATGTCAGGTTAGAACCAATCCTCAGGGAATACGACCTCGTCTGAGCTAATTATACCTGCAAAGACCCTGTCGACGAATAAGGCTGCGTTCTCAGGTACCCAGGGTTTGGGCGGGAGCGTGCCTTTTTGGGGGAGACACAGTTTGACACACAGCTTTAGAGTTGATGCCCCGGGGCCTTCCTGCTGTCTTCCTGATTCCGTGAGGCTGAGAGGGTTTATCCTCTCTACCCCGTCATCTGCCAGGCTGTCTCGGGCGATGGGGGTGCTGGAAGGGTCGGGGGACGTCCCTCTGCAGCCCCTCCCCATGTTGGCAGTCTCGGCTGGCCGGGGGCCACCTGGCTGGGGCTGGTCCCTCCCACCCCTCGCACAGTCCCACGCCGCGCCCTCTCCCTGCAGATCGGAGAGAGAGGCTTTAAGGGAAACCAACCCTGACCTGGACCTCACGGCCCCGCAGGAAACACCGCTCCCCTCCCCCGTCTGGGAGCGCGGCTGAATGCCATTTACCCTTTGTCTCTGGTGTTTGAGTTCATTTCCGGTACATGAGACTGTTCTCATCCAGGCTGGTTCAGACCATTTGGCAAGAATAATTTCACAAGCCTGGTATTAGACGCTGCACAAAAGTCTAAATACATAATGCATTTCGTAATTCTGTCACACTCAAAACAAGCTGTCAAAACTGTCTGCATGACTTATCCTTAATAAATCCCTAGTCCTGTTAATTGCTCCTTATTCCTCTGAATAAGGGTTGCTGGAATCCACAAATCGGGGAAAGAATGGAGGGATAATGGGGATGCATTTAGAGGATTGCCACTGTCTTTCCCCCAGGACAAAAGGGGCGAGGCCTGGCGGTGGGCGCGGAGCAGCCCCGAGCAGGGAGGCCGGGCGGCGGCTGTGAGCCTGGCAGTTCTTTCCATGGAACTTTCGGAGGGAAAGGGGGGCGTTGCGTGCCTCTGACAAAGGTCACCAGGATGGGAGGCTGAGGTCTGGGACACTAATTCTCCTGGAAACAGTGACTTTGGGGGCACCTCCTCGGTGCTGGGGGACGGGGGCGTGCACAGCAGAGGAGCCAGGCGCAGCCGGCCCTCGGGAGGACTGCGGGGGTCCCAGGGGCGCCCCATGGAGGCTGGGAGGGGTCGCTCCCTCTGGCCCCCGACACTCAGAGAAGGACTTGAGCAGCCGGCAGACCTGCTGTCTTCTGGCTTCAGCATAGTGACCGGTACGTGACCTTGGGCAAGAGCCCTCCCTCTCGGGGCCGCCGACGGGGATGCACGGGCAGGCGCAGGGACCGGGAGGTCCCCGGGGCCGCACACGGGCGCTGTCGTCACACGCCTGGGTAAAAGCTGCTTTACTCTCCGACCGGGGCGACGCGATGCTGCCTGCTTACTGTGTGTGCGTGTGTGCGTATGAGCACACGTGTGTGTGACACATATTTACAACTATTGCTCCATGATGCTGGGGGGG
>CM052887.1:91302562-91324208 GCA_028534135.1 Potos flavus | reverse complement strand
GGGGGGGCAGTGGAGACAGGACCACGTCACGTGGGCAGGGGGCAAGGGGACAGCGGGACCGAGACCACCTGGGAAGAGGGGCTTGGTCCACAGAGCAGGGCTGGGCGAGCAGCTTCTGGAAAGAACCAGATGTGGATGGTTTAGGACCTGGGGGCCTCCTTGCCACCGAGCTGGGCGGCAGCCATGGACAGGGTGTGTGTGGACGGGTGTGGCTGCGTCCCATGAAACTTTATTGGGGACACCGGTATTTGAATTTCATATCGTTTTCACATGTCACAAAATAGGATTCTTTTGTTTTTTTCAGCCACTTATAAAATGGAAAAGCCAGTCTTGGCTCCCAGGCTGCACACACACAGGTGGTGGCCTGGGGGACCCCAGCACCAAGGGGGGGCTCCACCCAAGGCGAATACGGTCCCCGCATGACTTCAGGCGGGGGCCCCAGACCACCAGTGCCCCCGGGCTGGGAGGACAAGGACCACCTGAGTTACGTTCGCTGCCGTCTCCCCGTGTCTAGTACAAGCTAGCGCACACGTGGCCAACAGGCAGGCCGTGGCCACGTGACCAAACGTCACCGTGTGGGCTGTGAGCCCTGCTGGAGTCTCTCCCCTGTTGGTGCTGCCTCGACCCACCTTCTCCTTGCCCGGCCCGTCAGAACCGACCGCTTGCCCTGGCCGTCCGTCTGTCCCCAGCACGGCACTCAGCAGACAGAGCTCAGCGACCGTGCTCGGCCCCCGCCGTCGGAGGGCCCAGCCGCCGAGCTCCCGGAAAGCTGGTCGCACCCTCTACCAAGGATCCCGGGGCCTGCAGGAAGGGGGACCAGGATTTCTTCTCTCCAGGAGCTGTACAGGGAGTCTTTCTTACCCTCAATTTAGACACATAACCTTCTAAGGTCTGGGTACTCAAGAGCAGAAAGATAAAATGTATCTAAATACACAGAGAATCAGGAAGGAACAGATTTAATTTATTTCTTGGGACTCATAATTTTTAAATAGTGGAAAAATAATTCCATTCCAACGGAGCAAAGTAATCTCACGTCTACCTACTTCAGAACACATGGGCGGAGGCCCCGGTGACCGCGAGCGCCGTGGAGGAGGACAGAGGCTGGCGGTCACGGCCGGAACGGCGCTGAGACCGGCCTCCAGGTCGTGGCGGCGCCCCGGGCCGCCGTGACGGATCGGAGCGATGGGTCCTCCCACCACGAAGAGGAGAAAGACCTGGGGTGTCCGAGGAGCCGCGGGCCCCGGGCGGCCTGTGGTGTCATTTCTCCGTGGGGAAACCACTGGGGACATTCAGTGATTTGGCTCATAGTTGATTTTCGGAGATGTCTCTCTGTGACAAGCCTGCGTAGGTTTCACGGCCAGAGAGCCGAGGCGCAAACAAAACCCGCAAAGTGTGTGTCACGAATGACGTCGGCCCCCCACGCTGAGGACCACGGCCCGAGGAGATAATCCGACAGAAGAAACGCGGCGTATCCAGCAGTGCCCCGAGCGGAGTCATTTGTTAAATGTTGCCGATTCCCTGGGTGTCCCAAAGTCGAGGAGCTGTGACCTGGGCACCAAAGTCCCACGGAAGGCTCGGCCACCAGCGAACGCGGACTCCAGACCGTGAGCGGATGCGGGTGTGCAGTCGGGGCCCCGGGGGGCACGGGAGGACCCCCGGCGGCGGTTCCACGGGGCCGGAAGCTGGAAGGGGACAGGGTTGGGGGGCCGTGCGCCTGTCCCCTTCTCCCAGGAGAAACCGCGTTTTGTTGCACGCATAGCTCGTGAACGTGCTGATTTAGGAAGACTCGGGGTCCCCAAATGAGGAAAACCAAACGGAGCCAAACAAGAGCGTGCTCTTTAGCAGGAACAAAGCTGACATAGTCTCTTTGCTACAGACGTGGTTGGGTTTGCTCTCCGTCGGTTTTCACGTTTGCACCCGGTCCTCCCAGGCCAGACGAGACGGTCCCAGCATCGTGGGGACAGCAAAGACCCCGGGGGACCGCGTCCTTGGGCCCCAAGGCCTGGCGGTCTCCTCAAACACTTGGAGAGTTTCCTAATGACCTCCCCCCTTGGCAGCTAAGCTGCAGTGACCTCTCCACGACCGGCGGCCCAGAACCTGGTGTCTCGGGCCCAGAGACCCCGGCGGGGCAGGAGGAGAGGCAGCACCTTCCGTGTGAAGCGGCAAAGCCGTCTCCAAGCGCCCGGACTTGGTGCGGCGAACGCCCCCTTCTCCCCTCCTGCCCGGCTCACTGCGGGGCTCTGGGGCGCAGCGGCGCGCACGTCCGTGGGCTTCCGGCCCCAAGAGCCAAGTCGCGCTTGCCCCCCCTGCACCTGCACCTGCCCGCTGTGGGTCCGCACAACAGAGGGAAGGTCAGGAGCGCGCGGGAGAAAGCAAGCCACCGACGGGAGTGGAGCAAAGGCTCCGGGCACACTCAGCCGTGGCTACAATAGAAGGCCTTCCTCGCAGGACAGTTGCCCACGGGCTGCCGGGCGCCCCGATCGCCCTTCGCGTCTCTCAGTCGTCTCTGAGGTCGGTGAGAGATCTCGGGTCTGGAAGCGCGTTCTCCAACGCGCAGTACAGTGTCTCACTGCCCTCAGCCCCCGTCACGAGGCCGCGGGCCTCTGGCTCTCCGGGAGGTGCCGCCTGCGGGCCATTCGGAGCTGCGGACCGAGGCGTCTTTTTCAAGCCATCACCGCTGTGTTTCTAAAGACAAGCGTTTTGGCCGGATCTCACCCCGCGGCCCTTCCTCTGGGCTCTGCTGGCGGGCTTCTTCCACAGAGCCAGGCAGCGTGGGCAGCCACACGCTTGTCTCCACCGCGCGCCTCACGCTCAGGACTCTGAGCCACACGGCCCCAGCTTCCCGGCGCAGCGAGGCTGCCTAAGCGCCTTGGTCATGTGCAGAGCTGCACGCGGTCGGTCTGGGCGAGGCCGGGGCTCTGGGACACCCATGACGCTGGCCCCGGACACGCTTTGAGAGCCAAGGGCCTAGATGGCCATCCTGGCCGCTCTCGATTCCCAGCAGACAGGAAGGGGAAGGGGGAGGCGAGGAGGGCTTCGCAGACCTCCGCCCTGACGGGGAGGCCACCTGTGTGCCCTACTTCTCGGACGCGGGAGGGACGGCAGCTCCGCTCCCTCCAGCCATCGGAAGGAGAGCTCAGACGTCAGTCCATGCTCCTTAAACCGGCGTCACTTGTGACGACGACAAACTAAAGCAGCGGCCAGCAAAGTGAAAGGAACAATCGCGCTTTGCGCTGACGCGTCGGGCTCGAGAAGGACTTTCCCACCCGTTACTCCGCCTGGCCCCACGCAGCCCGAGGGGTGTGACTGTGAGGACCGCGGACAAAGGGGCAGCCGGCGGGGCCCGGCAGACCAGAACGGAGGGGTTTGGGCCTCTCCCCGCCCAGCCCAGACAAACGGAGAAGATGCGGTCCCTGCTCGCGCGCCCGCACGGCCCCGTGTGCACCTCATGCTGTCCTGCACTCGTGGCTCGGCCGGGCCAGCGTCCCCTCGCGTCCCCTCGCGTCCCCTCGCGGAGCTCAGCCCGGCCGGAGGCTCCACCGCCTCGGTGAATATTCGGTTTGAGGGGCTTGGGCCGAGGCTAGCGAGGCTTCAGGCTGGGGACCTCCTGGTCTGGGCTGTATTCACAGCTCGGGCTGCGACCACAAAGGACCCGAGAGCGGCGGGGGGTGGGGGGGCTTAAACACCAGAAACCTGGTGTCTCCTCATCCTAGAGGCGGGGAGACCGCCATCCGGGGCGAGCGCAGGGCTGCCTCCTCCCCAGGCCTCCCTCCCCCGCCGCACACGGTGGTCCCCCCATGTGTCTGTGTCCTGACCTCCTCTTCGTATAAGGACCACAGTCCTGCTGGATCAGGGCTATCCTAGTGGCCTCAGTTTACCTTCACGACCTCTATAAAGGCCCTGTGTCCACACGAGGCCACATTCTGAGGTCCCAAGGCTTGGGGCTTCAATATAGGAATCTGGGGGACACGATTCAGCCCCAGATGCCCCTTCCTGGTCACTTGGTGGGGACGTGGCATGCCCGTAGGGCTGAAGGCCGTTAGGAAACAGCCTGCCCCTGAGGACTGGCCAGTGACGTCCCCTGACCGGGCTCTGCCCCTGACTCTGTCCTCCTCTCCATGCCCGTCCCCCACCCCCCGACACATGGGATGCTGGCTGCAAGGTCTCCAAGCTCCACTGCCCTCGTGTCCAGCAGCCGGGGGGCGGGGGGGGGGACATGGAGAGCGATGGCCTTGCGTGACAGCCATCGCCCCGGGGTCTGGGCCACGGCGGGCCGTTCAACACCCAGCTCCTCGCCCAGGGAGTGGGGGCAGAAACGCTCCCCTTATCCCACACCAAAGTAGTGTCTGGGGTTAGAATAAGGTAAGACTTATCCAAAAAAATGGATTTTTAACAGATATTACAGGGATTTGCCACCGCTGGGGAGGGTCAGCAGTCCTTCTTTCGAAGCTGCGCTGGGGTGTGCGGCGCCCTTGACTCTTCCTCCCACGGGCACGGGTGTCTGATTTGACGCCTCCGCCATGAGTGGGCCTCCGTTCAGGCACCGGGCGGGGACGGACGTGGCTGAGCCCCCTTGTCACCAGGTGAGAAAGGACACAGCAAACCGTGTGTGCACTCCGCTCTAGTCCGTGTGCAAAGAGGAAAGGGACGCTCCCAATGCACACACACGGTCACGTGCATGCACACACACGGTCACATGTATGCACAAACACGGCCACGTGTGTGCACACACGGTCACGTATGCACGCACACGGTCACGTGTATGCACACGGGCACATGCAGACACACGTGTACAGATGTGCACGCGGAAGGTTTCTGGCTGGAGGATAACTGGGGGCTTAGGGTCTGGGGTATCAGCGTCACTTTTTTTTTCTTTTTTAAGATTTTATTTATTTATTTATTTGACAGAGCGGGCGTGGTGGGGCAAGAGAGAGAGAGAGAGAGAGAGAGCACAAGCAGGGGGAGGGGCAGAAGGAGAAGCAGATTCCCCGCTGAGCAGGGAGCCCGATGCGGGGCTCAATCCCAGGACCCCGGGATCATGACCTGAGCTGAAGGCAGACGCTTCACCGGCGGAGCCCCCCAGGCGCCCCCAGCCTCACTTTTGACTCTGCTCTTTTGTTCCTTTTGGATTTTTTTTTCAATCAAGTGAATGTGTTACTTTAACTATTAAAAATGTTTTTAAAGAAAACAGTGCTGTGTTTCCGGTCCGTGGAAACCAGCGTGCGCGCATGTCCACGTCCATGGAGAAGGAGGCGCACAGGCTCTCAGGATCCCGGGCGTCTGTCCCCTTCCTCGGAGCCCGCCCGCATCTTCTAAGGAAATCTTACCATTTGCCCACCAAGTTGGGAAATGCCACAACAGACTCCGCAAACGCTGTTTTCACCTTTTCCGTTTGGGGAAAGCGTTCTGCGGAGCTGGTTGGAAGCAGATTCAGTCGTGTTTTCGGCACGAGATGGTGAAGGATACGCAGATCTGGGGAGAGGGCAGGAACCCGTAAAATAAGGAGACAGAAACTGAATTAACGAGGGACCAGGAGCCTCGTTATCGTTCACTAGCATTTGCTGGACCTCTCCCTGGCCCGTCTTCTTCCGGGATCCTCATTTTTATTCAGAATTGCAGAGGAATCTCCTTCCAAACCACCTGAATGATCTGACACGTAATGGAGTTCGATAAATATGTGTTGAATGAATGGACAGATTCACATCTTACTCTGTGAATGCTGCCGCGCTGCTTCCTCTGCCCTTTCATGCACTTTTTCTAGCCACTTTGTTTCCTTTAGTCCTCAAATCCTTCTGGGGTCCATCAACCGAGGGCACAGCCCAGGAACACACCGTGGGAAGGGCGCCCGGAGCCCTTGCTTCTGGTGATTCTTCGAAAAGATGGGAAAATTGTGACATTTTCATGGGGACAAATGCATTTTTTTTTGCATTTTACCCAAAATGCGTCAAAATTAAAGGTTTTCTTGAAGATGAACAGAATACTTTTTAGAATGGGGAAACCAAACGCGAGTGCCAAGTTTACATTTGATAATGAAAGTAAAGTTTTTTTAAACTTTAGGGAAAAGTCAAATTGAGTTCGGTGGGCCCATTTGGAGTTCATCAATGATGAACCGTGATGTAATTTTTCTGATTCCTTTATCACTGTGAAGCTGGGAATAAGCTCCAGAATTAAAAAAAAAAAAAAAGTGATTAAAACTTTCACAGTTTTGAATGCTAGGAAATTTCCCCCCAAATCACATTGTATTTTTTTCCTTATTTCTGTTTTCCTCACAACCTGAGCATATACTTTGTTATAACACAAGATGTACAAGAATAAGAATAGGAAACACTTGCAAAATGTTTTATTTTAAACGATAAGACAGACTCTTTTCATTATTCAAATTAAAGAAGGCAAAATGCTGATGTTATTTCCATAAATTTACTGTATCTTTGTGGCATATTGTGCTGAAATCTTTGTGTTTTTGTCCCCAATGTTTTATTGATTGCAGAAATTCACCTGTTTTAATATAGAATTGATGGTAACTGGAAAAACTGATAGTCATTCTATTATCTGTTGGCTGGCTTTAGTTCCCTAAATAAAGGCTACTTAAAATCTCTGTTATTGATTAAGCCCAGAGAGAATTCACTTCTTCTGATACATGAAACACGGGCAGACTCATCAGGCTGTATTATTCCTCATCGAAATGAGCTCCTTTAGCTTTCTAATTATATTGTCTAATAAAACTAAACAGTCAATGCTATTTGCATATTATATGAAGAAGTATCATACAACAAACTCATAGCAGTCAATTAACATAAAAGCTAATTATATTGCTCATCATCTTACAAGTTTCTGAATTCATGCTTCCCCTGTTGTAGCCTAAAGCAAAGAGGCTTGAATTTTCTCTTCTAAATATTGACTTTTAACTAATATCAGAAGCGATTTCAATATTTTTATGGATGAAAGTTAGTGATTAAGCTAGATGCAATATTTGCTATAATGCAATTAAAATTTCTACATGAACTAAACCTCTAGAAAGAATCTTTGCAACCATACGAACTCAATTATCAGTCACTAAGCAGGTTAAGGACTGGTTTCATATCTGAGGAAAAGGATAAGTGAGATTTATTTGAGATTGCCAGACTGTTATGCAAAAGACACAGCTACCACAAGGACGTTTCCACGCCCAATTGTACACTGAAACGTAACTGTATTCCTGCCTAATCGTGATAGCTATCAAGCAAGAAATTCGCTACAAGATGAGCGGAGACGCAGTAATGAACGCACAGGGGAGGGACTCTGACTGACTGTCAGGAAGGTGTCTCTGAATAAGCCCCTCTCTCCAGTTTTCTAGAGAACCCAAAGGCAAAACTTCTAGCTACTTTTTCTCCCCCCCTGCTTTCAAGTATGGGTACCTCCTTCCACCCCCATTTCATTGCCAGCAGAACAAGCACAGGGTCAGAAGCCTGAAAGAAAACAGAAACAGACACGACATATACTAAGTAGGATTCAGAGTTGTCCCTACGTTTCAGAAGGGCAAAAGTTAGGATCCACTTCACATACAATGAAGTCATAACGGATCGCTTCTGTATGTATGACTCATAGCAACGAGCCCTTGTGGAAAAGTAAGAGTGATAAGAAAACAGCCAGAGAATCGGGTTTTCTCGGGATACAATGATGGCGGCCGTTGCCATTCATATTGTAATGAGGCTAGTATCTGTGAGACAGTCCTTCCAGGGGTGGAGACAACCCTCCCCTAAGATTACAATAGGACTTGCTTTATTGACAAGTACTATTCAAAACCTTCATAGTATAGAAAGAAAGACTTCGTTTTATTCCACTTGTCTCAATACTTATTGCACTCTTATAACCAAAACACTTGGAGGGGAGAAAAAGGCCCAATTATTCTATGAACAGTCGTTAAATTTCCCGAAGGCAGTCCGGCTAAGTGGGACTCATTTTAAACTCCAATCGTGTGCATTTTAACAAACGTGGAAAGCATCTTTTTCTTCAGCGTTTTCTCACAAAATTGGATGCTTTGATTGAGATTTTAAAATCTATTATTTTCTTAAATCTTCTGAAACAGCCTCCAGTAATCTCCTGTTGGGTGTTTTTCCTTTCTTGTTTTTAGTGGAGATTGCAATGAAGCATTTTCTGAGCTATCTGCTGGCAAATATTTTCTACTATTCAAGAACGCTTACCCCAAAGAGCCTGCTAATGACATTCTTCAAAGCCCGTTCACCTTCAGACTCACAAAACAACTAAATTCACGTGTTGATCTCTTGCTACAAACAAACCTGTGTTAAAATAGGCACCACATTCGTGTATTCGAACATGTAAATTTACACTCCCAAAATTGGGGGGGAAAATTCCGTTTTGTGGCAAGTTTTCATGTGGGGACTGTTTTAAAAAGTCTCCGCCCCAGAAACAAACAAAAAGCCTCTCAAAATAAGTTGTGGAGGCCTCGCACCCATTAAGCTCTGATCTGCCCACATCTGAGATGCTCATCTCGGCGATTTCTGCCCACAGCCCAGGACCTCAAAAAAACAAAAACATTTTCGATAGTGGTCCCAAGTCAACGTGAAAATACTGGGATCTATGAGGACGGCGCTGAGGGTCCCCCAAGCTCTTCCAGGCTCAGACCCCTGCCTTCTGAGATTACCACCCACACCATGTACTCTTCCGATGGGGGACGACTGGGGACAGAGGGGGTAGAGAGGGGATCCAGGGTGCATTTCTCCGCTACAGTTAGATTTTGTAGGTGAAAGCGTCCCTGGGAAGTAAAATGCTGCTTTGCTGACATGGAGAAAGTGCCACGAACATATCTCAAAAGTAGCAGATACACCAAAGGCCCCCGCCTGGCAGGAAGAAAACCCTCCTCATTCTGCTAATGATCTGCTTGATTAACTGTAATTAAGAATTTACCTCTGTGTTTTATTACTTGCAGACCCAATACAAATTTAATCCTTAGCTCCTGTAAGTTCATAAAACGGATTTTCGGTTTGCCTGTTAACCCATGTATTATGGTTTTTTTACAACTTCCTGGGCTCCACGGGCAGCATTAAAAGTGGAAGTAAAACGCAATTTGTATTCGGAATGCGCTTGAAGCCGTTTCCTTCAGGGTCTTTTGACTGAGACATTAAACACACACACACACTGGGGAGTGGTTAAAAACCGAGGGTTAGTGAACAAATAAATGGGGTATATTCCAGTTCAAGAAACGATTTCGCTGCGAAACGTGAGGGCACGGGCCTTGAAAGAATCAACCTCAAACCAAGTTTTGGGCGGTCGGGGCGGGTGGGGGGCGTCATCACCGCGCACACGGTGGGGCAGCGGGAAGGGAATCGGTGGTGTGTTTCTTTGGCTTTTTCCTCGTCCACGTTTCTTTAAGCCGGTTTTTCACGGAGTCGACTCCTCCCCGAGAGCGGGGGCTGCGCGGGGACCCCGGCGCGGCCTCCCCCGGGAGCGGCGGTCCGAAGGCGCGGGCGGGCAGGGCCACCGCGCCGGGCGCTGCGCTCGCCCGGGAACCCGCGGCCAGATGGCGGGAGGCGCGGGGACCCTTTGTGCGCCCCGAGCGCGCGCCTCGAAGCCGCGCGGTCGCCGGCACCGGAAGGGTTCACACTGCGTCTGAAAGGGGACAATGGAGTCTGGATAGATCAACATCGCAGAAATCGAGTTCATTTGTGATTCAGCCCCTTTCACCATGGTTGTCATGCAAACTTCCTACTTTGATCAGCAGAGGGTGGCGAGGGAAAAAGCCCGCAGAGGCCGGGCCGCGGCGCGTCCGCGGCGCCCTTGGCGGGTCCCCGCCCCCTTCCGGAAGGAGCCGCGGGGACGCCGCGTCCTGCACCTTGACCTGTCTAGACGGGCCCCGAGGTTTTGTCTCGGTTACCAAGGGCGAGGGTGCTCTTTGACCCCCGCGCGGGGCGGAGGTGGTGGCCACCGGGTCCTCTGAATCCTCGCCGGATTCCGGAGGGAGCGGGGCGCGCGGAGACGGGCACCAGCTGTTCCAGGAGCCCGCGGCCGCGCCCGGGGCCGCCCTGCCCGCCCCTCTCCCCCGGCGCCCGCGGGCGTCAGCGCGGCGGCCGGGGACCCGCGCCCGGGACCCGCGCCCGGGGCGCAAGCCTTGGCTCCGCGGGGCTTGTCCGGGATGCAGGGGCGCGCTGCCTCGCCGCGTCTCCGTCCCCCACCCCCGGCTCCCGCTCGTCCTCTCCAGGTTCCGCGTCCCCCTCTCTCTCTCTCTCCCTCTCTCCCTCTCCTTCTCCCTCTCTCTCTCTCTTCCTCCCTCTCCCTCTCTCTCCCTCTCTCCGTCTCCTTCTCCCTCTCTCTCCCTCTCTCCGTCTCCTTCTCCCTCTCTCTCGCAAGTAAATAATCACAGCCATTTTCTGTACTCGGCGCCTTAGTCTGCATGCTCGGGGACTTTTAAAAAGGATGACCTGTACAAGTGTACTTTCTACTTTGAATGTAGTGGTTTTTTCTGTCCACTTTCAAACATCCGCACTTTTGCCAAAGCACCGTTTAAGCTCACTTGCTAAATTCTGTAGGCGGCGGAGCTGCGCGCAGGCTGCACGACGAGGGTCCCCGCGCGCGGCCAATGTTTCCCTGCGCCTTCGCTGCGCGCCCCTCCAGCCCCGTGCGCGGGGAGACGGCTCCCCTGCCCGCGTTGTCTTCACAGATCCCCCTGGCCCACTCGGAGGCTTTCCTGGCAGACCTGTTGGATGGACTGTGTGAGCGCATGAGCGAGTACAAGCTGGAAGAAAACCCCGTCACCAAGGAAAAGGCGTTTAAGAGATTTGCCCCAAGGAAAGGAGACAAAATATACCAAGACTTCAAAAAATTCTATTTTTATTCTGATGCTTACAGACCTTTGAAATTCGCGGTAAGCTCTCCCCCCGGGCAGGTGAATCCTGGGCGCCATAAATACGCTTTGGTTCCTCTTTTTCGCTATTTGCTTGGGTCGTTAGTTTGGAGACACTGAACATTAAAATGTTATATTTGCTTTGTTGCCCTTTTTCAGTGTTGACCAGGCACTTAGGAATGTGAGACACCTAACGGGGGCTCTGGAGACCGGAGACATTTTCCAGAAAGTGCTGTCGCAGCTCCCAGGGACTCTGAGACACAGTTTGCGTGTTTCTGTGCGGTGGGGCTCGGGGAGGGGTCCCCATGGGTCCCCTGGCCAAGGCAGGTCTCTTCCAGGTTCCCACAGAAAGAATCAGGGGTCGTGGCTCCTAGGTTAAAATCCAAATTAAAATGAATGGTTGCTTTCAAATATTTATAGCCAAATGATGGAGGAAGAGTGACATACATCATCTTTTCTCTCCTCCCCCCTCCCCCCAACTTTCAGGCTTCACAGAAGAGAGAATTTCTTTCCTGAGTTAATTCAAGTATTTTAGCACAAACTAAGTTAAACAAAGGCTTAGGTATGATAGCTGGCTTAATGCCAAACTTCCGTCCAGTATGGTGTTTATTTTAGATGAAGGCTGGCCTCTGGCTTGCTAGAATGTGCCTGGCAAAATATATTCCAATATATTTCACTTTACTTAACGCTGTTGAATCAGACAAACTGATGGGAAAGCCTGTTTAAAAAATGTATTAAGTTCACACACTGGCCAAAATGTCAGGCATGCTGAAGCCCCGAAATAAGGGCTTTAGCTGACTTTCGAAGATTTCATTTTAATTAAAAAGTAGAGGCAATAATTCCAGGTTAAAAGTACTGTGGAAGATAAATTGCAATGAGTGAGTGTGCTTGCATTCACAGGTTTTAAATCAACACATTATAGTGGAATTTAAATATTTTTAAAGGCCATCGAAAATTTTTAAGGTCTTGCTTAATGAACTTGGAACGATTTGCAAGTCTGGAGTGAATGCCCTTCTGAGCTTCCCAATTCCTGACACTGTAACCCTGTGCGTTTCTAACACAGACACGTACTTCACTTAGAATTGAAGATTTTTTTTTGAATGCCTGGGCAAATTTGGGCTCCTTCTCTGAAAAGTTAGATTGGGGACAGAAGCAGAGTGAAATTACGAATGGATCTCTAAGTGGTAGGAAAAGAAACTTGCCTAAGTAACTGTCAAGCATGTTATCCACAGTGGGATTGAGGATGCATTTGTTTTGATTGCTGAAAAAGCGTAATTGTTTTCACACTTCGGACTCTGTTTTAAAACCACAACGTGGATTATTCTGTGAAAGCTGAGGGAACCGGGTTTAACCATTTTCAAGGAGCTGTGTTCTTTAAAGGACTCTAAAACAAACAAAAAACAGAAAGCTAAGACTTTGCAGCCCCACCTAGGAGACCCATTTCTTCCTAGTCCCCGCATTCCAATTTAAGGGAGAGGAACAAATACAAAGAACTAGTTTCCTCCCTTACCCTCGTCTTTCAACACGACTAATCAGTTGGTTAAGTCCCAGGAAAATGATGCAATTAACATTCTGGGGAGAGGGGGTCGAGCCCATGCCGGGATGTCTTAAACCAAGGGGGCTAATAAAAACGGGCCACCTTGGCGATACGATTTCCTATTTTCAGCTGAGAAAATGTTGGTAAGTGCTTCTAACGAGACGCCCGGTGCGTGCGCGTCTCTCCACCTATGCTGTGATTCCCTTTCCGCAGTGCGAGGCCGTACTAGAGGAACACGAAGACGAAATCCTCTCCCTTATCGCCCAGGAGGCACACCACCTCGCTGACAAGCTATGCAGCGGAAAGGCAGGTACTGTGTCTGATGTAACATGTGTCCCCGCGCGCCCACCCCCTCTCCCCCTCTCCCCCTGCGCTGCAGCAGCATTTTCTCAACCCGCGCCTTGCTCTCTCCCTGCCACCGAGGGCTCTCCACTGAATCGGAAAGACAGCAAGGGGGAGAAAACAAACAAACAAAACCACAGGGCTCCCGGCTCTCCGGGTTGGCACTTCCTTTCCTCTGCTTTGTCAGGGAAGTCTACCGGGCTCGGCTCAACCTCCAGATGTTAAGAAGCACTCGCTGCTCAGAGTCGGACGGAGCCAAAGCACTTTCTCTTTCTAAACTCCGAGAGAGCTGGGATTCTCCGTCCTGGATCAGGAAGGAGAATCTCTTTAGGACTTGCCTACACTGACAGAAGGTGGGATCTCTATTTAGATGGAGATTTTGAAAGGTTTTTTGTTTGTTTGTTTGCTGATCGGGGAGGGGAGCTAGATATTTGCTTTTCAAGTTAATTTCCCAGAAGTTCACTTCTTAAAAAAATTTTCTTTTCTGGCAGAGGGTAGAAAATAACGCTTGAGTCATATTCTTACACACACACACACACTCAGAAGCTAGATAAATAACCAGAACTTGATTTATACAAAGTTGAAATATGTTACTACCATTGGCCTTTCCAGCTGTTTGGTGGCGTGTGAACCTTCTAGGGGAGTGTCACTCTGATGCTTATGTAATACACTTACTAGAATGTAGCCAAGTTGGGCAGTCTTTTCAGAGATCTTGGAGAAAATGAACGATGCGTATAAAGACAGTGATTTAAAGTCCTGGGAGTACTTTTACCCCATTGTAGAATCTTGAGATATTTAGCCATTGCTTATAATAAAGCATAATACACCTTGGATCCACAGTATCAAATTTCATGCCCAAATCCTTAAAATAATAGTTACTGCACATTTGTAGATAAATATTCATGTCATCAAAGGTTATTAAACAAGAAAGTTATAAATCCACATTAATAGGAAAAAGTTTTCTTACTCTGAGGAGATAATGGGGTTGTTTTCTGCTTAAAATCCAGTTTGAAAAATAATAATAAGCTCCAGTTTGGTTGGGAGTTTGAAGAAGAGTACAGTGAGATGATACAGTTAGGGTTGTCCGGGACTTTGAGAGCTTGTTGGTGGAGTTAGTTACGGAATGTTGCAATGTCGTGAAATTCACATCAATAAATGGCATAGCCACGATTTTCCAAAAAAAGTATTTTCGAAGTTTTTCAAACAATTCGGAGATGTACGCACGCTTGAAGATACAAGCAAAAATGCGATGACTGAGCCTGAAAATGTCTGTTTTCCTGGTTTTTTTCCTGACAAAGGGTTTGGACTCGTCATAACCATCTATGGCAAATGCAACTAATTTGCTCTATAAACACCTGTTCAGACCTTACAGGAGGGCCTGAGAAAGTTTCACCAAGTTTTCACAGCAGCCCTTGACCCACATAATCAGGTCCTGGGGGAAAGACTCTCATTCCTAAATGCAGCAGTTTGACTTGAGTTCAATAATAATGTCTTTTCACTCCTTTTGCATGTTTATAATTAGAAAAATTAACGTGAACCCCGAGAAAACATGAGCGTAAGGGGGGAAATCTAAGATACATGCAGGACTGGTGGTATAAAATAAAACATTAGATAACTAATTCTCAACAGGATTTGATTGTTTAAAACCTGGTTAAGTCCTTACACTCTGAACAGAAACATCAGGGCCTCTGAACTCCTGAGAAGGCAAGCTAGCCACCCCAGAGGGTAACGATCTCATGACTGCGCCACAGTGCCGTGGAGAGAGTTTTCCCAAGCTGGGTTTCTCTGTGAAACCTATTTATGGATGTTACGGACATAAATCAAACACTGCGAGTACGTTGATCCTAAAAAGAGGCTAGACTCGCCTGTCCCCTGCTGTTGAAGTAAGTTCACACCCCATAGCGAGGTGGAGTTTTTTCCAACTTAAAAATTCCTGCCAGAAAAGGCTAAAGCAATACATCAATGAGAAAAATGGCACGTCATAACCACGGCAGCAGAGAAGCAGTGTGTTTTAACGTATCGGGATGGTTTCAGTTACCGTGTAAAAGGTGAGACTCTCCCGTTGTAGAAAAACTCGGGCGCTTTCCGACGTCACGTACATACAAGGGTAGCAGGTGTCCTGTGCGAGCGTGACGTCCGTGCTGTTTGGTCGAGGCAATGTTTTGCCTTGTTCTGTCGTCCAGCGACTTTGCTATGATTGATCTCCACGATTTAAAGATGTTTTGAAGACGTGGCCGTGTGTGTGTGTGTGTGTGTGTGTGTGTGTGTGTGTGTGTACTAGAGGCTTTGAACATGTATTGACCAGTAACACGCTACCCAGCATCTACTGTGTGCGAGGCACTCCACTGAGGTCTGTGAAAATGTCTACAGACCACTTTTAGGGAGATAACTTCTTTTAAACAGATGTTTCTAGAACCAGAGATTGAATTGGAAAGTTCGTCCCTCTCTCTACTTGATGAGTATGTGTGTGTATGTGTGCGCGTGCGTTTGTTCTACCCATCTATATATGAATTTTGCTTTTCTCTCTTTAACGTAGATTATTTCACTTTATTTTTTAATAATTACATAGTCGCGGATGAGGGCACACTCACAGACTTTAAAACTTCGGCTTTCTTGAGGTATAACTGACATGAAATTGTAAGGTGTTGAAAGAGGACATCGTGGTGATTTGATATGTGTGTGTTGTGAGACATCCCTCCCATCTACCTAATTAACACTGGGTTCTTTAAGTATCAGGATTCGACAGTGTACCCCCCAGCCACAAACAGATAAATGGGGAATGATAGAGAAAACATCTGTTACATTCAAGATGACCGTTTGGATTTAAAAATAACACATCGGCGGGATTTCCACAAACATTATGTTCCACCTTTTGAATCAGTAAAGAAAACCTCGGAGAAAGACGATAGGATTGCAGACGGGTCTGTGGCTTCCCCTGCAGCTTTATTCACTGCATAAAATAAAAGTTCATCAAATACATCCTGCTCTTGGGGTGTAAAACAGAGTAATAGGGCTACCCCATATATAATCTTGTTGTTTTTTTTTTTCCCTAGGCAAAAAAAAAAAAAGAAAGAAAGAAAGAAAAGTGAGCTCATTAGATTTTCCTGATGGAATATTTTGTGGCCCATGAGCCAGGCTTTGCCAGATTGTCATTTTAACGTCTTGGAGTCAAAATGATGTTTTAAAATCTTAATAAGATAATCGGGTCATGATAAAAAGTGTAGCTATATTCCACTGACGGTAGAGAACATAGCACTCTAGACCATGGATGAATGGGTAGTCCGCGGTTTGCAGGGTATTCATTAGCTGGAGTGTGAGGGTGCCGATGTAAAGACAGAAATGTCTTCTGGACTCACGTCACTTCTGCTTTCATAGTAAATCTTAACATTTAAACCGTTAGACTGACGAATCTGTCACATGATCATTTGAAGGCAACACAGGGAATAAGGCACCAAGTATCTGGAACAGCTTAGCTTGCATTTAAAGGAAAAGCCTTTTACCTTTTTGTGCAGCCTTCCCAACACTAATGGTGGTGTCGAATCATAATATGCCAATTACTTTCAAAGGCTGGTGTATTTCCTGTTTTAAATAAATGACGTAGTTAAAAGAATCCATAACCTTTCTGAAGAGAATTGGCATGAATTGCTTACAGTTGGAAAAGGAGTGCGTATCCAAGCATCTCCTCGCCTCTCTGCTCCTTGGGTTAAGCGCCAGGCCTGCTGTGCCCCAATTTAAAGCATTTCTTAAATACTCCCAAGGCCATGGGCAAAGTGGTACGATCCCTGGGCTTTGGTTTTTGAATATTCCAGGAAAAAAAGGCTGGAGGATGGAACGAGAACAGCATTGACAGGTGTTGAGGCCAGGTTTGGGGTCCAAGGGAGTAGACTATACCCTTTTTTCTGCTTTTGTGTGTATTTGAAAATTTGCACAATAACAAAGGTTTTAAAATACGCTTCCGTAAAGATGTGGAGTTTTCTGCAGAAAGTTAGTGACTCACATGCTGTGATTAAATGTGAGAGTGAAAAAAATAAAATAAAATAAATGTGAGAGTGATGCTGTATAACTTTTTTTTCCCCCAGATCTCTGTGAAACCTCCGCTAAGCAAACCGAACTCTAAGACCCCAGTCCTACCGGGTAGTGAGGAGGAAAGCCATGGCCCACAGGTCAACATCCGTGTTCATATCTTTATGCTTCTTCACGGAAAGAAAGTCTGTGTCTCTCGTTTATACCGTGTCGTCTCATGTGTGACATTTTATTGAAAATCTGTTGTTTGGCATCACGACAAACCTGGTTCTTTCTATAAGGAGGCTGAGGAGGGCATAAAACAAATTACCTTTCTGGATTTTGGTACAGACGGCGTTGGGAGTAAAGCATTTAATTTGATAATAAGAAAAAAGTGAAGCCATTTCATAAATGAAATAAGGATCTGATAATGCATAATGTATATTTGATGCACGTCTACGAGTATCCTGTTCTATTTGATAAGAACTTGATTTGATTTCTTAAATACTTGATCGGTCATGAAATTAAGAAAATATACTGCCACAAATTACCGATTATGTCTTCCGGGATCTATACGGTGATCAATACAAGAAACAAGCTTACTTTATATCAGGAATGAAAATCACATTTCCAGCTTTAAAGCCTAAGTTTAAAAACTTTTTAATCTCTAAGATGTAATTGAATGTGTACAAAATAATGAATATTTTTATAGCGAGCTGTACGGTGGCCTTTCTCACGCATACCTTCTGAATTCAGATGATTCAGAAAGTTGATTTATTATTATATTGTGTATTCTTCAAAGGTGACACCAATGACCATGTTTTGTTTTGCTGCAAACTCTATTGCATGTGTGTGTGTTTTAAAAGACTTCCGGCTAACAGTTAGCGTGTCTCTTTTGCTACTAACTAACCTATTATTCTCCTGATTTGGGTGTTTTCATTGGTGTGGAAATCGAGGGGAGGTGGGACCTTATGAGAAATTATCTATGGATCACACTTAATACAGAACGTAGTAATCATTTTGCTCTTGGATATTTCATTGTCTCTGTTAAATTTACATTCAATGGAATCTGACTTTAATTATTTAAAATGTCACGGTGTGTTCTATACTCTTCTTTTAAAAAGAAATGCTCGTTGCTGGTGGTGAGAATTTACCAGATAGGATGAGATAAATTCAGCCCGCGAAGAGCAAAAACTCTCTTGCCACGTGTTACATCGTTGCCTGGAAATCACAGCTGAGGCTTCGGGGAGGGGGTAGTTCTGAAACTTAGGAACATTTACCAAATTAAGAGGAAGCCATTTCCACTTTTTTCCTTCTTCCACCCCACTTCTTACTGGAAGTCAGCATTTTAAATTCGTGTCACTTGTTTATTTGGGGAAACGGAGAGGCATGTGATGTTTGGATGCGCGTGCGGCTGGTTAACGAGGACAGACCCCACGTATTGTAGCCCGGGGAACCCGCACTGATAGAAAATAGAAATGGGGCTTCAGAATAATTAGCCCCATCTTTCAGTCGGGTAGCAAAGTTGCGATTTACAACACGGTCCCTACATGTTTACATAAACCCATTCAAGATTAATTCAGCATTTCAGAGAGCGCCGAGTCAGAAACACCTCCCAAACTTGGCCTTCCTTGGTACGTGCGCTGCCCACGAGCCTGATTCCTTCACAAGAACATGGCCGAGGCCGTGTTGGGCAGGTGCGCCCAGAGCTGGAACATCCGTGACCGTGCAAGTGTGACCTCGGGCTTCCCACACTCTCACTGGTAATTGTTACGAAGTCTCAGATACACACCCTGCTAACAACCTAAGCGAACGTGAGCTCCGCCTTCCTTCCCCCATGAAGTTTCTCACGGCTGGTGATGCACTTGCTTTGACTGGAGAGAACCACGCATCTTGCCTCTAACAGCGACTGTCGAGGGTCTCGCCGAATATGGCTTTTCTGTTGTTTCATATCTCCCAGGAAAACTAGTCTTGTCTCTTCCAAGATTTTTGGTAGCTCCTAACTTACCTCCTTGTCTTTTCCAGAAATTTTTTTCCAGCTCCAACTTGTTAAGCTCATGTAAATATCGTGGCTTGCTAAGTTACTGATTAAATGTACGTTTGAGGGGTAGGCACAAACCACCGCATTTCTTATGGCTGCGAACATGCAGGAGTTTCCCTGTAGGGCACAGTCAGGCTGTGCTGCTTTCACTAATGAACAATAATCAGACAGAGTAGTTGCTCGCTTTAGCGTCCCTCTGAGCCACAGTCCTGCCTTCTTAATGACGTTTATTGACCCAAACCAAAACAAAGCAAAAAGCCTGGGAAAAAAAGAAAAAAAAAAAAAGCAACACCCAGAGTGTGGCACAAAAGTTTCTCAGAGTCGATGAAAAGCAACCTAATTCTGGGTCAGAAAATTTCCTGGAGGAAAAGAAGTGGGGGGTGTGATGCTCATTAAAATAATGGGGAGCATAGACACGTTTGAGGCAGTGGTTTCAAGTTGTGCTTTTATGAGACAGGTTCTTTGGGTCTCCCTGGAAGATCCTGGGAACCTGTTCTCATAAAGAGAAACCAAATTGGCTGAGATGCACTGTTTATATTTTGTTATGTGGATTACTGCTTGCTAAGAATAAGCCAAGACCAATGAATCCATTTCACCAAGGAGTGGAAAGTGGAATTGAGCCAAAGTCCCAAATGGGAGAGATCAATACTTTATTTACTAAGACAAGCCCTAAAAAAAATAGAGTCAATAGCTGGTTATATTTGTTCTACCTGTTTCTCTGCTTGGGTTGATATTTATTCATATATGTAACGGCTTTATCTAAATTTAAAAAAATTAAACTATCACTCTTAAAATTCAGGTTATAACGGAATAGGAGAAAAAGCCGTTCTTTGATGTCGTGGCCTGCTTTAAGATTGAATACAAATTTCTGAGCTAATCTTAAATCTTGAAGCCCACCCAATAGCATATTGCGTAGTTTTATACCAAAATGCGATTAGCAATGACAATAGTAAATTGTCACAACACCTGTTAGATACAAGTGTGCGTTTTGTTATGATTTTCTGCCTATAACTTACTGCCCCTGTATACATTTCCTGAAATCCTCAGATTATTTGCCCAGATTTATAGCAAGGAACGAAATAGATAAAACACCAAATGAGATAAATGAAATTGAAGTATGGAATCATAGACATTCATTGCCTCAAGTTCCCTAGGATAAGACGCAGCCGATGACAACGTCGTCTCCCCTAGTACTTGCTGCCCTTGGCCATGGACGTGTATTTGCTGAGGGGGAACAGCCCTCTGGTTTTATCCATTTCCAGGACCTGCCCTTCTTGGAGATGGTGATTAAGTGTAATGTACTATGAGCTCATTTGTCTATAAGGACATTACCTGAAAAATGCAGTTTGGCTTGTGAGGTGGAATGGGAACCATCAGAAAGAGTTCTCCACCTTTCTGGATTCTCGGAGGGCTCCGGAGAGGGGTGGGAGGACAGGAACACAGCCGCACACGCGCAGACCCGCACCCGTACATGGAAATGAGGTCCGGCCCCGGGGAAGTCAGGTGAAGCTGGGCTCGCTCCAAGGTGGAGATCTCAGAGGAAAACATGCATGGAAATTTCTTAATTCCTTAAGGAAAAAAAAAAAAAATCATTCCTGTGCTCCTTATTCTTGATTTTCAAGATTTTCAAGAAAGAAAAAAATACCCTAAATTGTAACAGCTCTAGAAAATAGTCTATGTCGCAACAGCGAGATATTTACAAAACACATCCATCTGTTAAGAAGGTCTTGGAAAACAAGCCTGGAGACTCTGCTGGAAGTGTATCAGAATTGTATTGTGATGCGGCTCATTATTACGGAACACAGATTTTATCTGGCCAGCCGGGGGGTAGAAACTGTATCCCCCAAAACATAATGGCACAAAGTAGAAGCCAGTACAGTGAGGTGAGCAATTCAATGGGCGAGAGAATAGTAGCCGCGTTCCCTCCAAGCGCAGCGTGGCCGAGAGCCGGCTGCACACTCGGCTGAGCTAGGACGCGCCTCCGAGAGCGCACGCCTGCCCTGGGAGCAGACAGAGGCTCCAGGAACTTCCTCCTCCTCTCGGGGATGTTACTAAACCAATATCCAAGGAATGCAGGTTACATAATGGAACGTCGGATGCCCAGTGTCAGCTAATTAAGCATGGCTGAGACCCGGAAAGATCCCGTAAGTGATAAGTTAAAATATTAATACCAATTTCCAACTTCATGAATAGCGAGGTTGGCACCTGAAGAGTTAGAATGTAGTCCTGACATTTTATATTAAGGTTTTTGCCCCAAAGCCGCTTTCCGAACAAGTGGGAGTTTCTCTGCAGCGTATTCTCTGATACCAGCTGAGAAAGACTGATGGCGACCCTTCAGGTGACACCATTGTCAACAGAGAGAGAGAGATTTCAATCAGGTGAATTTCATCGTCTGATAGAAATGATCTTTATGGCTTTGTTGTTCTTCATCAAAGAGTGCTGATTAAGCACCTTCATGCCCTGTGGTTTGTAAAAGAAAGCAGAGAACCAAAAAATAGACTATTTGGCCCCCATTAAAAATGGACCCTATTTAAAGCAACATGGTATTAAAACAGAGCAAAGTCTAATACAAATGCAGGTTCAATAAGCGTTATTAAATTATTAGACCTTAAGGTGAAAATACACCCTCGAACTGCCTTCATATGCAATCAGAGCTGGTGATTAAATTTTAATGCCCTAAGATTAAAGGGCCACTAGAGTGAGGTTTTTTTGTTGTTGTTTTTTCAGTTTTGGTTTCTTTGGGGGTGTTTTTTGTTTTGTTTTTTAGCAGTTCCTCCAGTGGGGAACAGGAGACGTTGTGAATTTCCTCCGTTTTGTATACGTCACGGATCCTGAAGCCTGGACCAGTTTCCAGAGTGAAAACGTCCAGGCTCTGGCTCGGCCATGC
>CM052887.1:91247546-91302062 GCA_028534135.1 Potos flavus | reverse complement strand
GGCCCCCGCCTCGGCCAGAGGGAGCCCCCTACGTGCAGAATGCCAAGCACCCCCTGAGGCGGGTAGAATTCTCTGTTTGGGGGAAAGCAGGGCCTGGAGCATACAAGGGACGTGGCCAGGGACGCCCGAGTTCACCGACAGGTCTCGCTGGTCCCCGAGCCCGTGTTCCTCGACATCGGCGGCTGGCAGAGCCGGGGAGGGTGGAGGACGGGGTGGGGTGTGGGGGGAGACTTACCGGAAACCGAGAGACCCAGAGGGCAGCACACACAGGAGTTTGTAATTCTACACTCTCACAACGCGAGCGTCCTGGGCAACCTTGGCAAAGACGGACAGGAGGCTTGGGTACTAATCGGAGCTGACGCCCCCCCCCCCGAGCGTGACACCCCCCCCGTGCCAGGCCCGCAACCACGGGCCTCACGCTCAGCCGTCAGCGAGCCCACGCGGAACCCTCTATCCTACGCTCTTCTCGGTTTCGGTCAAGGAAAACAAGGCACGGGAGCGGGGGGGCAGGTCCTCACAACCTAGCGACCTTGTGCTCGGCCTCCGACGAAGCTTCATATGAACTGTGTCCCAGGAGGGACGATGTCTCACTGGGTCCCAAGGACGCGGGCTGGCCAGGCCCGGCTGGGTCAGGGGCGGTGTCAGCGAGGCCCCAGCCCAGCAGAGGAAGCCGAAAGGCCGCGTCTCGCAGAGAACAAAGGCTCACCCAGACCAGGCACACTCGCCCTCCAGGAAGATCTCAATTCCAGTGGCCGCACCCCGAAACTGGGGGTGAGAACAGAGTCCATGGTAGGGGGCTCGACGCCCAAGGGGTTTCAGACAGTCTACACAGCACGCCAAGCCGTGGCTGTCCTGGCTGCAGGCACGTGCCCCCAAACCCAGGTCCATGCGCCAACCTGAGAATGCGGCCTTATTTGGAAACAAAGACTTTCCAGATGGAATCGAGTGAAGGGTGGGCCCTCGGTTCAATGTAACTGGTGTCTTAGGACAAGGAGCAATGGGACGCAGACACACACACAGGGAGCAGGCCTGTGCAGACAGAGGAGGCGACCGCCAAGCGCGGATGACCAGAGCTAGGGGGTGTGGGGGACAGCGTCACCCTCGGAGCCCCAAAGGAACCCACGCCACTGGTGTCTTGCTTCCTGACTTCTGGTGCCCAGGGCGGAGCCGACAACTTTCTGCTGTTTTAAGCCCCCCCACCCCCATGTGTGGCTCTTTGTTACCCCAGCCTTAGGAAACGGCTACGCGGGCGCATAGTAGGGACCCCGCCCGCGTTAGGCCATGTTCTTCGTTAAGACAGAAGGGCATAGCCGGCTGGATGTCCGCAAGCCAGGCTGCTGGCACGAGAAGCACAAAGGAGGGGCTAGAATGTCTCGTAAGGAAACCACTAGCTAAAGGACAAAACCCAAAAGGCACGGAGCCCGGAGCATCCTGGGACTGCTTTCTTCCGGAGGTCTGGCTGCTGGCCGCGAAGCTCTTGGGCCTGGCTTCCCGGGCTGGGGGAGCCCTCCGCGGACCCCACTGCGTGGGTACAGGGAGCACAGTGCCTTGGCAGCCGCCGCACAACTTGAGGGAGACTTGAGAGGATTAGGGCAGACGGACATTCCCAAGTCCTGGAAACCGGGGCGCGCAGGGGTGGGGGCGGGGGCGGCTGGTGGCTGCCCCTCCCCCACTGCCCGCCCACCGCCTTGCCTCCCCTCCCCTGGGGGGGGGGACCCCCGGGTCGGTCAGAGCTGCAGAGAGCAAAGGCGGGTCTCTGGAATGCGGGGATGTGCGGCTGGCTTGAGCGGGAGTCAAGTTTTACGCCTGAGGCAGAGGGAATTCTAACACACACTACAGCAGCAAGACAGAAATTACCTTTTAGACGGCTGCCATCAGCAATATTTCTGCCGGCCCGTTTAACCTTCTGTAACCTCACGGTCAAGTGGGCGCACGCCCTCGCTCCCGCGCTCGCACGCTCGCTCACACACACGCTCACACACACACTCATACCCTGATGTACAGACACACCTGTGATTATATACACTATTTTACCATAATGGCTTTATTTGCGGGGGGAGCGCTACAGAGTGAGTTTCCCTTCCTTTCTCTGTAACTAATATTCTCCATCTGCATACAAGCCCAACGTCCACGTTCACATCTAACAGGAACCGAAACTCACAAGAACCCGCCAGCTTCGCGCTAATCAGGGCAATCCTGAATATACAGTCGGCGCTCAGCAAATAATTAATAGTAATGAAAATTGACATTGTAAAAATTAAAGTGAGGGGGCTGATAGAAAGAATTGGTTTGGTTGTCAAACCTCAGGCCTAAAGGGAAACAGATTGCTTTGGAGAATCTTTTAATTAATTTCAGAGTTTCCCTGTTTCTTCTCTGCCAAATGAGCTGAGTTTCCTCCTCGGCCATCAGGATCCTGTGCAGAGAGAGGGAGACACGGGGAGAGATGAATGGTGTCAGGGACCATCCCGGCCCCCGGAGCCTCCCGAATCCCCACCCCCCAGCAAAGCAAGGTCTAGGTGAGGGGGACGCAGCCCAAAGAGGGGTTGGTTTTGTACATTCACTTTCACTACCTATGAATAAGCCAGGGGGTCTACCTCATTCATAGCTAAAATAAAAATGGATCTCTACCGTCTGACCAAGTTCAGCCACTGAGCTGCAGCATTAACTTGTATTCTAACAAGATTAAAATATATTTGTCCTGGGGATTAGCATACTTAAGTCTCCTTTTGCCTTTTTAGCGGGGGCAGGGTACTTTGATCTGCCTTGCGTGGCGAGAGCGCGGCTTGGGCCCAGCTCTCCGACTGCCAAGTGTGAAATCGGCCTGATGTCATCCTCATTCTTCATCTTTTACATCTTTCACCAGTTTAATTATATTTCCGCCACAAAGCTCCGGCGCCTCATTGCATATTCAAGTTAGACCAGGAAGCATTTGGGGGGGGGGGGAAAGGTGCGAACGAGACACCCCTGTAGGGGGAAGGGAGGGGGCCGCAAATCTCGCGGTGCGAGGCGAGGGGCCGGCCCTGCGCGCGCCCCCTCCCCCAGACGCTCCTACCTGCGCGGAGACCCGAGCCCAGGCCGGCCGGCTCCGCGCTGCGCCCCGCTGCCCCATTCGGGCCCCGCACAAAGGCCATTGTCACGCCCGCGTTGGGCCGGGGGCTGTTTGGCTTGTGACTCCAGTGGTTTGTATTCTGTCCCTCCTCGGGCGCTGACGCGCTGGACCTGTCCCCGGGGCTCGGAGCCCCCAGGACGCGCTCCCGCGGCGGCGCCAAAGCTGCCGGCCTCCCTGCCGGGGGGTCACTCACCGGCGGATCGCCCCCTTCGAGGCACCGTGCAGCGGCCAGAATACGTTCTGGGGCCCAGCCGGGGTCCAAGGGGAAGGTGTCTGGCTGACCTTTGGTCCCCTCGCAAGAATCGGACGGTTTCACTCTCCGCCCAGACCGGATCTTCTGACCTCCAGCCCTTTGCAGATTCCCCGGAACCGCTCGGAAAGGGCAGCTTGCCCGCAGAGTGCGGCTTGAGTGGATCCCAGTGGGCACCTCTTAAACTGCCTCGCCTGCCGCTACCAGAGCTCCCGCCCGACGGCTTAGGGTGGGGGATGGAAGGGAGGGAGGGAGGGAGGGGGGAGCCGGGGACAGCCAGCCCCGGGCCCGCGGGCTGCCCGGGGCACCCCTCGGAGGGCACTCGTGTTCGGGAGAGGAAATGAACCACCTGCAGGGGTGGCGGGGGCCTGACCTTCACCTCAGCCCCCAGCCCCAGGCTCCAGGCTCCACTCACTCCCAGCGGGAGCGTCTCCGAGACCGGGGTGGGGCTCTGCAGCCGGGACCTTGGGTGTCACTTCCACATACAAGCTGGACAGAATAGAAATGCAGATGGGCTTCCTTAGCATTTGAGAGCAGGTCAGGGCTGGGAAATGCTCCGCTCGCCGGCCCTCTTTGTCTGAGGCTTTCCAGCGTTTTCCACTTTCTTGGTGGGAGTCTGTGCGGGTGAAGGGACAATCGGTAGGGCTGAGATGATACTCACTTTGCCATTTGGGGAAGACGGAGAGACAGCCCCGACAGGTCTTTCAGAAGGTCCAGATTTATGGCCGTTTTTATTTTGAATCATCACTCTTGTGAAAATTAGGAGGTTAACAACACATTGCTGCTTAAATTGAATGATATAATTATAAAATTATCTCCACATAATTAACTCAGGATTATGTTTCATTCTGGTTAGCATGTAATCAAAGCCTCTTATGCTTTTACCTATAGGAACAGCAATTAATTTAACAGGGTTACTTAGAGCCTTCGCTCTTTAGACCCAATAGCTCATCAGACCATCGGGACGCCCACTCACTCTTGGAGGAAGGGGGGGGATAGCAGGATCGTGAACGCAGGCTGGGACCCACGTGCAAGGTGTAGCTTGGCTTCCGGCCTCGCTGTCCAGTAGGACGCCTGCGTCCTGTGCTTGGAGTCAAATCCGGGTTCAGGGCGATGGAGCGATGCCGCCAAGGGCAGCGACAACGGACGGGAAGGGGGAAATGGAGTGGTGCATGACATTACCAGGCCTCCGCGGAAACCCCAGGCGCAGCGTCTTACTTAAGTTGTGGTCAAGAAAAACGTGGGGGGACATCCTGCGGCGAGGACGTGTGCGTATGTCCGAGCCACAGCAGTGATCGTCTCTCTTCGTCATGATTTCCTCTTTTTTCCTTTCCCTAAACTCTGTAGAGGCTGCGTTGGGCGGCGGGAGCCAGGAAGGCTGGGCGCCCTACCGGAAACAGGCGCCGGGGTTGCAGTTTGGGGGGGGGGGGCAGCCCGATCCCAGCACGGGTCACTGCCGGGTGGTGAGGCAACCCCTTGCTTGCCGAGCCCTGTTCCGTGCCAAGGGCTTTAGGCTCGTTTTCCCTCCTGAAAAACTCTACGGGGAAGCCCATTAGATCGGCTTTCTTGCTATTGCAGAGCTAAATGGCTGCTGGGCTGGGCTGGGCTGGGGGCAGTTAGGAAACTTTACCTTCACCGTAGGGCGCTTCTTTGTGTGCTCGGCGACCTTAAGGGTTTGCATGGAAAAAAAAACCCCTGAAACCTGAGCTAACCGAGCCCAAGTGCGCAAGCACAGACCTTCAGCACCTGGGGGCGAACCCAGCCCACTGCTCTGGCCGGCTTCAGCCTTTCCCCAAACAGGTGTTGGGAGCCAGCCCGGCCATCATTCATTCGAGGGGCTGAGATTTTCCCAGTGCTTTTGCCTGGGAAGGTATAATCTGAGACTTCTGAGTTGTAGTGTAAGCTGTTTATTGGGGGCACCTTACTCGTAGTAATAGAAAAGGGGTACCGGCCTTGGAGCTTCATGATTCTGCCATGCCCCCCCCCCCATGCCTGAATCCCAAGAAACACCAGCTTCCAGGGCTCACATTTTGTTGCTAGGAGTGGGAGACTAAAGCTACCAAAAACCTCAGGACAAAGTTTTGGCCTAAAGGAAAAAGTCCCATGCGCTGTCCCCTGGCCGCTAAGTGACGCCAGAGGGCAGGGGCCCGGGTCCCGGCGAGGCTGGAGGGAGCAGCCAGTCTGCTGCCGGGAGGGGCGCAGACACACAAACCGGGCAGCTACTCCTCGCAGCGCGCTCGGCAGCTGGAGCCTGTGATTACCCATCCAAGGAGGAGAGAAAAGCGAAGGGAAGAAAGGGCAGTTAGCGGAGGGGGTAGAGGTTGGGGGAAGGAGGAGGCGAACCACCGCGGAGCTGACAGTCCCCTTCCAGACAAAGGACTTGGCGGGAGGAGAGAACCCCCGAAGGCGCGGCTGAAAGACTCTGGGCGGCCCCTTCCGCAGGCAGCGCGCGCTCCGACCGCACGGCCAAGTTTCGCAGCCCGACAGATGGGGACGAGAGGCGGCCCGCCCCGATTCTTCCAGACGGCCCGTGCACGCGGTGATCCCCACCATTCCTCGGCCCCACGGAGCACCCTTCCGTGCCAGGGCCCCTCCCGCTCGCGCGCCCCGCCCCGACTCCCTCTGCGCAGGGGGAGGGGCCGCAGGCGGTGCCTCGGCGCAACCCGCTGGGCCCTCGGCTCTTCTTCTTCCCGGTCTCGGGGGGACTGGGACGGGCCTCTCTGGGATGCCTTCCAGGCAGAGGGGACGAAAAGGCGGCCCGGCAGGCAGATCTGGCTACTCTTTGTTTCTGCTTCAAGCAAAGCCCGGGGCTCAGTTCTGAAAGGGGGCCAGCCAATAGAGGGGCGAGGTGTCCCGGGCTCGACCTAAGGTTCCCCTTCCCAGAAAACCGGCCCTGGCGTCTCTCGGGGACATGGAGGGCCTAGGAGTCTGGGGACCCCCTACCTCTGCCCAGAGTTGTTGCTCAGGCCTTAGACCGGCCTGGAACCGGGCCAACAAGGGCGGTAAGGTTGGGCCTGTTCCCTGGGACTCCGGAGTCGTTCTGCCCCCCCTTCCAGCATCTTGGGGTTCCCCAAATCCCCAAACTGAAGATGTGGCCGGCACCCTGGCGCCTGATCCCCGGGCTCCTAACAACAACAACAACAACAATAATAATAGTAACGCTGTCATCCTCGGCCTCACCAGCCAGAGTCAAGCAGCAGCGGACCACGCTTGATTAATCTCATAATTAGGAGCCACTTTACTGAATATTATCACATTTCAGGCGATTTCAAGAATGGCCTTTTATTTTCCGTGGGCGGGCCGCAGAAATATAATGAAGCATTTGATATTCATAAAAACATGAATCTTGTATCCAGGGCTCACGCGGCCCGGCCGCGGGGCGCACCCGCCAGGGTCCCGGCGCCCGCACCCACGCGCGCGCGGGTCTCCGCCGGCGAGGGGCCTCCACCGCCTGCCAGCCCGCGAGGCCCCGAGGACGCAACCCTCCATCCGGCCTGTGGCCGGCCCGCTCCACGCCACCCCTACTGCGAGGCCTGCAGAAGGCCTCGCCCTCGGCCCCGCGCGCGGGAGAAGCGCGGGAAGGGGGTCCCCGTCGCGAGGCCCGGCGCGGGGGCTGCCGTGCGAGTGCGCGCGGGTGTCGCGGTGCGGGTGTGGACTGCAGGGAGCGGTGGGCACCGCGCCCTCGCCCTTGGCCGCTAGTCTCTGCGCCTCCCAGCCTGGCCGGCGGCGGGTTTCGGCGGAGCCGGGGACGGCAGGGGAGCTGTCGGGGCAGGCGGAGCGGCGGAGGTCGGATATGCAATCAGCAGGAGACAGAATGACTTGCAGCCGAGGGCGAGCCGGCGCGGGGCGGAGGGCAGCCGCCTGCATCTCTGGTGTCCCGGCGTCGGCTGGGAGCTGGGCGTCGCGCGCCCGGACACCTGTGCCAGGCGGTCTGGAAGCCCCCATCGGTTTCACCCTCACGCTCACGGGAAGCAAAAAACAACAAAGTTGGGGTCCTCTTGGAGATTACGCTCCTGTCACCGGTGTGGCTCCTTCCTCGTTTCCGCTCAAGAAAGCCCGTGGCGGGTCCACACCGGGTGACCCGCAGGCCTGTGTTGACCCTCGGATTCTGACGCCGGCCTGAGGGTTCGACGCCCCTTCATCTGACCACTTTGGGCGGCGGAAGAGGAAGGCCGTGTGAACCCCAAGAGGCCCGGCTAAGCCTCTCTGACGCCCCCCCCCCCCCCCCCCAGCAGAAGCCGCTGCTCAAGAAGAGGGGGGCGGCAACGACGTCAGTACTCCCCCACCGGGCTCGCAGGCCCCGCCTAGATCTCGCTGGGCTCCGAGGATTGAGGCCGCAGACCGGCCTGGGCCCTGGCAGCCGTCCGGGAGGAAGGAGCAAGGGCTTCTTCTATAAACGAGCTTTCCTCTGAAGAACATCTATGAAACTGGCCTTCCGGAGGGTCAACGGTCTGGCTGGGGTCCAGGCCGAGGCTCCGCCTAGTCTCCGAGTTGCAGGCCTGGTCCAGATCCGAGGTGCGTTAAGAGGAGCCGTGAGGCCAGGAGGAAGGGAGCAGGCTCTGGATTCAGAAAGGGGCCTCGCCGCCCCTGCAGGCCTGGCTCTGGTCTCCACTCGCCACTATGAGAGAGAGAGGGGGCTGCTGGCTGGGGCAACAGCGGCTCTTCGTGAGTCTCAAACTTAGATTGAATTTCAGAATCTCAGCCTTTCCAGGGTCTAAGGGTTCATTCCGTTACATGTCCTATCAGAGAGAAGAAAGAGAGAAAGAGAGAAAGAAAGAAAGAAAGAAAGACTCCCTATGCCACCTCCGGCTTAATGGTTACTTGCACTCCTCTGAGGACAGGGAACTCATTACTTTACAAAAAAGGAACTCGAACTCGTTACCTTGCAAAACTGTACACTGCCCCTCAACAATGTTATGATTTGTGAATAGATTAAAAAACAAGAATGACTGCTTAATGTTGCTATACTGTCTTTTTTTTTTTTTTTAGAGTGGCCAATCAGATAATAGAAGTTCTCCTGTCCTTTTTGTTTAGTGTTTATTCTAAAGAATCCTCAGAATTGTGCAGAGGGAGGGGGAGGGAGGAGACACTGGGATTGCCTGATTGATCCCACCCCATTGGTGATGACCCCACCCGGGTGCACTCCTGAGACCAGGCAGCTAGGGTTCCAGAGCCTCCGTGGTGGTGAGATCCCAGCTCTCTCTGGCTCGATGCATCTTTGCAAATCCTGGGAGTAGCCCCTCTCCTGCTCCAAAGGCCCAGCTTCCACTTGGGGGAGCCGACGTAGAACCAAAAACGCTGATCTCCTTTGGTGGCAAATGATCCTTGCTAGTCTCGGAGTTTCTTTCACCGGGAGAAGAATCTTTTGCACGGCAGGGAGGTTTGGACAGAGATCAGTTGGGCACACCGTGTGCACTCGGCTATTCTGGTGGGACACACTGGCCGTCACCACTCTCCCCAAAACACTACCCGGATGGATGCTTCTGGTCCTCTGGTCAGCTCGGCTGTCCTTCCCCCACCTCTGCCTTTGGATGTGTCCATGTCCTTTGCTTTGGGGGGTAGAAACAACAGCAAAACATGAAAAAGGAGAGCCCTCCCCTCGGAAGCAGCATCTCTCTCCCTCCCATAGGAACAATGGGGAGGCCAGAAACCTGTTGCATTCTGTAGGATTTTCAACAATTATGCAATGAAATGGCACCATACTTTTGAGCATTTCCTTCTGGCAAAGAAATGTACTTAAATTGCTTTGGTTGTTCTGTGCTCGAACATGGAGATATTCAAAGTGTCTTGATTTGTTTTTAATTTGCACCTCTGGCTACAAAGGTAGGCAGCTGCGCCCCTGCTCCAATCACGGCAAAGGCCAGGAGCACCGGAGGCCCAGAGCAGTTGGGCTGGACTTCGAAACACGCTTAGAAAAACTCGTCATGCCAACTTGGACATCCAACATTTTACAATAAAGCGTTTTTTTTAATTTAATGTAACTTTCAAGAATTTAAACACACAAAAAATGCAAGGGGAATGTTCACAATGCTGATAACCACAGTTGTAAATAGAAACATTCATTTCTCATAAGATTATAAATATTTGATACTGGAACTGTAAAATGCACATGTTTTATAAACTAAAAAAAAATAATAAAAAAATAAAAACCAAAAAACTTTGCTTCCGGCTAAAAAGGCATATCATTTCATTGAGTTTCCTAAGCAGCAGATGGTTATTCACAGATTTTTAAATTACAACTTCTCTTTTTATAGTTTCCTTTTTAAAAAGGTTTGCACTAGTATGTACAAAGTGAAACTATTATCGCAGTGAAATAAAGAGGTTTAAGGCAAAGAGAGATGTTCACCCTCAGTCCTCGGGGGTTCGGCCGTGGGTCTGGTTCCGCCACCGACACACGCCCCCACCCCGGGCTGTCCCGGCTGCAGATGGACATTTGGACACGATTCTTTTTCCATACACAAAACAGAAGACAGTGTAGAGTTATATATATAGATAATGTGTTTGTTTATATATATGTACTTGGTGGGGATATATTGACTATATTTAATTTACACTGTACCACACCTTCGAAAAATAAAATGTATATTAAAAAAAAACAAGAAGACGAAAAGTGATAAGAAATGATTATTTACACATTTTCCTCCTTCCTCTCGATCCTGGAGGATTCTGAGTTCCTCTGAAAGTCAAGGGAGCCACGTGCTCGGGAACTGTGTAATCGTACATGTCTGTGCGCGTGTGCACGCGGTACACAGATATGTATGCACACATGTACCTTGAAAGAATGCTCTCCAAAGCAGAAGCAGCCACTTAAAAAAAGGGGAAAAAAAAGAAAAGAAAAAAGGAAGGGAAGAAAAACAAGAAAGGAAGAAAACACCAGCTCCCTCTGGAGAGCCCTCTGCCCGCCCGGAAGCAGACCTCCGCCATTTCTGGGGCCCACGGAGCGCCTGGGGGAGCTGATGGGGCGGGGGGAGAGTCCCAGGGCCTGGAGGGACAAGACAAGGGGCGGCTCCGCCACCACCGGCCACATGCTGGGCCTATGGGCCTGGGATCCCTGAAGTGGTGCCCAGAGGCGAGAGAGGGGGCTGTGGCAGCGGGCGGCTGGATAGGGGACAGCAACAGCCGGGGACTGACGCACAAGGAGGTGCTGGCCAGGCCTTGGCGAGGAGGAGGGGGAGGAGGAGAGGGAGGAAGAGGAGGAGGAGGGGCAGGAAGAGGAGAGAAGGCAGGAGGAGGGGAGCCGGGCAAGGCTGGGGGCCTGGACGGCCCTGCAGCCCGGGGAGTGCTCCTGACCATCGCCAAGGCGCAGCACTCCTCCCAGGACCCCAGTGGTCCCTCGGTCCCTCGGCCCTGCTGGGCCCCCCCGCGCTGCTGCCGCCCCTGGGGCCAGGGCTGGGGGTGCAGACCCTCCTGCTGTCCTCACCAAGCCCACACAGACAAAGTGGCAAAACTCAGAGACCAAGTAGGAGCTATTTATTCGGTTCACAGTCGTGTGAAATGCAGCAATAAAAATCTTTGGACTTCAGCAAGTTGTTTTAATTTTTTTTCTTCTTTTGAAATTAAAAAATAAAAGTGTCCCATGTCCCCCAACGGAGCCTAGGGGATTAGAAAAGATGAAACCCTAAGCAGCCCCCTTCGCAAAAAAAAAAAAAAAAAAAAAACCACCAAAAAACCATAAAATTAGCATAATCTCATAAACACAGGAAAACTCAAAAAATATTTTATAGTCAGATATTTTGGATTTTACACCACCTGTAAATTATATATACATAGAATATTGCAGAACCGTAGCTAATACACGATATCTTCACTATTAATGCTGGTATCATCTTTATACACTGGCCCTTCATGATTTTCAATTATTGCATCGTTGAGCGCGGACCGAGGCCGCCGGCGCCCGCCCGCCCTACTCGCTGTCCGACTTGCCCTCCTTGGCGGCCGTCGAGTGGTTGTAGAGGCCCTGGGCCATGAGGTGCACGGCCAGCGTGTTCTTGTTGCCCGTGGCCTTCTTGATCTTGGCGCGCTTGTTCTGGAACCAGATCTTGATCTGCGACTCGTTGAGGCTGAGCTCCTGGGCCAGGCTCTGGCGCCGCTGCTCGGTCAGGTACCTGTTGGTCTGGAACTCGGCCTTGAGCCGCTGCAGCTGCTCCGCCGTGAAGGCCGTGCGGGGCCGCTTGTCCTCTTTGTTGGGGTTCTTCTTCTTTGGTTTGCGGGACCTGGGACCTGCGCGGGCACGGTGCACAGAGAACAAGGTCAGGAGGGCTCCAGGCCCGTGTGCGGACTCCGGCCACCCGGGGCCAGGGAGGAAAGCGTCCGGCCCAGCCGGCCTCCGGGACCCACGCCTGCAAAGCCAGGCCCAGGACACGGAGGTATAAGGGGGTGAGTGGGGTAGAGGGCGGGCTTAGTGGCAAGGTCTCCAGGGGCACCTGGCTGGCTGGGGGGTGGGTGTGGGTGGAGCATGCGGGGCTTGATCTCAGGGGTCAGAGTTCGAGCCCCATATGGGGCACAGAGTTTACTTAAGATTAAAAAGAAGAAAAAGAAAGAAAGGTCTCCAGATAAAAGGAAAACTGCAGGAAAGCAAAAACCCCAAACTCCTAGCATGGCCTTTTCTGTCCCTCTCTGTCCAGGAGTAAGGGGAGGGGGGCCCAGGGAAGGCCAGAGGAAAGGTTGGGGGAGGGGCAGGGCAGCCAGAGCAGCGGCCCCGGAGCCCAGGGACCGGCGACAGGATGCCCCCGGCTGCCCACGGGGACTACCCTCAGGTGCCAGGGGCAGCGGGAGTCAGGCGGCAGGTGCGTCCAGAGCACCGGAGGGGCTTTGGCTCTGCCTCCCCCCACCCTCCTTTCTGCCTCCCCTAAAGGGCCTCGTGGGCCCAAGTTCATTGTTTCCTTCCTGGAGGGGAGGGAGGGCACGGATCCTTTCCGGGATGGGGAAGGACTGCTGAGCCACTCAAAGCTCCCCCTTCACCTCCCATCAAGCCTCCCAGCGCAGGAGAGGGGACCCGGCTCCCCCAGACTGGCGCTGCCTTCCTGGAGGCTGCAGGGGAGCCCAGCTGACCTTGTGCAGAGGGTTCTGACCCTGACCCCAGGCTCCTGCCGCGGGGACACCCCTGCACCACTTGAGGTTGCTGTGGGACAGTGGTGGCAAGGCTCCAAGGACCCCACCACCCGAAAAGGCCTGAGTGAGTGGAGCAGAAAGGAGGGCCGAGCGCTTTCTTTTTGTTGGTGTCAAGAAGTTCAGCCCCACAAGGGTGCTTTGAGGGAAGAGACGGCAAAGGCCGTTAGAGGAGGGAGGCTGGGCTGCAGGCGTGGCTTTCTTACTCTGGGAAGTGAACCAACTTTGGGGGAGCTCCGGCCTCAGCTCCTTCCCAGACGCCGGCGGCAGGAAGGCTGGACCCCTGCCGGCTACCGCAAGCAGCCAGAACCCCCCTGGTCTCCGCCGAGGGCCCGGAGCCCACCGTGCAGGGCCAGGTAACGGCCCGCCACCCCGCGCAGCAGCGGCCGAGGGATCTCGCCGGACGCCACCGGCTGCACCCGACCCAAACCCGGAGAGTGGAGAGTGCGGGGGGCGCCGCGGGGCGCGCGAGCCGGGGGTCCGGACTGGTCCCGAGACCCAGCGGGCGCCGAGAACTCCCTGCCTGCGGACCCAGCCATGCGCTCTTGGGGAGGCAAACTCGGGAAGAGGGGCTGTGGGCGCCGGCGAGGGGGGTCCAGGGGCCGTTCGGCTTAAACTCCGGGCCTTGCAGATTCTACAGCAAACCCACACTCGCCCCCGCGCGCGCACACCCACCGCCACCGCGGCGCACACGCCAAGGGCGCGGGTCCGGCGCCGCCGGGCGGGCTTTGATGGAGAGGCTGACGGGGCGCGCGCGCAGGGTCAGGGGGCGGCTCCGTGAGGCCTCGCGACGCCCCGCACCCGCTCGGGCCCGACCGCGGCCTCGTGCTCCGGGAACCGGTTCTGCGTCTCCACTGTCCCGGGGAAGCACGCTCCCTACCCTCCCAACTCCTCCGGTCCTGGGGCTCTGGCACACACGAACCAGCCCGTAAAACGATACACACCATTTTGCGGAAAGGAAATCTCCCTAAAATCAGAATTTTTAGTTCTCTTTCTTTTTCTTTCAAAACGTAAACACTTGAGAAACAGAAAGAAACCTCCGCAAGGAAAACTCTGCCTTGCCTCTTTCTGAAAGGCCAAGAAACACAAATGTTACCTTGTGGGTTTCCTGTTTGTTGTTGTTTGGGGTTTTTTTTTTTTTTTGGTTGTTGTTGTTTTGTTTTGTTTTGTTTTGTTTTTAAGTCCAGGAAGAAGAGCGACTGGGGCCCGGCCGGCTGCGGGGCTCCCTCGGGCCACCCGGGCCTGGCGCGGCCGGGACTCCGCCGCTGCACAAAGCCGGGCCGAGGCTCCTCGCTGGCCGCATTGTGAGCCTATATGTTAATTAAATATTAACAAAGGAAGGAGGCGAGAACAATGGAGCAAATTTCAGATCTAGCTGGAGAAATGTGGATTTCATCAGAAATATACACACACGGTTCTGCGGGAAGGCGGCCAAGGGGAGACTCAGTTGTGCTGTGATTTGGATAAACAACCCCCACAAAACAGTTGAGGGTTGGGGGGGCAGCGGGTCCGGTCTGGGCTGCCAGCTCGGGGACAAATGGAGTCCGCTCCTAATGGCGGTTCGCAGCCTCAGACCCCCGTTTCATGTAACTGATGATTTCTACAGGGATGCTCATTTAGCTTTTAAAAATCCAGATCTATGAAAAATACACCCAGAGCCTCTGCACACACCCGCCGGCCCCTCCACTCACCCTCCCGCAGAAATCTGCTTCTTCCCTCCCTGGGAGCTGCCCCAGGAAACCTCTGGGAGAAGGTCCTTTCTTCGGGGGACTGCAGGCCTCCCTCCTCCGGGCAGTGTGCACGACGGGTGCTGAGCTCCCCTACCCAGTGATCAGGCCACGGAAACGGGCAAAGGGCCCTCTGTTGCCATCCCTTCCGTGTCTCTATCTCCCGCTCCTCCGTCCTCAGCCCAGGCCCATGGGCCCGAGGAGGAGCCTGGAGCCTTGCTCTTTCTTCCCTGCTTTCATCTGGGATAACTGGGTCCTAGGATGAGTCTAGGTCTGCGCGGGGGCGGGAGCTGGGCATGGGTCCTCGGTCTGGGCTGAGTTGGAAGGGCGGAGAAAGGGTTAAGAGTGCCAGCTTCTAGGCCACTCTTCCAGCCACCCCTGGTGTCACCAAATAAACTCCAGCCAAGGGAGGGGCAGACTAGGGACTTCGGAGAGTGGCCCCAAAAAGCAAGACAGAGAGAAAAGGTCCTGTGGCTTCTGCTTTTCTAAGCAATCTGTACCCTCCCCCCCTTCGAATCAGTCGCGCCCCCTCTCCTCCTTGGCCGCTGCCTAGGCCAGCGTCAGCCGCACACAATGTCCCTGTTTGTGCGTCTTTGTGTGTGTTGGGGGTGGGGGGGTGGTGTCCTAGTGCCTTCTTCCTCTGGGCAAGTTCCCGCGCCAGCGCCGCCCCGCAACCCCGCGGGCCTCCCCACGGCGGGCTCACCTGAAGAAGGCCGGTCCGAGTAGCGCGTGCAGTAGACCCAGGCCGGCCAAAGCATGGGCTGCGCACCCAGGTTGGCGCTGGCCTGCGAGCTGTCCGAGTCCGAGCTCACCGACAGGTCGCCGCCGCCCAAGGCGCGGGCCTTGAGCGCCCCGTCCAGGGGGCCCCCGGCGTCGCCGCCTTTCTTGGCGCCGCCGTGCAGCGAGAGAGCCTTGGAGCCGCCTTCCCCGTCGCCCGGAGAGTCGCCGTCGCCGCCGGGCAGCGGTGCGGGCGCACTGGGCGCGTTCTGCCGGGCCTCTCGGGCCGACCCCAGGAGCTGCTCGGCGCCGCCCGCGCCGCCGCCTCCTTCCGCGCCGCCCGCGCCGCCTTCCCCGCCGGCTCCACCGCCTCGTCCTCCTCCCGCGCCGGCACAGCACGTCCCCGTGTCCTTCCTCCGGCCGAACTCGGGCCGCAGGATGTTGTCGATGAAGAAGTTGGTGATGCGGTGCGGGAGCTGGTGGTTGCCTGGCGCCTGCAGGACCGCGGGCAGCATCAGAGCCCGCCGGCGGCCAGTGTCCGCGTCGCCCGGGCTGCCGCCGCCGCCCGAGCCGCCGCTGGGGCTGGATTCCGGCTGCCGCTGCCCCTCCGCCGCCGCCGCCGCTTCGCTGGGCTTCGGGTCATTCTCCTCCATGCTGTTCACAACAAATCCCAAATTGGTTCTCCGGGGACCCCCCCCTCCAATCAGCCCTCGGCCCGCCCGTGGCGCGCACAGAGACGCTCGCGGCCGGCTCGCGCTCCTACCCCGCCGAGGCTTCCGAGGGCGTGCGCGGCGGCCGAGGCCAGGGCCGGGGTCCTGCAAGTCGCCGGCCGCGTTTGGAGGGGAGCCACGTTCCAATCCACGAGTTGAGTTAGAAAATACCGAGAGTCTCCCCGCGCGCCCAGACGCCGGGAGAGTCAGAAGAGTCGGCTCCTCGTCTTTGCCGCGCCCCCCTCCCTCCCCCGGGCGCTAAACAGTCACAATGGTCCGGCGGGGACCCGGGGCTCCTCCCGGGCTCCGCGCTCCGCCCCGCGTCCGGCCGCCTCCGGCTCCGGCGCTGCCGCCGCCGCCGCCCGGGCCCGGAGCTGCGCGCATGCAGGCAGCGCGCTCGCCCGCGCTCACGCCCGCCCGGGGCCGCTCGGGCCGCCGCCGCCGCCCGGCCGCCCCCGCCCGCGCGCCCCGGCCGGCCCTCGAGGGTGCGGGGCGCGAGCGGTCAGCGCGCCCGCCGCCGCCGCCAGCACGCACATGGAGGCCCGCGGGCCCGCGCTGCGCTCGGCCGCCGCCCCGCTGCGGGCCGGGGCGCCCCCGCCGAGCCCCGCCGAGCCCCGCGGCCCGAGTCGCATGGGTGAGCGGCGGGCGGCGCGGGCCGGGCCGGGCGGTCTGCGCGCCCTCGCCGCCTCGGCCTCCGCGCGGGCTCGGGCGCTCTCCAGGCCACTTGGCGCAACCTGAGACACTTTCACTCTGGATTTTTGTTCTTATTTTTAACAGAGCCCCCTCGAGTGACGTCGCGGGCCGGTCTCCTGGACACGTGCCTCGGGCCAATGGCCGCGGCGCCGCGCGCCCACGTGACGTGCCGGCGGCCGCTCGGTGACAGGAGCCGCCCGCCGCCCCTCCTCCCCCGCCGCCGCCGCCGCCCCTCCCCCCCTTAAAGCGGCCGCGTCCTCCCGCTCCGCGTGCGGGAGCCCCGGCCCCAGCGAGCCCGCGACCGTGTTTCCGGCGCTCGCTCGCGCTCTCCCCGCCGCCTCTCGGCTCGGGGACGCGAGGAACCCCCGCGACAGCCCCGTCAGGTCACCCTGGTGTGGGTACGTGGACACGCGCTGGAAGACTGCTATTTTTGACATTTCCATATTGTTTACCGTGGGGAAAAATCCCACAATTCCTTGCACAAAAATGCATAAATAATATTAAATGAGCTGCCGAGATACAAAGGGACTTTTGTAGTCTCCTTTCCTTGCTGGCGGAGAGGGAAATTGTCACTTACCCTTGACTTTGGTAACCTGGCAGATTGCTGTCTTAAACGCAGAGCTGGCGCGCGGGACCCTCCTCCTGTAGACACTCATTGTAAGTGTGCCTGTGTGTGTGTGTGCGTGTGCGTGAGCAGGGAGGCGCGTGCATATGGCAGGATTCCACCCGGGAACACAGATCCTCATGCAACATGCATGTAGATCCCGAAGAGCGCGGGAATAGGATTGGGGGCTCCGTGTGGGGAAAGAAATAAAGGAGCATGGTGGGTGAGAACTGAATCTTCTGTTTGGGAAAGGAGAGGCGGGCTGACGGTTCAGCCAAACCTTCAAAACCATACGGAAAGAAAACACCGCAGAGCAACCCCTTCCCCATCCCTACACCTGCCCTCCCCTTTCTCAGATAACCCTCCACACCCCCCCCCCACATCTCTACCGTCACTGAGGGGCTACTAGACCATTCACCTCATTTTCTTTGTCCTAGAATCCTTTAAACTAGTTCCTCGGCAAAGCAGGGGCCATGTAAAAGGAGGGGTGAGGGCCCCAGTTTGTTTCTCCCCACTCCTCCCCTTTTTTCCCTATCCCTTTCTAAACTTCCTTTCCAGTTGCTGTCAGATGTCCAACTTGAACTTCTGTTTCCTCTTCTCTTCCCCCTCCTCCCTGAGGCTCCTTCCTGTTTGCTCTTCTCTCCTTCCCCCAGCTGCAGGCCCCCCACTGAACACCCTTGTTCCCCTAAGCTTGCCTGTCTATCATTTAAAATGCATTTTTATGGAAATTTGCAAACTTCAGGAAGCTTCCGAAATGACAGCTCCAAGGGTTTAGGAGCACTGACACAATAAAAGTACCCTCGGTGGAAAGAGGAATGGGGAGGCAGAGAGGCGGGAGGGCTGGGGCGCCCTAGCTCTGGCCAGCCCAGGCTGCTTCAGGGAGCTCAGCAGCTGAGGCCCACTGCAGAGCAGCTCGAGGCCTGGGGGTGCCAGGGGGGCACTGCCAGGCTGGGCAAGGCGGGAGAAAGTCTGGGCAAGCAGCCCTCCGGGCAGTGTGATCGCCAAGCCACCTTGAGGGCTGAAGGCTTCCCCCCAGCCTGGCTCAGCAGTCCTGCCATTGCGCCCAGGTCCCGACCTCTCCCCAACCCAGCTCTGTCTACTCATTGCAGGTTCCAGGGTTCAGGCCGGTGGTTGGGGGCGGGGGACGGGGATGCAGCAAACAGCAGTTACAAGGTTCTGCTCCCTGGGAAATTAACCCTCAGAGGGGGGCCTGGATGGGGGACAAGAGGAGGTGCTGGGCTGGGTCGCCTGGCTACTGGAGGTGGACTGAAGGTGGGCTCAGGACGCAGATGGGGAAGTTCACTTCTCCTCTGCGAGACTCGAACAGGGTGGGGAAGGCAATTCTCACTTGGGGTGACTCACATCTACTACCCCCCGCCCGTTTTCCTCCTGTTGGAGGGGTCCTTGCCAAATTTCCCAGCTCAGTTTATACCGGCCAAGGCTCCTCCCCGGGTCTCAAAAGACAAACCTCACAGCCGCCCTGCCGCTAGGAAAATGCGGCTGCCGAGGTTTGTGGGAATATCCTATCGACTCGTGTTTGTGATTTTCTGGGGCATTTTCCTGCAACTCTGAGAACCCGAATCATCGCCAAACAGGTAATGTCCAGAGGACTTTGGGTCTCCAGAACTCAGAGGGAGAGGCGAGAAGGCCCAGGGCTGGTTTGCTTCCTGTAAAGCCATCCCAGGTTAATTTCTCCACCTGTCCCATGAAAAATCAATTAGGCCATCTCCTGAAAAATATTTTCTAATTTCTTGGGAAACTTTGTCTCTGATCGCCTTAGCCTTAAGTAAGCCCGCGGTGGGAGGTGGACTTCCGCTGTGTTCTTTCCTGCAACCCAGACCCATATTCGTGGCTGCACCAGGACCCCTGCCAAGCAGCACGAGCCCGTTTGTGGGCAGCAACGTGGGGTTACCAGGTCTCCAGGCGGCAGGGTCAGGCTGGTCGGAGGGAGAATGCGGATTTCCAAGTCACCAGCTCGGTGCAGGGGGGCAGGAGGGGCGGGAGGAGGACGTGGGCAAAAAGAAAAGAATATGGAGAGAAAGAATTAGAGTATCAGGCCACCCAAAGGCAACCGAAACATGACATTAATTCCCCCGAAGAGCGCCCCTTGAGAGGGAGCTCCATACAAAGGGCCAGCCAGGAGGGCAGGAGAATCTGGCCGAAGCTGCCCACGTTGAGGGAATTCTAAATCTCACAACGCGGGCATCGCAACAAGCTGTTTCAGGAAGCTCGGGAAACATGCTTGAGGCCCAGCCCCGGCCCCCTGAGAACGCGGGACACCCCCCTAGCTGTGCTTTTTGGGAGGTGCCAGGGAGTGGGCGTTTGCAGCTCTCTCCTGCGGCCCCCCAGATGCCAGCCAGCCCCGCAGCCGCTCGGGCCGCGGCCCTGCACCCAGCCCGCCGCGCTCCCCCGCCTGCCCGACCCTGACGGCCGCCGCCGCCGCTGCGCTCAAGGTCGGCTTCTCCTGTGCAAGCCGGCGAGCCACCGCTGGACGTTTGCTTCCCCTTAGCGTCAAGTGAGGCCGCACCCCGGGAACCTGGGATATCCCAGCCTGGCAGGTGCCGGAGAGGGCCCGCAAACCACCCGCGTTCAGAGAACCTGCTCCAGACTTCCCGCGCTGTCTGCACAAAGAGAGACCTGGAAGAGCATCAGAAGGACAGACGGCTTCCAGACACGTGGATTTAGGATAGCGGCACTAGTATTACAAATAAAACCTCGAGCAGGGCTGCGGAGGGCAGGAGCGCTCCTGCGGACGGTGGGTGCCTGGCTGCTGATTCGGCCTCTATTTTTTTCCCCCTAAGACGAGGCTGGAGGAGGGTGACTTTTCCGGCAGCTCCGTTGTCCCCTCACTTCCCACACTTGTCTAGGTGGGTGTGGGGACACCCGGGAAGAAAAGGAACGCAGCGAGAGCGGCGTTTGCTCACGGGGGCACGGCCCCTCGACCTGTAGAGACGCCCAACAATTCCAGAGAGCGAGACCTCCACCCTCAACAAAATCAGGGGAGCCGCGCGCCCCCGGGCCGGGAGACGGCTCCGCGCGGCCTGGCGCTGGGCCCGGAGCCGAGGAATGCGGGCCGAGCAGGGAGCACCGCCTCCAGCCTGACGGAGAGCCACCCTGGGTGCTGCCGCCGCTCCCCGGGCCTGCAGACAAAGGCCGCGGCGAAGGGGCACGGGGCACGAGGAGCAGGGGGTGGGTCGGGTGGGGCCGGCGGGGGGCGGGGAGGGAGTTCGTCTGTGCCCACTTCCGGGGAAAGCCCAGGCCTGCAAACCCCGCCTGTGAACTTGGGGCCCAGGGTGGTGGAGGCTGGGCCTGGGGTCAGGGGCCTCAGCCGGGTAACCCCAGCAAGGAAGGGGTTAAACACAGCAGTGGCAAGCCTGGGAGAGCCTCAAACTGGTGGCTAGCAGAGGGGCCCACACACCTCTCCCTGTCCCAGGCGGGCAAGGGTCACCCAGGACCCCTGAGGCACGGCCAGGTGCCACGGAGAGCGTGGTGGGTGGGTGAGTGCCCAGGGAGGCCCGGCTGGGGAGGGGGGCGACAGGCCAGCAAGCAGCACTGTCTGCCTGGGGTCTTGGGGAGAGCTGGGGAAGCAGCAGCTTGTGCTCAGCGAAAGCTCCCTGGGCGTCGGGGGCACCGAGTGGGGGAGACACCCACCGGAGACCTCTCTCCTGTCCGGACCGCAGGAAGAGGCCCTCATTTTGATGCGTAGCTCTAGAGCTGGCCTGGGAGAGCTGGGGAGCTGTGTGGAGGATGGGCAGATCTCCAGAGCTAGAGACCACCGCGCAGGAAGCATCCCTAACCTGGTTTCTCTTGAAAACAGAAGCTTCTAAAGGCTGGCCACACTTGTGCTCCGGAACTCACACCCTGACCCGGTCTTGGCCCCGTGCCCACCCTTCCTTGACTTTCTCCCAGCCCAGGTGACTCTTCGGGAATCCCTTTGCACCCTGGGGCCCCTTTCCTGCTCTCTCACCCTGTCTCACTGCTGTTCTTAATCCCAGTCAAATCTAGATCCTTCCGGAATTTGGGCCCACTCGCTGTCCAGATCAGCCACAGCTCTGGGGTCTGGCGTGGACGTTTTTCTAGAACAGCCTGCGCAGAGTAGAGTCACGGTTGGGGGGTCAGACAGACTGTCCCACGACCTAACAGCTCTACTGTAAAGAAAATGTCCCCGAGATTTGCAACAACCCAGAAGAAAGGGACACATTCCTAAAAAAGTCCAGAGGAAGATGGGAAACATTGGTTTAGCAAAGGAATTGGGGGCGCGACACTCACTGAGCTAAGCACACCCCCAAACAAGAATCCCTATGGAGGGATAATGGAGTTGTGGAGAAAACCAGCCACCGCCTGCAATCTTGTGATCACTTACAGTGAAAGGACTTCAAGTATCTACCCACTGTCTTCCTTTTGACCTTCGGAAAAAAAACCAGAGCTTCAGAAGGGACTCCCGGCACACCTGCTTCCCCTCACGGAACACGAGGGTTTTTTCCTTCTCTTTCTTTCCCTAAAAGCCACAGATCATCACCAAGAGGCTGGCATAGTTTCAGCTTACACTTGCTGACCCTACATTGTTTTTGGAAATATGATTTGAGTAGCTAGAGATTGTCGGAACTTTAGGCAAGTTCAGGCTTAAGTTAGGATGTCTGGATCCAGCCCAGCTGATCTCCCTACAGCCTGTGAGACAGATAGCTCATTAGTCTGGGTTTCACGTCAGGAAGAACGTATCTACATCTTCGCTCTCGAACCTACACAATGGAGCAGCACCTTGCTTGGGGGTGGAGGGCTCATGTAGAGCTATGCGCTGGTTCAGCTGGGGGAGGGAGGATTTAAAAAAAACAACCTGTGTTCAAGTTGATTTATTTTTCCCTTTATCAAATAGAACTCTATAGTTTGATATAAAAAGGTAAAACGACCTCGTGATTGAAATTCAAACATTCTCTAGACTTGATTAAATCATCGATCAATTTCAGGGACTTCAACAACGGTGGGTCACCTCTCCAGCGTCAGTATCTAATTGGTGAACGTTCTTAAATGTATGCTATAGGGGCTATGTCCCACCCTGGTAAGTCCCTGGGCTAAGTGCCGGGGAGCCCTTGTGGGAGGGGTGGTGGCCCTTTACCAGTGCTTTCCTGTGCAAGCTGGGACGGGCCCCTGTGTCACCCTGCACAGTGGGTTCTTGCCCTTATGAACTGTGCTCAGGGAGTGCTCCCCAAGGCCCAGGCTGCCCTTCCCTGGGCTCCTCTGACGGCTCCTGCTGGGGCCGGCGACCCTCTCCGAACCTCCCTCTCCCACTCTCCTCTGCCTTTCTTCCCTCATCCCAGTACCTCTCCTCCATTTAAGGAAAAGTCCACAAAGCAATGTTTTCAAGCAAGGGCACAGGGCAGAAGGGCTCTCTTTCTCCTTCAAAACTCTTTCCTCTCTTCAGTTCCTCTAAAAAAAAAAAAAAAAAAAAAAAATTCCATTCCCAGCCTCTTTGTGTTATGTTTTACGTTATGGAGTTTCAGGGTTTTGTGTGTCTCATATCAGTTAATCCCTTAAGACACAACAGCCCCTGTGATGCCGGCAAAGTCTAGAGGCTGTGCCATTTGGAGTATTAGCACAGGCTGGGAGAGAGAAATGGGATCTGTGCGAGGATTTCCCACATATGCAGCTAATGCCCTTAAATTCCTCGGGATTTACACCTCCCCCTGTACCAGGAGCGGGAAATGAGAGCTTTCTAATTAACTACCTGCTTTCGGCTCTCAGTGGGTACTGCCCGGGCTAACTCGGGCTAGAGACGTGGGGGGCCCGGCGCCCGGGAGCCATGGTCTGGGCCGGCCGGCCTGGACTGGAAGATTGGGTGCCACGCCTGGCACACGCGCTCGGAGGGCACAGCGCGGGTTCCGCCAAACAAACGACACACTTCGGGGGACAGGTTTTCTATCTTATTTGCAGATACAAGTGCAGCCGCTCCGCGTGCAAAGCAGCCACGAGAAAAGCTCAGCCTGGAGAGCAGAATGCGAGCCCGGGCGTGGGCCGGTGGGAAGCTCACCCCGGAGGGGGCGGTCCCCGCGGCGGCCACCAGAACGCATTTAGGATCCGGGAGATCCGCGCAGGCGAAGGCAGGCTTGCAGCCTTTCTGCCCGGGCGGGAATCTCCTTTCCGCAGTGGAAACAACTCCTGGAAAACAGAAATCGAGCGAAGAGGAAAGCGCGATGCCTGTCTGCGGCCCGGGCGCGCGGAGAGCTCTCTCTCCGGGAGTCGGGACGCCTCGCCCTCGCCGGCCCCCGGGCGGGCCGCCTCGGGTCCGGGTGGGGGCCCCGCGCCTTCCACCCGCGCCTTCCGCCCGCGCCCGCCGCGCTCTGGTCTGCTCCGCCGGGCGGGGTTGAGGGGGGCGCGCCCCTGCAGCACCCCGGAAGGGCCTGGAGGGGTCTCGGGCGAGCGGCCACCGCAGGCCTCCGCGCCCGCGGGCGGTGGTTTCCACGGCGGAGGCGGGGGTGGGACGCCCCGCGCCGGAGCCTCCCGTGGGGCACCGGCCGGGCGCAGCGGGCACGCGGGGCGGGAGCCGGCTGTGTGCGCGCGGGGGAGGGCGGGGGCGCGCGCCTTTGCTCGCTCGAGTGTGACCCGGGCTCTTCCTTGCAGAGGTGGCAGCCCCGGGCGGGGGCGCGGCTCCTCTACCCCTCCGGGCACCGCCCTCCCCGCCTCGCCGCAGCGTAAGGTGGGGTGAGGGGTCCTCCGCGGGAGCTTCGAGTGCCAGACCCCCCGGAGTTTTCGTTCGAGGGTCCCCTTCCCCCGGCGCATCAGAGTCAGCAGCGAAGCCCGGGGCAGGAGTGGTTTTAGGGGCGATTCCTTGTGACTTGTCAGGTGCCCCGCCACGCCCCGGAGAGCGAGGGAGGGAGGGGGCGCTGTGGCTCCGACGCCGCCCGGCCGGGGAGGCGGAGAGGGCTACACTCGCGCCCCAGGCTCAGAGTAGGCCCTTGGGGACGCGCCCCAGCAGCGCCCCTGCCTTCGGGCGAGGAGGGGACCCGGGCCCAGTGGAGCCTCTCGGCTGGACAGCGAGGGCCCGGGAGTCAGAGGCCGGATCCCCGGGGCGGACTTCTCAGCTTCGGGCTTTTCCTTCGAGGTGAAAGCCGGTCCCTCCAAGCCCCCCGGTTCGAGGCTGGCGAGGCCCGGGCGCCCGCGGGGAGGCGAGGGCGCGGCGGGAGCGGGAGCGGGGGGCCCCAGGCTCGCGCGCCGCGAGGGCGGCCCCGGGCGCGGATTTGTGAACGAGCCGCCGAGCTCTCCGCAGCTCACAGATCAGAGGGCTGCGATCGCCCCACCGACGTGGTCCAATGAGCCGCTGCAATGAGCGCTTAGCGACAAAGCAGGCACGGCCCGGACTCGGCGGTTCCGCGCGGCGCCGGGCGGGGACGCGGGGGGCGGGGGGCGGGCCGAGACAGCGACTTCAAAGCCGCTCAGCGGGACTCAAAGAAAGGGTGGCGCTCGCGGCGGGGGCGCGGCCCGGAGCCGGGTCCCCACCCCCACCCCCGAAACGCCCACAGGCGTCCCGCCCGCGGTGACCCCGAGCTGGCGGCCGCCTCTGACCCACCCCGCGCGCGTCCTTGGCGTACCCCGGGGACCCTGGGCGCGCTCACCTAACCCTCGCCCCCTTACGTCCGCGCGCGAGTCTCCACGGCCTGGCTTCCCTAAGCAGCTGTGTTTGCAAAAGGCTCCCCCACTGCCCCCCCACCTTTAAATCAAAGCCTGTCGTTGCCTCCATGACGCTCCCGTTGTTAGGGGTGGGGGCGCAGACACCCACGTGTGCGCCCCGCGGGAGGGTCAACGCCTCTCTGTTCCCGGTGCCAGGCCCCAGAGAGCCCCCCGCCCCCCGGGGAGGGACCTGGCGGCCGCCGGGAGGGTCTTCAAGAAGGCCGCAGTCCAGTCCCGGCCTCGGAAGCCATCCCCCACCTACCTTAAATGAGGGAGCTGCGCAGGAGGCGGAGGGGAGGCAGGGGCGTGGGGGGTGGGGTAGGGAAGGCGAGAGAGGTCAGAGGTTAGAAAGGATTACGGCTCTGTGACCCCTCTCATCCTCAGTGGCCCAGGGAGGGAATCACTGAACCAGACGGTCCGGACATCTTTTAAAAAACCGAGTTTGGGGGCAGGGCGTAGGTCCAGCGAAGACAAGGAGAAGTCTAAATGACTTGAGGGTATGAAACAGAAGGGACAGCAGAAGTTGATAGGACCTAGGGGTGCCGTCAGGGGCACAGGGACCTAGGAGGAAAGAGGGCAGGGATTCCTGTCTTATGAGTCTTTGTTTTTAAGTCAATAAATTTCTATTTAAGGAATTTTGCATGTGATCCCTTCCACTGCCCATCACCTTAGTTCCTCCAAAGTCAAAATCATAATCTTCGAACCAGCCTTCTTAAAAAGAACTTTTTTTTCAGTCCGCACTCATCAAGTCGGACCACGTTTCTTTTCCTTGGGTTTCTTTGATCTCTGCATGAATATGGGGAGGCTTCAAACTGCTCCACGCGTAATCTTTGGGGTCCCCTTTCTCCACTGTAGGGCCCTAGAAGTCAAGTGGTAGGAAGGACAGCCATGGCTGTTTTGGCAAATAATCTAAAATTGTGATTCCTTAATTGTTGCTACTATTGAAGTCTTGTGTTCCTTCCTGTCTACTCCATGAGCCTGGTGGAAAACGTGAGGGGTGTCACCAGTCACCGCCGCAACCGTGCTGTGTTGGAACGGTCACCTGCATCTCCACGAGGCCACATTAACGATGCCTGGACACCAGGAGCCACGGTGACCACGGCTCTGCCTCTGACCCCTGGACTCCCCAGGGGCGGGGCTCAGACTCGCCCCTCCCTCCCACCTGCTGGGAGGCCCCTGGAGCTTTCCCATCCCCAGATTCCCCAGGATAAGTCCCTGGGGGGGGGGGGGGGGATGAACGGCCCCAGGCACTGGAGGAGCTCGACGTTTGGAGACTTCCCAAAGCTGTGGCAGCCAAGAGAAAAAGAAAACATGAGTCTGATGCATCCTTCTCTAGGTAAAGTCTCCTCTACTACCGTGCTGGCCACAACCTCACCCCCTCCCTCGTACACACACGCGCACACACGCACACACACCACGTCCCAGCGCTCTCGAGGGATGCGCCTTAATCAGCATCACTGCCCGGATGACAATCCAGATTTCTGTCCGGCTCTGAGCATGACATTCGTGCACCTGACCGCCTCCTGGCCGTCTCCACTCCGGGCTCTAGTAGGCTTTTCAAATGTACCAGTCCAAATGGGTGGTTGAGTCCCGCCTGCCTTGTCCCGCCCCCCCCCCCCCAGCACTCACTCCCTTCTACCTCTTCCGCTCCCTCTGCTGCAGTGGCCTCCTGACCGGCTTTCTACCACTGCTGGTCCCTGCAGTCTGAACAAGCCTCAGGAATTGCAAACCAGATGGTCTTACGTCCTTCGTCTACACCAGCGATTTCCAGGAATGCAGAGAATGAGCCACAAGGCTAGCTATAACCGTCCTTCAGGGCCCCACATGATTGCCTGGGGCCGTCTCCCTCACCCCAAGTTAGGCTGCTGGTCTCCCTCTGCAAGCCCGGGCGCCCTACTAATTCTGCTCCCCATCCCCCCCAGGGGGTTCTCTCCCCTCCGGCTGGAAAATCCTGCAGGTCCTTGCATACAGACGGCCCAGAGCGAGGCCTGTCTACAGCAGGGCGTGACCCGGTTGTGCATTCTTCCCGGCCCTTATGGCTCCGTGAAGTTGTGGGTGTCCCCGTGGGCGCTGTCGGGCTGTACTAGGCGGACCCCTGCCTCCTGCGGCTCCACCCCCGCAGCCAGAGAGCCTGAGCCCCAGCAGCCCCAGCCGGCACTCTCAGGCTGCGGTCTCGGAGCCCCTTTATCGTCTTAAAAATTATCGAGGGCCCCAAAGACCTTTCTTTGTTTGGATCATACCTATTGCTATTTATCGTATTAGAAATTGAAACAAAGGAGGTGCCCGGGGGGCTCAGTTGATGAAGCCTCTGCCTTCGGCTCAGGTCAAGATCTCAGGGTCCTGGGATCGAGTCCCGCATTGGGCTCCCTGCTCCGCGGGGAGTCTGCTTCTCTCTCCACGCTCTCTCTCTCTCTCAAATAAATGGATACGATCTTTAACAAAAAATTTTAAAATTGTGGTTAAAACAAGAAATTGAAACAAAGGGTGTAAACATATTTGTTGATTCACGTGTGATGAAAATAAAAACCTTGATGTTTACTTAAATAATACATTTCTTTTTTTTTAAGATTTTATTTTTATTTATTTGACAGAGGGAGAGAGATCACAAGTAGGCAGAGAGGCAGGCAGAGAGAGAGGGGGAAGCAGGCTCCCCGCTGAGCAGAGAGCCCAGTGTGGGGCTCGATCCCAGGACCCTGAGATAACGACCCGAGCCGAAGGCAGAGGCCCAACCCACTGAGCCACCCAGGCGCCCTAATAATATATTTCAATAAACATTTATGGTGTATCTCCAGACAAAACAAAATGAGTCAGCGGAGTGGTGTTTTACATTTTTACACACTTTAATGTCTGGCTTAATGGAAGGTAGCTGGGTTCTCATTTCTGTGGTGCAGTCCATTACTTTGGTTCAAGTCTATGAAAAAACCCAGCCTTTCACAGATGGGTAGTTAGAAGAGGGAGGAGCGCTTTATTAGGTTTTTTTGGTTGGATAATTGTGGACATCCTTCCTTAATACTACACCAAAATTCGACAAGTGGTGGTTTCTGGAAGGTTCGTTGCAGTGTGGAATCTGGAACCACATCGAAGAACATCTCACACTCCGATACATCCAAATCCCTGGGGCCATCTTGAATTTGAAAGGATCTTTTACCCATGAAAGATTTTGCACCATCATTCACTGGGTCGGGTCGTTTGGGAAATACTCGTTCTCTAGGTAAGGCAGTTCTTCCAAATGTTGACACTTTCATCACACGATACTGCAAAATCACATTTGTCATTTTACCCCTGAGTTCATCAGAGAAGTCTCTAAGGACTGGGAAGTTATCTGGCTCATGGTATTGGATACAAGCTTTCCAGAATTTTGTTTGCCCCTTGAAAACTCAAATTCGATCATTGGCAGCCACTCCTGTGTTCCTGGCCACGATAGTCTCAGTTCATTTATTTTTGAAAAACTATCTGTCAGATACCCAAGTCTGAATAACCACGGTCTGTCCGTCACTTGCCATTTCCTGTAAAACGGAGTTCCATGGCAGAGGCTTGCGTGGCTCCCAGCTCCGCGGACGAGTGCTTCTCGCCCGGACAGCCACACTCTGAGTGCCCAGCCCCTGTCTTCACCCAGAGCGCTGAAAAAATACGTACTCAAGGGCCCAGGTTTAATAAAACCACTTTTCCCTGTATCTTCAAGGGCATCCTCCAGTGAAACTGGCTTGTTTTTTCCTTTTACAAAACTGAGAGTGCGAGGCCGTGAAAGGCACGGTGCCCGCGGGCGCAGCGGGGGCCGGGGCGGGGGGTCCTGGGGAGGACCAGCCCTTGGCCTTGCCCGGGTGCTTGCACGTCCGAGCCCGTGTCTCCGGGGGCCGGGGTACATAGTGGCTCAGTATCGCTGCACAAAGCCGTGTGCGGACCCCCCCAAAAGGGTTGGGGGGACCCCCAGGGATCTACAGACCACATTTTGAGACCTGCTGTGCTAAATGCGTATTCGAAGCATGAATTAATTTTACTAGTCTTCCGAGGTGGACGTTGGGAGGTGTTTCAGATCAGAACTTCTTTGATTTTGGAAAGGTAACGCGGTGCACGTCCTCTGTGTGACCTGTGCGTGGCCCGGTGGGTGGGGCCAGCGCCCTGTAAGGAGACAGCGAGTGCAGGAAAAGGCACGTCGCTTGAAAGAGCCACCAGAAGAAGCCTCACATCCATTCAGATCAGGTTTTGCCACGAAATGAGGTTGGGAAGGGACTTTCAGTTTTGGGTCCCCGAGCCCACCAGGAGCTTTCCGGCTTTCTGACGTTTCCCTTTCCGTATCACTCGTGAGAATCCAAGGTCCACCGGGGCTCCGGCTGCACTGAAAATGGTAAAATCTAAGACTGAAAAAGACATTTTTGCCTTTGGGCAAACTTGAGTCCTGGGTGGCTAATATTGCTGGGAAAATGGCTAGTCTTTTCAAAATGGTAAGAAGTGTTCATTCTCCTTAATAAGGCTATGAGGGAAAACAGGTGGTGAAATCGGCTGTCTGATCTCAACTTTGATTTCACATGTCATTCAAATGTGGCCTTTTTTTTATGGTGAAACAAATAGCGAGCTTTCTGATCCCGACCGTTTTGAAAGGAAGTTTAGGAACGGAGCCTGCCCACACTGTGTGCAGCCGTCAGCACCGTCATGTCCGGGCTCATGTCGCCCCAGACTGAGGTCCTGTCCCTGTGAAGCACCTGCTGCAGGCCCCCCCCACGTCTGTGAATCCGAGCCCTCTGGGTGCCCCGTGCAGGGGGAGCCCTGGAGCATTTCCATTCCGGGACGGCCCTCGTCCACCCGGCATCGTGTCCTCCAGGGTCGTCCGTCCAGTGTCCCCCAGCTGACGGCCTCCTTGGGAAGGCTGGGGAACATCCCACTGTAGGAACACACCACGCTGTGCATATCCACTCACCCAGCGAGGGTCGCTCGGCTGACGTCAGGGATGCCGCGTGGACGTGGGAAGTCCTTGAGACCCCGCTTTCCGTTCTCTTGGCTGTGTGCCCCGAAGTGGGGTTGCTGGGTCACAGGGTGGTTCCGTTTGGAATGTTTCTGAGGCATTGTCCTACCGCCTTCCGCAGCAGGTGCACCTGGTGCGTTCCCGCCAGCGGCACACGGGGTCCTGGTGTCTCCTCGTCCTCGCCAGCACCTGGGGTTTCCTGGGGAGGGAGAGCTGTTGCCCCAGCCTTGCAATTCTTCCAGCTGTGGCCCGGCCGAGCCGTGCGGCAGGTGAAACTCGTGCTTCTGTCCAGTTCCCTTTGTGGGTGGAGGGGTGGTGGCCTGGGTCGGGGGGTGAGGTGGGGACGCAGCGGCGTGGGAGGCAGGGGGAGGGCTGAGGGGCACTCTGGTGGTCAGACTCTGTCCTTATGCTCTCCGTGGGCCTCCTGACCCTGCACCCCAACCTACTGGGGTCTCCCATTCCTCCCCCACGCCGCCCTTTCCTGATCTCCCCCATCCCGGGCCCACACTCATGTTCACTCACCTTCTTGGAGCCTCTGGAGAGAGTGTGGGGCACGTGGGGAGAGTCCCCAAGGACAGAGAGCACGACATCTTGTCCCTGGCACATGGCCGTAACACGGGTCACATCTATGGAACGATTGCGGTCCTGGCACTGTTCTAGAAACCTCATGCAGAACGATCCCTCCAAAGGCACAACAGCCCCGCGGGCTCTTGGAGCAGCCAGAGCTCGCCAGCGGAACCCCAGGAGACTGGCCTTACAGACTGGGCTCTCCAGACGGTAGGGCGCAAGTCTAAAACCCTCCTGGCAGGGGCAAGTTCCCGCAGGATTCCTCCTTCGCCAGAAACTTCCATTTTGCTCCTGCAGTTGATTGAACGAGGCCCACCTAATTGTGGAGGGTGGTCTCCTTTACTTACATTCAACTGATTGTAGATAGTAATCACCTCTGCAAAATACCTCCGCAGCGGCCCCTAGAGCGGGGTTTCCGGACGGGGCACTGGAGCCTCATCAAGTGACCCAGAAACCCCATCATTCAGGCTCAAGCCGCGATCAGAGTCAAAGGAAGGGAATTGAAGTGCAGGCCTGGGCCCTTCCCCAGGTCTGCTGAGCCCAACTTTCTGGGCAAGACCCGGAAGCCCTCACTGGAACGAATACCCCCAGTGACGGGAGCCCCCGGGATCTGAAGCCTCCAGTGGCGGGGTCAAGGCTTCGGAGCGTCCCCTCTGTCCCATGCACCTGCTGTCGTCAGCCATGGGCGCTTCGCAGGTAGGGACATGGGGGCTGCTTAGGTGTGGGCCCCGGGTCGGAGAGAGGATAAGGACCACGCATTGCTGGGTTGCCATCCTCCGGGGGCGGGGAGAGGCTGACCCCGGGCTCCTTGGGGGATTGAGAAAGCTTGACCCAGTCTTTACGTGGAAGCAGGACCAGACCAGGCAGCCGGGGTCTGCCGCTGTCACCCCCCGGCAAGCCGTGGCCGGCGATCTGGAGCCGAGAGCTTGTCCCTGCAGGGCCCACCAGGTCCCCCTGGGGAAGGACCATAATGCCCAGCGGCCTCCAGCAGAGGCCCCAGCCCTAGATTTCTTTCCAGAACGGCTCCCGCTCTGACCCTGGCCCTCGCCGGGAAGCCTCGCGGGGGCTGCAGAGAAAGGACGCGGCGTCTGGGGCTCCAGACTTGCCGAGTCAGTGTTGGGGGCATCCGGGGCCTGAGCTTCCGAGGCCGGTTTAACGGTTTCGCTGCCCACCTGAGGGGGTTTCGCTTTCCGCGGCTATACGGCCAGTAAGAGGCCCTGGACTCGTTTCCAACGCCAGAAGGTTTATTTACAGAAATGACGACGTATTTTCCAGAAACTTCCCCCAGACCTGTCGCACCCTGACCCCCAGGGGCTGGCAGCCGAGGGCACGGCGCAGTGTTCCCGGGGCACCCCGAACAGCATCACTTGCCGGACGATGATCTAAGTCCTCCCGGGCACTGAGGGAGCACTGAGCAAGCCCGTCGTCCTTTCTGGTTTTATCCCATTTTGTTTTTTCACAAAGAAGCTGGTGACTCCTTTCAGTGGACTTTGTGGGTTTATGACCAAGCAGGCATGCACGGGCATCCCACTGTGGCCGGAAGGTTCCAGATGGGCCGACACCATCACCGGGGGATCTCCTGGGACGCTGGTGTCGCGACTCTGGCTGGTCAGGCCAGCCGGAGACAGAACGGGGAAGGGTCGACAGTCACATTTAGGGCCGGCAGCCGAGCCCCCTGCCCCGGGTGCTCTGCCCCCGAGCTCCCAGCCCCACACCTCTGCTGCCCTTCTTCATTCCCACCTAAGAATGACTCCGTGCTGAGATCAGATGGCCTCAGAGTCGCCTCCCTCCACGTCCAGTTACCCAGGGAAAAGCTAAGAGCTCAGCCCGGGGGACCGGCTGGATAATTAGGCTGGTTTGGGGAAGAGAGGGCAGCTGAGGGCTCGTGAATCTGGGCACCTTGAGGGGATCCTCGGGCTCTATCCCCAGACTCGCCTCTCCTCGGCTCCCAGGCCTGCTGTCCTGAGAGGACAGAAAGCCCCTGACCTGGGGAGGGCGCCCAGCCTGGCTGGAGGGGGGGCAGACACAAGTTCAGAGCCTCAGAGCCACTCACGCCTTCCTCTCCCCAGCTTCTCTGCACGCAGGCACAGACCCATGCTTTCGTGAGTTTTCCTCGTGAGGGAGGGGTCCCGGGAACCCCGAAGCTCTGGGGCTGGAGAGGAGCCCCACCCACCGTGACCCCAACAGGGGGCCGGGGCCTGAGGGCGCCAGCAGCTCACCCAGGCCTCGTGGGCCCTCCGCTCTGGTTTCCACACCGAGACCCCAGCCTTGGGACGCGTCTGAGAAACAGAGAAAACTGTCCCCAAGGGTAAATGACGTGCCAGGGGCACTTGCGGTGGGAATCTGGAACCGTGTGGTTGCAGCGTGCGTCCCTGTCCCGTGGCGACGTCTGCGTCGGAACAGCCGAGGCCTCGTGTCTGCGTCCCTCGAGCACAGGCTCGGACCCGGGGCCTCCCTGCCCCCCAGCCCCGTCCCCTCTCTCGGCTTCCTTCACAGGACCTCCGGGGGTCACCAAACGGCCTGGGAGTTGGCCACAGCGCCCCGCTGCAGCCGAGGGCCACCGGTCAGCGGAGGAGCGCAGGCGGACTCAGGGACCCCGGCCCCAGGAGGCTGGCCCACTGCCCCCCGGTGCCTCCAGCTGGCTGGCCCTCGCGGCGTGTCTCAGCACGAGCCAGGAAGCACCGCGACCCTGCAGAGCCCCCTAAGAGCCTCACAAGGTCATAGATTCCACTCCCCCCGTGACACTCGGATGGGGGCCTCGGTGTTGTCGGAAGTGCACCTGTCCCGCTTGGGGGCTGGGTCTGTCTGCCAAGGAATGGTGTGACACCGCGTGGACGGCAGCCCTGTCTTCCAGTGCCGTGCAAGCAGGCGGCGCGGGGCTGGCGAGGCGGGCGCGCCCTAGCCTCAGCTCAGGCTGGAGCCGGCCCGTTTGGGTTCACTTGCTGGGAGCCTCGGGGGCCCCCTCCCCGCCCAGAGCCAGCACTTACCCTCTGCTTCTATTGGACGGCCCCTCCTTGCGGCTCTGCCCGCCTGGCGTCCCTCTTACAAAGATCCTCATGAGCGTGCTGGGCCCACGCGGGAAGCCAGGATCATCTCTCCGTCTCAGGACCGTCGTCACATCCACCGCGTCCCTTCTGCGGTGCAAGCTCGGGCCGCCACGACGGGACACCCCAGGCCATGCAGCAGAAACCACACGGTCCCGTCTCGCCCCGCGTGAGGCTGGAAGTCCGGTACCAAGGCGCGGCAGAGCTGGTGTCTGGCGGGGCCCGGCGTCCCGGTTCATGATGGACGGCAGCGCCTCTCCGTGTCCTCCCGCGGGGGAAAGGGAGGGGGAGCTCTGTGGGTCTCTCTTCTAAGGGCGCTGAGCCCATCCCGGGGGTCCCACCCTCCTGAGCTGGTCAGCTCCCAGAGGCCCCTCCTCCTAGCACCATCACACCGAGGATGGGGTTTCGACGTGTGAATGTGGGGGGACGAAGCATTCAGACTATACCAGTAACACACGCCCAGGTCCTGGGGACTGGGTCGTGGACTCCCCCGAGGGACCATTATTCTGTCTAACACAGACCATTATTCTGCGGGGATCCCGTGGGCACGTTCCGAGACCTCCGCACCATCCCACCGTTTCAGGGACAAGTTTGTACGCAGGACCGAATCTCGGGACAGCAGGTGGAATTCTCTCCATTCACGTTGCAAGGCAGGCTCTCGGCCTCATCACCCTCTCCCGAGTCAGAAGCTCCATGTCGAGGGGCACCTGGGTGGCTCAGTGGGTTAAAGCCACTGCCTTCGGCTCAGGCCATGATCTCAGGGTCCTGGGATCGAGCCCCGCATCGGGCTCTCTGCTCGGCAGGGAGCCTGCTTCCCCCTCTCTCTCTGCCCGCCTCTCTGCCTGCTTGTAATCTCTCTCTCTCTCTCTCTGTCGAATAAATAAATAAAATCTTTAAAAAAAAAAAAAAAAAAAAAGAAGCTCCATGTCGAGTCCCGGGCATGACTCAGGAATCTGTGTTTTTAATAAGCCCCTTGGATCATTTTCACGCACGCCAAGATTCCATCATCTCTCTTCTCGACAAAATAAGCCGTTGGCAAACAAACCAGGGACGGCCAAAGCCGAGACCTCCCCCAGCCCCCCTGCGTGTGCCCTCCAGGCCTCCGTGAGCTCACCCCACTTTCCTGCCCCTGCTCCTTGTGTACGTGTTTGTCTCCCCTCCCCCGCTGGGGTTCCAGAAGAGAAGGGTCTTCCCGCCGTGGTGCCCGGCAAGCGCCCCATGAAGGAGCCCCCCGCCTCCGGCCACACCCCGTAACCTGGCCAGCCGGGGGCAGCCGCGACACCCCCCTCGCTGACCTAAGGGGATTCAGGAAATAGAACCTGGCTGGGATGTATTGTATGCAGAACCACACCTGCCCATTTGTGTCCCGGCTACACTTGCAGATATTAAATGTTTTGCGCAGAAGCCCTTCAGATCCGCCTCCTTGGGGACAGGAGGCGCGGTGAGCGGGGCACGGGGCTGGGGTCCGGAGGGGGTTCTAGTTCTGACCATCGTGGAGCGGCTAAGCCGCTCTGGGCAAATCCCCACGCCGCCGTGGGCTTCCAAGACGAAGGTTTGGAAAGAGTCCCCTCTGACACCCGGAATCCGCCTGGGACTGTCCCTTCCACAGGTGGCCCAGGCGAGGGGATATTTTCTAGGCTAATTGAGCATCGCCCCCAATTCAGCCCTATCCAAAAAAAAAAAAAAAAAAAGGCCCTTGATTATTCACGTATGAGAACAAAGCTTTAAATAGCACGTCACTGCGTTTCCTCACCCAGCAGGCCGGGGTCTCTGCGGGGAAGCAGGTGCCCACGGGAACCTTCTCTGGTCTACATTCGAGGAGAGTCTGGCAGCTGGGAGCCGTCTCCCCCACCAGGGAGGGGACCTGCTTTCATCCCATTTCCATGTGGTGGTGATTCTCAGGCTATGACAATTAAAAAGATGGAGAAACCATTTGCATTTTTCCTGGGTGTTAATGACCTTCCAAACCGGTGTTGAATTGTCTAGTTTAAAACCGGGGAGCGCACGTCGCATGAATAATTCAACCGGTGCCGAGTTCTCCCACGCACAGGGTAAAAACCTCATTTCTGACCTAGTTCCTAAAGTTGAATCCGTTCGTGTAATCTCTGCATATGCTCCATTTCCGTTTCTTAAGGTGTATGTTATTTTACTGAGAGATAGCACATCCTAAGTAAACTTACTGTCAAGGTTTGGGGACTTAAATTGATGAAACAGAGACCTAATTTATTTTACATCACCTGGAGCCTTAAATTTAATTAATTTTCCGTCTTGGGCACAGACGCACCTACTGGCTCCCTGTGATCGGGCCCGAGTTGGCGAGTAAACACACAGACAGAAGGAGGCGCGGAGAGACCCGGGCGTTCAGGGTGACCTCCGGGGAGCCGAGGGCGCCGGGGGCCGCTGGGCGTCCGAGCTGAGGGACAACCGCGGGCGGAGCGTGCAGGTCCGGCGGTCGCTGCTGTCGGGGGGGGGCGGGGGGCGGCTCGGCTGCTTCCCTGGGAGCCTCGGAGCGGCAGGCGGAGGCTAATCTTCACCGCGCACACGGCTGGGATGCTTGTATCCCGAAGCGCGGGGCTCTTCGGCGGCTGAATCACGGAAACACAGGCCCCACCCTGAAGGTACTGAAGCTGAATTTCTGGGCTGAGCGTTGGGCATCCTTATTGTAACGTGGTCCCCGGGCGTTCTCAGCCAATATCGCCGTCCCGTGGCTGCGATGCAAGGGACCACAAACTCGGAGACTCAACACAATGGAAATGACCTGTGCCACCGCGCCAGAGGCTGGGGGTCTGAAACCACGGTGTGGGCGGGAATGTGCTTCCTCTGGAACCTCTAGGGGAGGGTCCTTCCTCCCCTCTTGCAGCTTCTGGCCGAGGCAGGCTGTCCTTGGCGCTCCTGGGCTGGCAGCCGCCTCCGGCCTCTGTGTCTCCCTGCGTCTGTGCTTTCCCGTGGCCGTTCTCCTTAGAGCACCAGGCACGTTGGGTTAGGGCCCTCCACACTCCGGTGTGGCCTCACCTTACCTAATTGCATCGGCCACGGCCCTATCTCCCGATACGGTCAGGGTTGCAGGTCCTGGGGGGGTGGGGGGCGCTCGGACGGCTCCGTTTGAGGCCACGGCTCCGGCGGTAACGGCACTGAGTAGGGGCCTCTGTTAGACCCTGAGAGTTACTCATCCACCTGCTCCTTGTGGGGGACAGATGAGCTCAGAGCGTTTCTATCGCTTCGTCCATTGATCCACACACGGGAACTGCTTCGTTGGGTCCCGCGTTCATTAGCCTCAGGTTTCCGGAGCTGAAAGACCGTGCCATGCGGAGCACTGCCAGGAGGGGGTCGGTGATGGACGGGGAGACCTCGATGCGCGCCGCGGCCAGCGCCCTGGGCTTTGGGGGCATTTTTGATAAACGTCTGACCCGACTGGCGAGGGAGGGAGGTATTTCCAACAAAGATTCATCTTCCTAAGAAAACTCAGTGTGTACGTTTGTTCGCGTCTCCCTTGAGATAATAGCTAATACTAAACAGAAGCTACTGTGCAGGGGCCCCGGACCCGCTGCCCTCTTGGATGTGCGCACCTCGTCATCGCAGAAAGACCGAATCTTTCCGACGGCTCCAGGGCCCGTGAGAGCATGGTGCCTTCAATGATCCATCATGGCATTTCCAGTCTTCGCAGTTTGAACGGTTTGATCCGATGGGAGTGCTTTCGTCTGCAAGTAACGGGACGCTGAATTACAGTGGCCAGAACCAACCCTTTCTCCCCGCCCCCGCTAAGACGTAGCGTGGCTTTGGCAGCCGGACCCCGTCCGGGTTGTGTCCTGTGGCTCCCTTGGCCTTTCTGTCATTTTCCGCCCACGACCTCAAGCAGAGAAAGGAGGGACAGGAGAGTGTTGCCTGGCCCATCTATCCCCTCCTGCAGGAAAGCCACAGCTCTCCCGGAATGCCCAGGGGTTTCCGCTACGTCTCGGCGGCCACACAGTGTCATGTGGACACCCTGAGCTCCCAGGGAAGCTGGGAAAGAGAACAGTTTGGTTTTCTAGGCTTCATAATAAAAGCAAGCGAACAAGAAGGGGGTTGGGTCACCCAAGCTATCACATCTGCCGCGAATGACACCCCGACATTCCATCAGCGATTTCAAAGCTCGTGGCGGTTGCTGGCCGTGCGTGGCATTCCTGGGCTTGGCCGCCCCTCTGGTGGGCGTCTCTGATGGTTGAGAACATTCGGGAGAGGGAGGTCCTCTCACCGTGCCCCCAGGAACTTCTCATCTGCTGCTCACCCTGGGCAGGCCACGGGAAGCCAGGGGCGGCTCGGGCTGCCGGGCCGGGCCATCCCTCCCCCTTGGCTGCCCTACCGCCGGGTTGGACATGAACGTCCACAGGATCCCTGGAGCCCGGAAGCTTCCGCCCAATGCCAGAGCCCCCGGGGCCAGGTTCTTGGGCTCCCCCACACCTACCTGCCTGTTTCTGCAGGTGCCTACCCGTAGTGGGCCCTCAGGCTCAGCGCCTTCCCTCGCTTCTGGGGCCCAGAGAGGCCATGTTCCCTTGTCCTCTGGAAGGGACATGGCAAGCCTCCTCTTGTAGTCAGATGTTTCTCTACCCGATGGGAGACACACCCCCTGATCCCAGACGTGGCTTGTGACCAGAGAACAAGGAGGCGCTGAGGGTCAGGGGCACCTGAGGGGGGCGGTGACCACACGTGGTTTCACTGTCCCAAAGTGTCACTGCTGTCCTCGTAACGTGTTCTGAACAACCCCTGCCTGACTTCACCTGTCTGACCCACGTTCCCTCCCTCAGCTTGGATCTGGGTATGGCCCGCGATTACCCCCATCGTAAGCCAGGGGAGCCCGATGTGCTCACAGGCCAAGTGATTCATTCGGGCACACGCGTTAGTGATGCTGACTGTACCCCCACGTGGTTTCTAGTCCCAGGGCCACGGGGCTAGACCACTGACGGTATTGCCACGAGTGCGGCGGTGCAGGTGAGAGCACAGCAGGTGTGTCGACGCGGGTACGTACTTGTCTCAGCCTTTGGGTGGGGCGGATGGGCTCCGAAGCAAGTCGCGTGTTAGAGAGACCCCTTCGTTGTCTCTCCCCCCTGCACCCACGCAGGGCGGGGTGGTCAGGAGCCCAGGCAGCTCGTCACCTGGCGGCCAGGTCCCTCATCGGGAGCCCGAGACGCGGGACAAGCCACCATCAGGTCTCATGTGGAGTGGCAAGCCTGTCCACGCAACAGCCTTGTCGTTTTGGACTTTCTGGTCGGTTTAACGTCGTCGGTGGGAAAGCACCGTCTCGGGTCTGACCCGACCCCCGGATGGCAGACAGACAGACCGCCCAGCGGCGGGGCTGTGACGGTGTTGGAGGCGACTGGGTCTGACCCGTCCCCTTTACCGGGGAGGACGCAGGGCCCAGAGCGGGGAACCGCCTGCTTCTCTTGGCTTTTCTCTCATTTTCCACCTCGTGATCAGAGGATTTGGGGAAGCTGGACTAGACCCCGAGCAGTCCGTGTGTGCTGCACACCCAGCGGCCCGGGCAAGGCTGTCCGGGGGCCGATGGCTGTCTCAGACCCGCTGTGCCCACGCCGAACCCCGGCTCCGAAGCCCACCTCCCCGCGGGAGGTCAGTGGGGGCCAGCCCATCCTGCAGCCGGCCCGCCAGCAAGCCAGCGCGCAGCAAGTGTTTCGCGGCTTTTCCAGCAGCGCGGGCTGAGGGGCTGCCCAGCTCTGGGTCCGGGCTGAATCCGACAGCCGCGGTGGCCCCCAGGCCGGCCGGCGCACCATCGGGCCGCGTGGACGCTCAGAGGCTGAAATCCTCTCGCCAGCCTGCTGGGCCCAGGGCCGCACACGCCCCAGTCCTCTTACCGAGGACCCACAGATTGGAATGGAAGAGGGCGGACCAGAGGGGACCGAGAGGACGGGGTGGGGCAAGCGGGGCCCAGCCCTGCCCCGGGTGTGCTGCCCTGCTCACGCCCCCTCTCAGTCCTCGATGGCGAGCACGGTCCCCCACGCAGCAAGCCATGTCCACGCTGCCCCCGACCCCGTAGTGGCCTTCTAGGTGTCTCGTGGGTCCCCTCCTCCTTCCTTTCTAATACGCAGGACGGGGACTGCTCTTTGGAACCACTGACCTGCCGGCACCAAGTGGGGTTCCCCTGGGAACTGACTTCCCTCCCCCACACGCAGCCGCTCTCCACCACGGACGGCCTGACGTGAATGTGCATCCCCTCTGCTCCGAGGCGGCAGCCCTGCAGTGTCGGGCGGAGGCCCCTGGAGGCCCCCCTGCCTGGCCCCCTCCCTCCCTGCTCTCTTTCCCCCTCCCTCTGACTTATCACCTCTGCAGTCACTTTTTTTTTTTTTTCAGATTTTATTTATTTTTATTTTTTTAATATTTTATTGATTTATTTGAGAGAGAGAGAGAGAGCACGGGCAGGGGGAGGGGCGGACGGAGAAGGAGAAGCAAACTCCCCACTGAGCGGGGAGCCTGATGTGAGACTTGATCCCAGGACCCTGGGGATCATGACCTGAGCCAAAGGCAGACAACCGACTGAGCCACTCAGGCGCCCTAAAGATTTTAGTTTTTAAGTGGTTTCTACCTCCAGCGTGGGGCTTGGACTCGCTCCCCCAAGATCAAGAGTGGACCGTCCACCGACTGAGCCAGCCGGGAGCCCCGCGGGGTCACCCTTGATCACATCGCCTGCTTCTGCAGACCCTGCACAGACACCTGCTCCCGGTAAGGTGCGCGCGGAGTGAAGAAGTGGGAGCTGCAGCGTCACGGAGCTCAGCGGCAGCCCGGCCCAGAGCCGAGCCCGGGTCTGCACCAGGCTTTCCCCTGTCCCTGGCCTCTACCCCACAGAGTGGCCCAGGGCAGCAGGTCCCTGATGTGACCGCCTTCCTGGAGACTCACAGCCGAGTTTCCTCCTGCGGGGAACCATGCCCCCCTGTGTTCTCCAGACCCCGTGGGGCGGGGGTCCGGGGAAAGTGGGGGTGGGGGTCCCGGGACAGTGGGGGTGGGGGTCCCGGGACAGTGGGGGTGGGGGTCCTGGGACGGCGGGGGTGGGGGTCCCGGGACAGCAGGGTGGTTGTCCTGGGACGGCGGGGGTGGGGGTCCCGGGACAGTGGTACGGTATGGAAACCATGCTGCCGTTGGGTCGGAGTGCCTGGGGCTGGTGGCGGGGGGGCCGGGCTGGTGCGCCGTCCAGACCGGACATCTTCGGTCCACTGACCTGGGTGGTGCAGGGCCGACCTCTCACCTCCATCCACCGGACGGGACCGTAGATCACCATGGATGTCAGCATGCACCAGATTTGACCCCTCAGTGTCCTGACTCGGTGTCTGGGTCACAGTGGACCGGGAGCAGCTGCCGCGCCGCGCAGGCGAGCAGCCGTAACCGCTGAATCCCGTGAATAGCGAGCACAGTGACACCCGCACTCGCCGTGACCCCGGAGCCTGGGCGGGTGGGGGGTGCAGCGGACAGAGGCGCTCCGTGCCCCACAGACCCCGGGGCTCCCTCCTGCGGGCGGACCCCGGGGCTCCACCACGGTCTTCTCACCTCCTCCTCCCGGTGTTGCTTTCCCTCGTCCGGAGCCCGGAGTTTTCCTGAACGGAGTTCCCCACACTGTGTTCTGGGAACGTGAACGCATGCTCCTCAAAGAAGAGCGTCCTGCTCAGGAGGAGGTCTGGGGGGCTCTGGGGGGGCCCCGCGCTTCCTCAGATGGCCCTGCCGTTTTCTGAGGGCTCGGGTGGCGCCGTGGTGGGAGTCCTGAAGGCTTGGCAGGACACAGGCACCTGCTGCTCCCGCGGAGGCGGGGCCCCGAGTGGGATGGGGGCACAAAGAAATATCAAGAATGCCATGGTTTCGGGGCGCCTGGGTGGCTCAGTGGGTTAAAGCCTCTGCCTTCGGCTCAGGTCATGATCTCAGGGTCCTGGGATCGAGCCCCGCATCGGGCTCTCTGCTCAGCGGGGAGCCTGCTTCCCCCTCTCTCTCTGTCTGCCTCTCTGCCTACTTGTGATCTCTCTCTGTCAAATAAATAAATAAAGTATTTAAAAAAAGCTTAAAAAAAAAAAAGAATGCCATGGTTTTCCCCCAAGAGAGCAGGTTTCGGGGGTGTTGGCAGTAGGGGGTGCTGGGTGGCCGTGGAGGGCACCCCCGATCACGGAGTCACGGAGGCCGGGTGCCACGTCATTACCCTGAGCGGTCTCGCTGTGGAAAGCCCACAGCCCCGGGAAAGGAAACAGAGCCGTCCCCAGTTGGTGGGGATGAGGGGTCCGTGTGGCCGGACCCTCGCAGGGTGCACAGGCCATGGGAGGCACTGCTCTGCCCACCCAGCTCAGGGCCCTTGGGGGGACCCTCCCGTGAGCGATTCTGGAGCCGGAATGCACAGTGCTCTTCCCTGAGGCCGGTGTGAGGCCGTGGGCCGGGGACCCCACCCACGGCCGGGCGCCCCACCCACGGCCGGGCGCCCCACCCACGGCCGGGCACTCCACCCACCGCCGGGCGCCCCACCCACGGCCGGGCGCTCCACCCACCGCCGGGCGCCCCACCCACGGCCGGGCGCCCCACCCACGGCCGGGCACTCCACCCACGGCCGGGCACCCCACCCACGGCCGGGCACCCCACCCACGGCCGGGCGCCCCACCCACGGCCGGGCGCCCCACCCACGGCCGGCCGGGCACTCCATCCACGGCCGGGCGCCCCACCCACGGCCGGGCACCCCACCCACGGCCGGGCGCCCCACCCACGGCCGGGCGCCCCACCCACGGCCGGGCACTCCATCCACGGCCGGGCACCCCACCCACGGCCGCGCGCCTGCTGGTCTCTGGGCAGCCGGGCCTGTGGAAGCAGAGCCCCGGCTTTGTGCATCTCCCCGGAACTAGATATACTTTCCGTTCCGAAGATTTCACCTCTAAACCCGTGCGCGGCCCATTTGCAGGCCGGGCGGTTGTGGTCTCTGCCGCTAACTCTCCCCGAAACCTCTCCCGTCTCTCCCCCGGCTCCTCGGCGTTCCCCTCCCGCCCGGGAGCCCCCGAGAGCGGCTTTGATAAATCTATCAGCTCTAACAGCCGGGATTCAGGCCACTTCTCAGATGAGTGGCAAGTCTGTCATAAAGTCCTTAGCGCTGAGCCCCGGTGAATTTAAGGGTAAGTCTTGGATACTTATTAAACTGGAGGCCTTGCAGAAAAAGGTATCTTCTTTTTTTTAATGCAATAAAATTCCTTTACAAATATCTCCTGTCCCAGTTTGCTGAGTCCCTAGAGACCCAGCTAAGGCACCGTGAGACGGTAAGCCGCCCTCTGCCTTCCGGGCTCCGAGCCGCGGCGGGGGCTTAACGGGCGCCAGCATCCTCGTCTCTCAGAAACGTGCCTGACACTTTTTGTTGAGTTACTTTGCTCGTGTGGAGCTTGGAGCTTTTTGCGTGCGTGTGCGTGGGTGCACGCCGGCGTGTGTGTGCATGCTGTTGCCTGTGGGTGTGTGCGGGTGCGCTGAGCCGGTCACTGGTGTGTCGCCGGTGTGATGAGCGCTAACGGCATCCAGAGGGACGTCTCCGCGCGGCCCGGCGGGAGCCGATGCAGCCACCCCGCTTCAGCTGGGACGGGATGGGGCATTGGGCGGTCCGGGAGCTGGAGCCCTGTCCCAGCTTGGGTTCTGCCCGCTGGGCCCCAGAGCAGGCCTCGGGTGCTGGGGGAGGGGCAGTCGCTCGTCAGATATCCCCCGGGGCTTTGTGCGCGACCCTCTGCAGACCTCCCTCCCCTGCCCCCCCAGACGGGTGCAGAACGAGAGCCGAGATGATCCAATCGGGGCTCAGGCTTTGGAAGATTCCTTCTCTCTGTGGACGGAGGGGCACAAATGACTCCCTGGGCAACTGAAGTGCCCCCTCCGCCCCCCTTCCACCCCTCTGCCCCCGTCCAGAGGGAAATCCAAACCACGGTACATCGAAGGACTTGCCCAGGCCTGAGACTCAGGGGCAGAGTTTGGGGAGGAACGAGTCCGCACTCGACATGGACTTCAGAGCCGTTTGCAAGCCCTGCTGGGGGCTAGGGGTCTACTCCACGTCTTAGGGCAGTGTGGGAGGAGGGTGGCACACGGACCTCGTGACAGCCCGCTCCAGAGGGGGCGGGGGGGCCCAGGGGCTCCCGGGCAGTCTCCACGATGCCTCAGGTCTGAGCGGACAGAGTCAGCGCCCAGCCTCGTCGCCTAGAGGAGAAAAGAGCTAAGAACAAAGAAGTCACGAAATGGCCTGGGGTCAGCGGAAGATGACCGCCCCAGGCAGAATGTGCTGGTCCGTGGGGCTTTCAAAGATGCCCAGAGCCCGGTCAGGCCTCCTGGGTCTGCGGGGCAAGGAGAGGCCCTGTCCAGACCCGCTCCAGGCAGGGCCGCTGGGAGGGCTCGGCTTCGGCGGCATGTCCAGCCCCCGGCAACTGGCTGCGGCTCCCCGAGCAGGGCACGCAGCCCGGACACTCCTGCGGGCCGGCCGGTCCGTCCTCAGGCGGGACCCCACAAGCCGTTTCAGCAGCACAGCCGGGGGGCCGGGGCTCGGGCTGTGGAGGGGCGGCTGCAGTGACAAGGTCAAGTACTGGGTGGGGTGGGGGTGCGTGGCACAGAGCAGACGGGGATGGGCACCCCCGCGAAGCCCCACACTGGCTCCTGGGAGAAGGCGGGGTGCCTTGCAGCAGGGAGAACGAGCCCTTCTTCCCCTGAGTGTGCCCACAAGCATCTCGGCGAAGCTTTGTTACAAGGAGCCTTGGTGTGGGTAAGAGGAAAACAAACCACCCCCAGAAAATCCAAGGAAAGGATGTGCAAGGTGACGTCACAGAGAGGAAGTGAGACGGAAGCCAGCACAGGCAAAGACGCCCGGCGGACTGACTGTACCCAGCCTGCGTCCGCCAGAAGGAAGGAGGTGGCATTGGCTTGCGAGGCCTGGTGACAGTGACACGGCGGGAGTCAACGTCCTGGAAGGCCAGTATCTACTAGAAATGCACGTGGTCACCAACAGGTAACACGCCTGCCGTCTGGGATGTGTTCCGAGCTCGACGGCCGAGCTCCACGGAAGACGGTCAGTAACAAGTCGACGATCGTGAGCGCATTTCGGTTTATTGTTCTCTCCTCTGGACTTTGGTGAGTGTTTGAGATTTTCCTTAATATGAGTTTACAAACGAAAAAAGAACAGCGTGTGCATGTCTGGGGAGGATGTGGGGACCGGATTCCCTCGGATGGTGTGGGACCCGCGACTCACGGTTTTGAGAGAGCGATCCAGCAGTTTTCAGCACACAGGTAAAAGCACAAGGAGGCTTTAGGACAGAATCCCACTATAGGTAACTTGCCCTGTAGAAAGAGAGGCGTTGGTATCTGAGGACGTGCACACGAGGATTAGAGGGGACGGTGGCCCCGGCAGAGACCGAGGGCCAGCTGTGGTGCCAATACTCAACGTTGTGGGCTGGATTGTCCCCCGGGGTCTCTATGTTAGAGCCCTGACCCTCGCCCCTGAGAATGTGATTCTATTTCGAAGAAGGGCCTTTAAAGACATAATTAAGTCACAGCGCGTTCTTTAAGGCGGGCTCTAACCTATGATTTGTGTCTTCATGCAAAGAGATCAGGACAGAGACCCACACGGAGGAAAGACCACGTGAGGACACGCGGAGAAGACGGTCATCCCCAAGGCAAGGGTGCCTTCTGGAGAAACCAGCCCTCCCCACGCCGGGATCTCAGTCGCCGAGCCTCCAAGACGCGAGCAAACACACATCCGTTGTTCCCGCCTCCTGAGGGGTGGTACTTTGTTATAGCTGTTGCAGCAAATAGATATACTAACCTCATTTATTTAAAGCTTTTGTTTATTTATTGGAGAGAGAGAGAGAGAGAGAGCGAGCACAAGCAGGGGGAGCGGCAGAGGGAGAGGGAGAAGCAGACTCCCCGCTGAGCAGGGAGCCCGACGTGGGGCTCGATCCCAGGACCCTGAGATCCTGACCTGAGACGAAGGCAGAGGCTTCACCGACGGAGCCTCCCAGCCATGCCCTAACCTCGTTTTCATAAAAATAAGTAACAGCAAAAATCCCCTGCACACGTGTGTGGACACGCGTGTGCTAGTGGAGAGCGTGTGGCCGGCTCAGATCAGGCGCCTCCTGTGGTCACCGGGGCCGAGTTGGAGGCTTACAGGTACGACTGCCCACTTCCCTTTCTATTTTGTGCCCGGCCTCACCCTGAGCAAGAAATACGGGCAGCAATTGCCTGAGACTCGCAAAGGAAAAAAAATGAGAGAGAAAAAGACACATGAAAGAAAAAGATTCTGGACCATTATCAGGAGACCGGGTTCAATGGAGATTATAAATTTCCAGACGGTTCCAGAAATCCTGCATAAAACTGCCTTTAAAAAAATGTTTAGTAAGTATACAAAATGGGAATTTAGGGAAAAAGTTGAACACTTTTACTGAGGTTTCTTTCAGATATAAAGTGAGTCTATGCTCATTGTCTAGGACCACGACACTGATATTTATAAGCAGGTTTCCCCACAGAATTATCGTATTTTTCTCTTTCAATAGAAAAGGACATTTTCTGGTAGTTCCATAGAGAATCTCAAGGTCACAGACCCGAGGGGAATGGAGCTCTAGCGTCGGATCCAGGGACAGATCTCGTTCCCCCTGCCGAGTCTGGAAATCTCCAGGTCCCTCTCCTGACGCGATGAATCCTCACGCCACGCTCCAGCCTCGTGCAGAGCGGCCCCCGGGCCAAGGAGGGCTGAGCTCACTCCCGTCACCGGGAGGAGTGGCAGGACCCAGACGCAGACCATGTCCTGTATGTGACACCTACCGGCCGGCTTCCCTCTTTGTTCAGACGCTGTAACGAGACACTGCGATCTTCACTATAGCTAGTGCCCTCCCGGTGCAGCATTTTTTGAAATCACTTTATGAGAATAAAGACCCAGACACAATCTAGATCCACTGCATGCTAATCAATGAAATCAAAATTTTAGAATTCAAAACATTTCAGTGTCTTTAGAAACACAAACATTTTAGGTGGGTGTGGGGGGGTGGAGAAGAGGCTATATTTTCATTTATTTCTAAGCATTTATATCCAGTTTTAGACTCAGCTTCACCCACGGCTGGTTGGTTATTCTCCAGAAGTAATTGTGAAATGAATTTCGTCTTGGTGTTTCCATCTTGAAATCAGGTGTGGATTACTACCCACGGTTGCCATGAAAAAGAGATGCCAGGAGAATTCCCGTTATTCCTGCTCATTGTAATCAAGGGACTGAAACTCTAGGGCAGATTTTCCTGTGTCTCCTTCACTGCTGTATTCACTGCGCCCGGAATAGAGGTCCCAGGAAACGCCTGTTGTATGAATGAATGAACGAACGAATGAATGAATGAGCAAATAAGTACATCAACAAGATTGAGTTCTTTTTTTTTTTTTAAGATTTTATTTATTTATTTGGCAGAGAGAGAGAGAGAGAGAGAGAGATCACAAGTAGGCAGAGAGGCAGACAGAGAGAGAGGGGGAAGCAGGCTCCCTGCCGAGCAGAGAGCCCGATGTGGGGCTCGATCCCAGGACCCTGAGATCATGACCTGAGCCGAAGGCAGAGGCTTTAACCCACTGAGCCACCCAGGCGCCCCAAGACTGAGTTCTTTAAAAGGTCTACAATGCTGTGTGTTTGTCCACGTACCCATTCGGCCAGTGAGGGGAAAAATGGCCCCCCGAGCACGCTAAACACCTGCCAGATGGCAAACGTCATGAGTCCAAGTTGGGATTCTTGACCTCAACCAGCTCCTACCCCGGTGGGCGTCCCGGACATCCAGAAGGAGACACAGAGGAACACATCCTCTGGGGCCACACCTGGGGCTGCTGCTTCTTTTCTTTTTTTAATTAGGCTTTTTTGGTTATTTGTTAGTTTATTTATTACTTATTTGTTTTTATTGAAGAGCGGTTGGCACACAACGTGCCCCTGGTTTCAGGAGTGCGACACGGTGACTCCCAAGTCTACCCTGCGTGCTATGCGTACGGCAGGCGTCGCTCCCATCTGTCTCCGCATGGCACGGTCACACCACCACCGACCTATTCCCTCTGCTGCACCTTTCATCCCCGGGACGCATTCGTCCATAACTGGGAGTCGGTCTCTCCCACAACCCTTCACCCACTGCGCATCCCTCCAGCCCCCTCTCCCTCGGGCAACCGTTGGTTTGTTTTCTGCACTTATGGGTCTGTTTCTGCTTTTTGTTTGTGCTTTTGATTTTTTTTTTCCAGCGTCCTCATGTAAGTAAAATCTTTCTCTGTCTTTCTCTGTCGGACTTACTTCACTTCGTGTACTAGCCTCCGTGTGGCTGAAAATGGCAAGATCTCATTCTTTTTGATGGCCGAGTAATATTCCACTGTGTACATACACCCCTCATCTTCTTTACCCATTCAGCTCTCGACGGATGCTTAGGCGGCTCCCATATCTTGGCTCTTGTAAATGATGCTGCAGTGAACACGGGGGACCTGGGGCTTCTTTCCTACAACCCAGCCCAGAGAAGAGGCTCCTCTGGGAGGCAGACCAGGTCCTGAGCACTCATGTCCTCTCACCCTCGGAACTTCGTGTGGGGACCACTGTTTGCCCCAAATGCCCTGTCTCACTTCCTCCAACTTGACTCAGATGCCCCTCTTCTGGTGGCTTTCTGCACATGCAGGTCTGGGGCTCAGGGATGGAGACTGAGCCAGCTGGGGCCACAGCCCTCATGGCACCTTTGTACATCGGGAGTCTACGTCTTCTGAGCCGGTCCTCTCTGCAGACTGGGAGCATCTTCCCAGGACAAAGTGTGGATGAGTAAGGACTGAATCAGGCACAGAGACCTGGGGCATGCACTCTGCCCCACCGTGCCTCAGTTTCCCCAGGGCCACGTGATGAGCGACACAAAGCGTCCATAGAGAGGATGCCCAGAGGGCTTTCAGGCTGTGAGGACCCAAGAGGTATGAACGCCTCCATATGCCTTTGCCCTACCCCGTCCCAGGAAGTGCTTTTGTGGGTCTCCCCACGTCTGCTTTTCGCCCCCCTCCTGCCGCACAGGCAAGAATTATTACCCTGCCTGATGGGCAAGGAGGGTCCAGAAGGGACAAGTGACTCGACCAAGCTCCAACATTTGTTGATGGCAGAATCGGATTTGGACCCAGAGCTCCACTATCCGTCCTCACTGGGTGCCTCTGCTTTCTGCAAGGTTCCCTCGTGGGGCTCAACCGCATTCTTGCGGCTACGATGATGACAAGGACGATGATGATGGCGGCTAACTTGTATCGAGCACTTGTAGTGTAGCTAGACCTGACACTCCTATGAGTTCATTTCATCCCGACAGCAGCCTGATGGGGTTGATACTGTTATTATCACTCCCGTGACAGACGGGCAAACTGAGGCTTAGTGGGACCCAGCAGCTCCCGCCGTCACACTGTCCTCATGTCCCCGGCCGCTCCCTGGTTGTGGCAGTGTGGTTTGATGGGCAGGGCGATCCTAGGGGATTCTAAAACCTGACAGTTGGGTTTTAGGGCACGTGTTGGATACTGTCCCATACAGGGAAGGGACCAAAGCACCCCCAACACCCCAGCCTCCCGCCTGTGGTGGGGGGGCACTGAGGGCTCTCAGCAGCAGTGGGTGGGCCCCCCTTTGGGGCCGAATGCCGTGCGGGCTCCCAGAAGTCCTCCTTCACCACCCTCCTTGGGGAAGGTCGTCCGAGTTTCTGAGAGAGGGGCCGTGGGGAGTCAAGGTCACTGCAGAGCCCAGATGCGACCGTGACCCAGGGAGACACAGAGCAGGGGGCCCGAGGCAGCTGTGGTGGGGCGCGAGTGCAGATCCAGCACCCCAGACTGGCTTCAGGCTCATGGTTGAAGAGGCAGAGAGCTAACGAGGACTCCTGGCTGGAGACGTGGGCGGCGACTGGGGGTGTCTCTGGGTTCTCCATGATTCGGAGGTTTCCAGCCAGTGCGGCACACCAGCGTGAGAGAGATCAGAACCGAAAGCCCAGAACTGCTCCTCTGTCTCCCCCAGGCTGCCAGAGTTTGGAGAAGCTTCGCGTTACGATTCACTGTGATTACAGAGGAAGGCAAGCAGGTGAGGAAGTTGGTCTCTCCTAAGGCGCCGTGACTGAGAACAATGACTAGCCTCCCTCCGGAGCCGGGAGCGCAGGCGCGCGGCCGGCCGCTCAGGTCTCCAGCCCCGGAGTCCGCGCGCAGACGGATGCTGTCTGGGCGATTTCCTCCGCGCGCGGCTCTGTGACTCGCCGGCCGGGGCTGGGGGCGCGGGCGAGCCTCCGTGCCCTGCGACTCTCGGCAGGTTGTGTCTTCTGTCCGGGCCTCCAGAATGGGACCCAGCATCCTGACCTCCCACGGAGGGAGGCCCGAGGGCACGCCAAGGGCAGCGGCGGGGGTCCCGGGGCGTCCGCGGGGTGGGCGGGTGGAGTCTGGACACCGGAGCCCTGTCTCTGGGTCTAGACAAGGCTGATGAGATGCAGGGGAGGGCACCTGAAGTGTGGCCAATCCGCAGAAGCCCGACGTGCCCTCAAGCAGTTCCGAGATGCAGAGAGATTTGGGGCGTGGGAGACCGGCAGGCGGAGCCAATCTCAGCGCGAGAACCTCCCAGCACCCACATAACTCCCGGTTTCTCCAAAAGACCAGCTCCCAGAAGCGCCGGCTTCTCAGGGTCTCCTGGGGGGTGGGAAATCCTTGTTAGAGGAGGCTGTTCCGGAGACAAGGACTCACCCACACGCCGGTGTGCACACACTCACACACACAAACACACACGCTCCGCCATCCGGAAACCGTCTGCAACCCTGAGCCGCCGGACATCCGAGCAGGAGCTCCGGCCCCAAGGCCCCAGGGTCAGCGTCGGCCGCGGGCTCGTCTCCGGCTTCTCGGACGAAGCCCCCTGTGCTCTTAGGCGTCTGAATCCGCTCGGCGCCGGGGCCCTGGGTTGGGTGCTGAGCGCCCCGCAGTCGGGTCGGGCCGCTGAGGGCTGACGGGGCACAGTCACCTGAGCAAACTCTGAGCCCGCAGGGGATGGGCTCGGGCAGGGTGGCCACGGAACGGCCACGCACGAAGATGTGGTTGTTCTCGGCAGCTCCCTCCACCCGCTGCAGTCAGCACCAACCCGGAATAACCATACTCCGACCACAGGCCATTTCTGGGTGGGGCTGTCCTCAAACACAGTGGTTAGCCGCTTGTCTTACAGTGGTTTGAGTGTAGGAACGGGGGAAATCCTCCCCCATCCCAAATAACTTCCTATCATCATGCCTCTGGACCTAGATTTTCACTATTAGAGGCTCATTCCTTTGGCTGAACCTTCCTTTACTCCACGGAGGCTTAGCGGATTACCGCCACTCACACAAGGTGTTAATGGCTGTGGGATCCTGAGGGGAGCTGGGTTTGGGGGCGCTGCAGTGAGCCTGGAAGAGGCAGGAGAGCCCCTCGAGAAGAAAGTGAACCTGTCCACGTCCAGACGGACCCACGTCCACCCTGCCTCCCTGTTGGTATGCAGGTGCTCACATGGGAGCAGGGCGGGATCTCTTCCTAAAAGCGATACACAGACATTGTGGTAACAAGTTACTATATAGGTATTTACAGTTAGAAAAAAAAATTTTTTAATGAAGAATTATCCCTGTAGCAAAGAGTGCTTAAAATTGTAGACTCTGGATCCAGACTGCTTGGATTTTAATCCACCTCTTGCACTTATTAGTTGTGTGACCTTGAGTGAGTGTCTTCCCCTCTCTGTGCCTCACTTTCCTTGTCTTTCAAATCCCCTCCGATCTTTTCTTCTATTCATCCACCTGGGAGGGGACAGGAATCCCAGCCCTGAGCTCAGGGCCTGCGGAGGACACAGGGGCACCGGTGGTGTCTGATGACACGTGAATAAAACTTAGGGATGAAGGAAAGGGGGAGGGGACGCACAGCGACACAGGTGCAAAAGCCCACAGAAACGCACACATGACTTCTTGCCGGACACAGGCCGCCAGGGTGCTAAGCGGGACACGCACTTGCACGCTCAGGCACCCACACACCCACCTAGCTCTACCCGTGCCCCGACCGATGCCTGATCCGGCGGGGACCCCCACCCCCAGCCCTGCAGCCCCCCGCCCTTCCCTGCTATTCCGCTCGGACACACGGAGGCCTTGGCTCCCACGCACTCCTCCTGGATGAGCTCTGGGCCTGTTTTCTCAGCGGCCCCGTGGAGGAGGTAGCAGCTGCCTTCTCTGGATTGTGCCCGGAAGCGTGGAGAAGCTCGGGGGACAGTGTCTCGGCGCCTCGGCCAGCCTCCCCTGTCCCCAGCAGGGTGTGCAGGGGTGATGCCCTGCCCCACCTGTCGGATGACCCTGCGGGGCTGTGGGGGGTACACCAAGCCCTCCTTGCGCTCCCTCGCCCTTCCTGCCGCCGGCCCCCAGCCTCCGAGCGAGCGGCCCCACGCCTGCGTCTCCGCCGCGGGCCCTGCACCGGGGATCCCCGGAGCTGTATGAAGTTATGTGCTCGAGGAGCTGACAGCAGCCTCTGGGCTCAACTTTTGATCCGCCTGTATGCTGACATCTTCAAGACAGAACGGGTTTCCGGGCGCCTGCTCGCGTAGTTGATGGTGGCAGGTCCCCTGCAGGGGTGTGGCAGGGGCGTAAAAGCCAGGACGGCGGCGCAGAAGGGAGCAGGACGGGCGCTGTCGGTCATGTCCAGCGCCGCGCTCTGCCTGAAAGTGAGGTTTGGGGGCAGGGGCAGCCTCCCCTCTGCTCTCAGCCTCTGCTCCCCTTTGTCTCCCCTTCTCCTAGGCCCCCGCGCATCCCTTCCCGGATGCTGGCGACTCAGACTTGGGAGAGGGGGGCCTGCCGGGCACAAGTGTGGGTCAAGAGCTCATTCAGGACCCATGTGAATGAGCTTCCAGAGGCGGCCACTGGGCAGGTGGCGGCTGGAGTGCGTGCCCTTTGATCTCAGGGCCATCACGTCGGGGTTTCTCCCGTGTCCTTGGAAGTACAGAGGACAAGGACTGCTTCCGGGGGGCTGGGGGAGCCCCTCTGCTGCGTGTGGTGGTGGGAACGAGGAGGAGAGATGCATGGGGACGGACGGACGTTGGAAATCCCAGACCGAGGTGTCACGGGGCTGGTTCCTTCCGGGGCCTCTCTCCCCGTCTAACTCCCGGGTCCTCACGCGGTTGTCCCCTGTGTGTCTGTGTCCTGATCTCCTCTTCTATAAGGACACCCTGGCTCAGGGACTGGATCAGGGCCCACCCTCCTGACCTCATCTTGTCTCCATAGACAGTCACGTTCTCAGGTCCTGGGGTTAGGGTTCAACGTATGCCCTTGGGGAGATACAATGCAGCCCCTAACATCCTTCTTCTGTACCTTTTCCAACCCATCAAGTCTGTTAGACTCTGTGCACAGCATCGGGCAGGAGACACAGAGAGGACCGCCCCCCAGCCTCTCTGTCCCCGGGGGGCCTGCAGAGAAGGGGGAGGCGGACGGCCTTCTGCAGCCCCGGGAGCAGAAGTCCGCTGCCCCACGCCTCGGGCGAGCAAGTTTGCGCACGTGGGGGCAAAGGGGAGGATACTTGGCTGGAAGGGTATTTCTTGAGCGAAGGTGTGTGGCCCGAACATCTTGGGGTGTCCAGGGAGCTGTGGGCGAGGGGGGCCGCGGGGAGAGCTCTGAGGGCTGTGGGCGCCAGACCAGGACGCTGTCCTCTAGGCCGGGGGTGCAAGCAGAGGAATTCCTGACTTCGCCGCCGCCATGCTGGGACCCCAGGAGCCCCACCAGGGGACAGGGACGTGAAGCCCTGGCAGCCCCCGCCAGGTTAGAGGAGGCAGCCAGGGGTCAAGCGTCCTCCCGCGACGCTGGCTAGGGCCTGGGGTGCAGGCCGCCGTCCCCACCCGACGGACGGGCCCGGCCGAAGCGGCCAGTGTTGGAGTGAAGGCTTCTGAGCAGGAGTTCCACGAACGTCTGGGGTAGGCCTCTGCCCCGGGGTCCTGGAGGCTGGATTGGAGGCACAAAGGAGGGAAACAGAGGCAGGAAAACCCGGTCACAGACTTTTCTTATTTCTCTTGAATGCAGGTGTTCCCCATCTGTCCCGAGAGCTCGCCGCCTCGGCTTTAGGGCTGTGCCGGAATCCCAGGCGGATCCCTTCCCCTCCTCAAAGCCGCCCTTGCCAACCCTGCGAGCCCGGGGTCCTTGGCTTGTGGGTGGGAGGGTGGGCAGGGGAGGGGACGGGGCCGGCCTCCACCCCGACTCGGGCGGCCTTCATGGGGCTCCCAGACAGGGGGCCGACTCTCCCCGAGACGTCACATGCCTCCCTCGCTGCAGGGCAAGTGGGGGCTGCTTCAGACTTCGGCAGTCACGCATCGACTTCCCGAACGCGGGAGGGCAACTCCGGGCTGGGTCGCAAACCCGATTTTCAGCCAGCTGGGTTTCTGGCGGGGCTGCCGTGAGCTGAGCCCCGGCAGCGTCCGGAAGCTTTGATTTTCCGCAGCTCACACGGCGGAGCCTCCGGCATTTTGCAGGTGTTCCCGTGTGACTTGCGTTTTTGCACGGGGCTGGGGTGGAAAGTCCCGGTAGGTCACACCTAGTGTGACTGGGAACCAACGGCGTTGCGGGGACTCTGGGGGTGTCTGCCGCGAGGGCCAGTCGCCCCTCCCAGAGGCCGCCGCTCAAGTCCGCGGAGGCACGCTCACCGCCGTCCATCCGCCGGTCGTGTCTGCTGATTCTTAGGCGCCGAGCAGACTCGAGGGAGGTGGGTGGCCACAGACAACACCAGGACGACTCGTTTGGTCACCAGTCTCCTTAACACGTGGGCTTACGGTGCCCTTTGCAAATATGCATCCTTTCCTTCTGGGGCAGCTGTTGGAGGTCAGTGCTGTCATTCTCCCCGACGCATGAGGGAGCCGGGACACCCGGTCAGTAACCCATCTGAGGCCATGGGTGGCGAGTGGCAGAAGCAGGACTGGGTGCCGGCCGGCGGGCTCTAACCATGAGGTGGACCTTCCCTAAGCCGGGCACGGCGCAGAGCTCCCGGGACGCGAACATGAGCCCCCCCGGCACTCGCCACTCGGAGGAGAGACCCAGGCCTCCCCGACGGCAGGATGTGGCCAGTGTTGGAGCCGGGAGGGAGCAGGAGGACAGCCCCGAGGGCCTTTCCGAGGCACCGCTGTGTGCCGGGAGCCCCCTGGGCCACTGCTCAGAGGGAAATGTCGGATGGGAGTTCTCCCTCGTGCAAAGACAACCAAACGTAGAGAGTTCAAGAGAAAGGAGGAAGAATTATGTTCATCGCTTCTGGAAAACTCTAGAGTCCTCAGATGCCACCTGCAAGGAGCCAAAGGTCTCAAGAGACGCGTTGGGGTCTGCGGGCAGGCGGGCGTGGCAGGGGCAGCCGCAGGACCCGGCAGCGGGGGGGGGGGGGGGGGGGGGGGGGGGGCGGAC
>CM052887.1:91212229-91247446 GCA_028534135.1 Potos flavus | reverse complement strand
ACACTCGATGGGTCCCCGCCTCCTCCAGCCTCACTCGCCCCCTCTGGGAGTGAAGGGGTTGGCCCGTCTGCTCCTGAAGGTCGCTGGGGTGTCACACTCTGTGCTTCTGTCTCCTGGGGTACGTGTGAGCACGAGGGCGGGCCCCCTCCCCCCCTCCTGTCTGCTCTCACTGCAGGTGAGACGGGTCATCCTGACCCCGCCCCCATCTCCTCCCACTGCAGGTGAGACGGGTCATCCTGACCCCGCCCCCTGTCCTGTCTGCTCCCACTGCAGGTGAGACGGGTCATTCTGACCCCGCCCCCTGTCCTGTCTGCTCCCACTACAGGTGAGACTGGTCATCCTGACCCCGCCCCCTGTCCTGTCTGCTCCCACTGCAGGTGAGACGGGTCATCCTGACCCCGCCCCCTGTCCTGTCTCCTCCCACTGCAGGTGAGACAGGTCCCTGCAGGTACAGAGCTGTGATGCGGCGGAAGCCGGGGCACCGTGCGGTAGGAACCGAGGGGGATGACAGCATCAGCATCAGATGACACGAGGCCCAGGCCAGACGACGGCTTTCTCCTCAGGGGGCACCCAGCTGCCGGGGCAGGCCCTGGCTAAGCGCCAAAACGCGGGTCTGCGAAGTGGGAAGAGCCCAGAAGGGCCGGGAAGGAGTGGCTCCGGGATTCCGGGAAGGGGACGGGGACTCGTTCTCCCTCCTCGCGACACCAGGCCTCCTTCAAACACATCCCACAAACCGGTTTCCACTGGCGAAGGGGCCGTCCGGGGCGTCCTGGGTGGCTCAGTCTGTTGAGCGTCTGACTCTGGATTTCAGCTCAGGTCATGATCTCAGGGTCGTGAGATCAAGCCCTGCATCGGGCTCCACGCTCAGCTGGGGGGTCTGCTTGAGATTCTCTCTCTCCCTCTGTCTCTTTCTCTGAAATTAATAACTAAATTGAAAGAAAGAAAGGAAGAAAGCAAAAAGGAAGGGAGGGAGGAAGGGGCAAGCTAACAAAGGGACCGCATTGCTTAGGCAGACATGACTTGTCCCCGTTTTTACCAGCACCACCAGTGGAGGCTCTGGGCAGGAGGGGGAAACCAGTGTCACCCCATGTAGCTGACATCGAGTGGGGCCTGACGGAGGCCACGCTCTGCGCCCCTGGCACCTGGGAGACGGAGGACGGTGGTTCCACGGGGAGCGCGAGGGGACACATGCCCCGCATGGCTGGTCCTGGAGTCACTGGGGTCTTAGGAGGCAGACGTCGAGCTGGAGAAGCGGCGCTGGCCGTGGAGGCGGAAGCCTTGTGTGGTTTCGGGGCTGCCTCGCGCGTGGTCTCGAGGAATTGCTGCATTTGTCGGAGCCTCAGGTGCCCCGTCTGTAAGACAGGAAGCGACAGGTGACCAGCCGCCCCGGGGTGCTGGGATGAGAGCCCTCGGAGAGCGCGGCCCTAGAAGGAGGCGCTGGTCCCTGGCACCACCGCGTCTCTGGCACTGTCACCGGCTCACGTCCATGCCGCAGTCTCCCCGTGACCTCCCCGCGGCTCCGTGCCACACTCCTCTGGCTCCTTCCTGTAGCTGCTGGCCGTCCTCACCTCCTCCTGGGCGAGCACTCTTGGCAGGATGACCTCCCTAGAGCAACATGCTGACAGCATCACGTCCCCCGTCGGAGACCTCTCCGGCGTCCTGCTCACAGGATAAGGTCCCAGCCCACGGCCACGAGCTCTGCGCTCATCCTCCACCAAGCCCCGCCACCCTCTGACTTCCGAGCAGCTCCGGGAGCAGGATGGCCACGGCCCTTACCTCTGGGATTGCTATTCCTTCGGACCAAACGCCCTTCCCTGCCTTATCCTCCCCCAACTCCAGTTCACACCGGCGATCCGGCCGGGGGGGGGCAGCCCCTCTGCGCGCCCCCCGTCCCGCCTCAGCGCCGCACCCGCTCCAGCCTTGTAACCGTCTCATCGTCACACCTGTGTGATGTGTGCGGTCCTCCGGGGGTGCCCACTGCCAGTGGTACCCAGCACTCACAAGCACTAGGCACTCAGTAACCATGAGAGAGAGCCCGAAGCCGGAACCTGACACAGAAATGGTCGGGGGGGTTGGGGGAGGTGGGCAGCAGGCCACACGACACTTCTGAGCGTACCTGCCGTCTTGTGAATGCCGGAGAGCCATTATCTGGTCTGACGGTCTCAGCATCCCTTTACGCTCACCTGTGTTTTATGGGAAAATACGCTCACCCGTATTTTACAAAAAAGGTAGTGGAGGCTCAGAAGAGGGAATTGCCAGACTCACAGCTGGTAAGAGGCAGGATCCAAACTCAGTTTGGCTGACCCCGAATCCCACGTTCATCTCTCGTGGGCCTTGCCCTTGGCTCGCTTACAAAACCGCTGGTTTCCTTTATAGGCCGATTCCTGGTTGCAAGAAAATTGAAGAATGGGGCAAATGAGAACCGTCAGCCACAGCTCGGCCTCCCTGCCGCCAGTGCGATAGGGGTAGGGGTGCGGTAAGGGTCAGAAGGGTGCGGCCAGAGGTCTGTTTCTGCCCTGGTTCCCCCGGATCGTGGTACTGAGGGGGGAGTGGAGGGAGGGGCGCACTACCCCTTGGCCTTTCAGCAGCCGGAGGAAGCCGGGGAAGCCGGTGGCACCCAACCCCAGTGCCCTTCCGCACCTTAAGACCGAAATGAAAAGCACAGCCAAGTGGGAAAGCCTCTCGGGAGGCTTCTCATCAATCGTGCTGGCCCTGGGGGGCGGCAGGGACCCTCGGCGGGTGCCCCCGGCCTCTGCCCGGCCCGCGAGCCGCGCGGCGTCCTTGCTGCTTTGCGACCTCCTGCTCTGTGGTGTGCCAGTGTGAAAACGCTCAGAGGCAGGGGTCTTTCTTTTCGTCAAGCTAAAATCAAATACTGGAAATTCAGAGCGGCAGTCGGAGGAACAAAGGGGTTCCCACGAGCCGGCCACGCAGCGTCTGGGGAGAACGGGGAGCTGGGCTAAGTCTCCGTGTCCTCGGGCAAGGCCGCTGTCCTGCTGTCCTCTCGGTCCACACCCGCGGAGGAGCGCTCGTGCGAACTGGCGGTCTGCGGCACAGCCTCAAGCACTCACACACCCCGCTTCCCGGCGCCAAAACACGCTCAGTGGGAAGCAGCGCTTGCGGAGGGCCACGCGGCTCCCAGAACCCGCCCGAACCTCCCCCCCCAGGCCGTGCGGTTCCCAGTGGTGGGGGAGCAAAGCCTGCGCCCTTGTTTCTAGGAAGCCGATCCTGGGCTCCAAGCCGCGGTGGGTGGAAGGCCGGCTTGCCTACCGTGCCCGGGCCGAGGGTTCCGTGGAGACAGAGGGGGACCGGCCGCCCTCCCTCCCCGCCGCCCCGACCTCTGCCCCTGCCGGAGACCACCAGGGGTCCCTTCCTTCAGGGTGCTGATCTCAAGGTCCCCCGGCCGGCATCGGAAGACAGCACGGAGCCTTTCCAGAGTCTGGAAAACGCGTTTCAAACCCCATCGGGCCAAAAACTGCGTTTCCCTCATTGTTTCAGATCTGGTCCCAAAAGGCTGCCTCCGGGAGCCGCAGCAGCCCTCCGGTCGCTGGCGAGATGGGGCGCAGCCCCTCCCTCACTCCTGGGCTCTCAGCAAAGCAATTAATTTGGTATCTGAGGAAGTGTGGTGTATGCTGCTAGGCGATGGGCACAAAACGGAGATTCTCAAGAAAGCATCATTCATTTAAAATTAAATTTTAAATGATTTCTTTCCCTGGCTTTCAAAGCCCAGCCTGACTCCTGCAGCAACACGGGGCTGTGTTTCCACACTTTCCGCAGAAAACAAGCACCTTCATCTCACTCCGCCTTCTGAGCAGCGGCTGATGGCTCTTTCCTCCTGACTTTCCACGTGTGTTTATTCTTTGAATATGTTTGTAGTTTATGCTTCTTTCCAATGTTGGGGACGGAAATTCCAAACACCTGGCAGAATCACCTGGCGCCCTCGTTTCTGATTCCGAGAGCCCTTCTCCAAGTAGACAAGCCTCCGGGAGCTGTGATCCGCGAGCTTGGGCTGTGTCTCTGGGCCTCTTGGGCCGGGGGGACCCGACCCATTCTTCCCTCCCGGGAAGGGGGGGTCGTGCAGGGCCACAGGAGAAGGCGTCCTCCCCCACCCCAGGAACGGGTCTCGGCGGCCCCCCTGCAGCCACTAGCGAGGGAAGGGCCTGGGGTGGGGGCCCAAGTCTTCGTAGATCTCACCCTGAGATCTAAAAACACTACGCTTCTTCAAGCACCTCGATTTGCCACCGGGTCTGATATGACAGGGGAGAGACCGAGAGACACGGGGGTCTCAGGGTGGCTGGCACCCTTGGCCGCCCCTCCCGCCCGCGCTGGGACGCGTCTGACTGCAGGCCGAGCGCACGCTGGTTTTGTTTGCAGCCTTAGGACCCATGGCTGGGACGAGGATATGCATCATCCATCCTGCATCCCAGGCTGGGCAGACCGAGAGGCCCTCTCCGACACCTTAAACACTCGGGCAGCCTCGGGCTGGTCGCAGAAGCGGGACTGGGAGCGTGAACTCTCGGCCCCGCTGGAGGGGTCTGCACGCCCCCCTCCCACGCAGCAGGGAGAGGGTGTCCCACGCGTGTTTGCGTGGAATTGGAAAATATGTTGCTTTATGCCTTTCACTCTGCGGTATCTTTCAAGAGCCATCATACTGTGAGTTTTTATATTTAATGATTTCCCATTCACACGTCCGCGATTTGTGACAATATGCTCCGTGTTCTCAGGAAATAATGTGGAATAAAGTTTAATTTGAATGTCACTGCCATTTCCAGGTCCATCGATGAGGACGCCCCTCCCCCACCTCCCCCACTGTCCTTGGTGCCCCGAGTGAGGCGGTGAGAAGGTTGCCCTGTCTCTGTCCCTCGGCCAGGGAGCGCGGAGCGCGGCGGGGCCCAGAAGCTTCCAGCCACGGAGGGCTTCCCGGAGGCCGGCGGGACAGTCCGGGCCCCCCGCCGGCTTCGTTCAGAGAGCGTGTCACTAGCTGCTGACGTGGGAAGGGGTGTGACTTCACCTGCCGGGATCCCAGGACACTCGTGCCACCGTCTCGCCCGCCATCAGGCACCTTTGCTTTGCGGCGCCCCCTCTGGCCGCTGAGCGCTTCGCCTGAGCTGCTTCGGAACCAGGGGTGGGGGCCGGCTTGGTTCTGGGTGACACGCCTCTCGCAGGCTGGACACTGCATCCCAACGACAGGCCTGCGATGGCGGTAATGAGGTTGGTGACAAGCCAGGCGGAAGCAAGAGTGGGGGCGTGTGGGTGGACAGAGGCCCCCGGCCCCGGCGGGAGTTCCTGCTTGTCGGCTTTCCCCGCACGGGTCCTGGCGGGTTGTCTATGCAGCCGGGGCCGCACTCACAGCCAGGGTGCCCGCCAGGACTTACCTCTACTTGCACATCAGGGACCGAGGTGTGGCTGGGCGCGGCCGCTTCCTCATCCCAGAGGAGGGGGGCCCGGTCGCACGGCCTCTGCGCTGGGTCGTCCCCGTGCGCCCCGCCCCTCTCCGCGGGCCCTGCGCCCCGGAGCACCCACCTGCGCGCAGCCGGCAGCTCCCCTGCCTTCGGCTCTGGTGGGGTTTGCGCGGCGGGGACGACCCACGGGCCATCAGTGGGGCAAGTACGCGTTTCCCCTCCCGGTCGGTCCCCCCTCCTCGAGGTTTGGGTGACCACCCCCCGCCTCAGGGTGGGGCCCCCCCCCTGCCGTGGCCAGCCCAGGTGTTGACGCTTCCATCGTCTGCGGGGCGGGGTGGGGTGTGTGGACGCGACTGACGCTTCTTGCAAGCTGATCAAGGACTTGGGATGAGCCCCAGATCTTTCACGGGCCCTCTTCTAGCTTTTCCAAGCAACGCTCTCTGCCCACCAGCCCCGCGGCCTCGAGCCAGAATGGGCGTCCTCGAGGTGCGCCCACGGGCCACGTCCTGGCTCCCCCCGCCTGTCCTGGGTCACCAGGTGGCCCGAGTCTCGGCTCGGCGGCCTTCCGGCCAGATCCCTCCCTGAGCTCAGACCAGGCAGGTGCTGGCGGAGTCCTCCCAGGCTCACGCTATGTCCGAGGTCCACACCCCTGGAGGCGAGCCCCTCCCAGCCCCACAGCGGACCCGGCAGCCCACCCACTGCCTCTGGAGACCCCACCGCGACAGGGGCTGGCTTGTCTCCGAAGGAGAAAGGGTGTTGCAGTGGTCCCCGTGCCAGGGACTTCCCCCGGACCGAGGGCTGACATGGCCTGGAAGTGGAGGGCTGGCAGGCTTACGGCATCTAGAGACGGGATTAACGTCTGGCTCCACGCCTTAGTGGCTGGTGACCTGCCACCAACGATCTCACCTCTGGGGCCTCAGTTTCCTGGCTGTGACATGGGGAGGGGCTTACCCTCCCTGCTCGCGCCCAGCCCGGCGAGGGGTTCTCCCCGGTCAGTGCCTGGCGTTCCCGCAAGCCCCCTGCTTCCCTGAGCTCCTACTGCACCAGCACCGACCACGGGGCTCACAGCCCCACACGGGCCCTACCCTTCTCCCACCGTCTCCCGTGGGCCGCTTTTGTGTTCCTAACTAGACGGCCAGATCTGGGGCAGCACTCATGAGCACAAACGTGTGGGTCGGTGAAATCAAAGCGTGGGAGAGACGGACTGAGAGGACTAGTCTGGGCTATTCAGTAACTCCCTGGACCACTGAGAACACCAGTGTCTTCTTTTAGAGACTACGGGGTTGGTGGGAGGAGAGTCTGATTTTTTTATCCAGAACAGCCTGCCTTAGAGACGACATCGAGGGGGATGAATTGCCCCAAACCTTGCATGCCTAGATATTGGCAGAAGCAGGACTCCAACCTGGTGCCCCTCACCCAGGTCCGGGCTCCTTCTGATGCGGCACCCCAAATTCTGCAGGATGCCCCCGTGGTGATGGCCTTGGACGTGACTTGAGCCACGCACAATGTGCAGACTGTCCCCCAGTGACCTGCTGCGCGTCGTCTCCAGGAATGGAAGGCGGGCAGAGGTGCAGCACTCGTGTGCGCCGTGTGCAGAAATGCGTCCGGGCCCAAATACCCGCTGTCAGCGTGTCGGAATCCCGAAGGCCTGGTATCATTTCTTCAGATGTGCATTCATTCAGCGCTTCTGCTAGGCACACCCCCGCCTCATCTTTCCTACTGCTGCATTGGTGCAAAGGTCAAGGAAACCGTGAGCTTTACCGTGTTGTCTGGGAAGGGGGGAGCACCCGCTTCCCGCAGAGGCTCACGGAGCCGCCAGCACCCCGGGAGGCCGAGACACCCGACCTGAGATGAGAACATCCCAGCGACCTAAGGCATTGGCCTGCGGTTTGGGGCTGACTCACGGCTTAACTCCAGCCGCAGGCCCCACAGATCAGGTCCCGGGGCGCAGAAGTGCCCACAGAGAAGTTGCAGCCCTCTGGTGCGCCTGCTTCCATCTGTAACACCACCTGCGCACGCCGGGATCCTGAATGTTCTGGGTGGGGGGTCTCTAGTCTTGCTCCCCCCCCATATAGGAAGCTGAGGTAGATAAAGAGAGATTTGGATCGATGCTCCTGTAAGCCACGTCTTCTTGGAGCACGACTTCCAGGCAAAAGGGCTTAAATCGCTACAGTGTTTCCTTTATCCCCATGGAGGGAAAGGTGGCAGGATACGCATTCCCTTGCATTAATTAAGCACCTACTGCACACGGGCCTGTGAAAGTCCCTCTCCGCCCGGGGATGCAGAAACAAAGGCAGAGCGTGGAATCCGTGCAGTGCCAGACCTCGGCCCTGGGTGTTACAGGAAGCCGGAGGATGGACACCCTTCCCAGCCTGGGATTAGGGAGAGGCGGGGGAACGGTGCAGGGAAAGGCATCCTGGGGCAGGAGGCTAGCTTTGGTTTATAATAGATTCCGAGATCTTAGAGCTGAAAGGGACCAGGTGCTCAGGGATTTTTGACACTTAAAAAAAAGAACAAAGATAGGGACTCTGGCAGAAGTGGGAGAAGTGAGTCCCAGGTAGCGCCTCTTTGCCTGGTCCCCGGGAGCCTGGGCCCCCCAGGGGTGCTCCTGTCCCTGGGGCTTTGAGGAGGCCAGTCACCGGGTCCTCCTGGCAGGAATTGCCTAGCAGCGAGCAGGTTTCAGGGGGCAGAGACCCAAAGCTAAGCCAGCGGGTCTCCCCCTTGATGCTGGTGAAACCACCCAAACAGCTTCGAAACCTTCCCCAGGCGGCGGTCACAGGTGGCTGTCACAGGGGCCAGTGTTGAGAGCCACTAAGCTTTGTGCACAGAACGGTATGGCCTAGCCCTCGTGTGACCTGCAGGCCTGTGGAGTGCTTGGAATGAACGATGCTTTTCCCCGTTTCACAGAGGAGGAAGCAGATTCCTGGAGGCCCGGGGGGGACCCCAAACCTCACAGATGCCACAGGACAGGCCTGGGGTCAAGTTTGCCGGCATGTCGCCTGCTCCTTCACTGGCCTGAGGTCCTGCCAAGCGCTGGCCCGCCCACAGCCAGAGACTCAGGGAAGCTGCTGCCAAGGGTGTGGTTTTCGGGGGCCCTGGAGAGCCCCTCACTGTGGAGGGTGCCACGGAGCCCCAAGTCTCCTGCGGATGGGCTGTTTTGTCACCAGCCCCTCGGGGAAACTGCAAACATCAGCCACCATGCTCAGCCCTCGCTCCATCTGGACTCTAGCTCGGGGCGGGTGAGGGGACGGGGCTCCGCGGGAGCAGGGAGGGGCCGCGCCCGACTCCCCATGCGGTGTGGCCGCTTGGCTCCTGCTGTCCCCTGTCAGCCTCGTGGGCTGCTGGGACCCCCGGACATCTCTCAGAGTCCCCCGAGGCCACCTTCAGGCCCGAGAGGAGCAAAGGCCCATGCACACGCTGAGGGACGATGACGGGAGGAGGCCATGTGACCATGCGGGCAGGTCTTGGACCGCCAAGGAGAACCAAGAGTCGATGGCCACCGCCAGAAGCTAGGAAGAGGCAAGGAAGGCCCTGCCCACACCTCGATTTCAGACTCCCGCCTCCAGAATGGGGAGATAATAAGTTTTTGTTCTTCTAAGGCCCCGGGGTTTGCCAGACCTAGCTGTGGGGCCCCAGGACACGGAGGCAGACAAGAGACATGGTGACGTGACCTTGGAGAGCAGGACGAGCAGGCAGGGCAGGGCGCCAGAGTCCGGGGAAGGCTGTCCCATCCACCTCCAGCAACCCCATGGCTTGCAAGGAGCTCCCAGGCCTGTCTGGGATGGAAACCGGGCCTCCCGAGCCCCCCCTCCCCCCTCGCCCCTCCCCTCCCCCCTCGCCCCTCCCCTCCCCCCTCGCCCCTCCCCCAGGACCCAGCGCCGCCCCCGCCTCTCCCTCCCCAGACCCCCTCCCCAGACCCGTGGGTGCTACCCAGGCTGCTTGGGGAAGGCATCCGTCTGCCCCGCTCTGCTGCAGGGGTGTGTGGGAGGGTACTCCTAGCTCACCGCTCTCCCTCCCTCCAGCCCGCCCCCTGCCCGTGCACAAACTCAATTTCGTGGTGGAGGAGGGACCAACACCAAGTCCCCAAGTACACTGTCCTCTGAAGCGCACCTTGAGCCTCCCGCCCGCCCCTGAGACTCCTGCCGTCTCCCTGGGGCTCCCGAGGCGCGCCCCTCGGCTCTTCACCTCCCGCCCCGCCCGCACACGCCGCCCCGTTGCCCTTGACCGTGAACCCCGCTCAGCTCTCAGCAACCGGGAGCTCCGGAGCTCGCTTCCCCCTAGGCCGGAGGGTGGAGCGGGCGCCTGGGGCGCCCAGGGAGGGAGGCCGGCGCGCTGCAGCGGGCTGGGGGGGGGGGCGTTAGGCGGCAGCGGCCCGCGCCCCCCGCCCCTGGGACCGCCCCACGGCCGGCTGTGGGGGGAGAAGTGCCCCGACACTCACCCTCGGGGAGGCTGGGCGCGCCAGCCTTTTCGGCAGTCTTTCCAGAGCCAAACAGGCCTCTCTTCCCTCCCGGGGCCCGGCGCCGGGCTCGCCCCTTGCACACTTGCGCACTCGTGCACACATGCGTGCACACATGCGCGCACACACTCCTGCACACTTGCGCACTTATGCACACTCATGCGCGCGCACACTCAACCCACCCCCCCCAGCCCCCGCTGCGGGACCGAGCGGGCCAAGGCCTGGGAGGTGCAGAGGGAGGGTGTGCAGGTCTGGGCGGGGGGGCCTTAGAGAGCAGGGCCAGGGCCGGCCCATCCCTGGCGGGGACCCCAGCTTGAGGCGCCCCAGGCCCCCTGGAGCCGAGGGCGAGGGATGGCCGGTGCCCGGCGCAGGCGGGAGCGGTGAGGGGCCCCTCCCACTGGGGGCTGGCGGCCGCACTGGACACCCGGCTTTGCCCAGATCCCCTCCGAGGCGGAAGATGGAAGTTGGCTTTTGTCTGACCCGGTCAGACAGAGCCGTTTTGTGGGATAAAGGCTTAACGCTGGTGAGCACGCAGAGAAGGCTCAGCGCTGGCCCTCTGACAATCCCATTGTCTGGGGCCTGAGCCGGCGGTTGGGGCTGAAAGCTCCAAGTTCATGACATTTCAAAGAGAAATGATACTGGGGAGGAGGGAAGGGGGGAGGGCAGGGTGTGCAGGAGAAGCAGAATCCTAAAACAGCCCGGTGACAGCCCTGGACTCCTCCGGGCGGGCTCCTGGGGGCCCCCCTCCCGCCCCCTCAGACCAGCTTCCTTTCTTAGGCCCGCGGATGGGGAAGCCAGGCTGGTAAGGTCAGGGTCACCAGCAGCTGCTGTTGGCAAGGCGAAGGTGTGAAAAGCAACCCAAACACGCAGGGGGGGAAGCTTCCAGGACCGTTTGCACAGGCTCCCATTGTCCACACGGCCGTGCCACGTAAGAATTTGCCAGAAGGACTTTAGGTGACAAAAGGAGTTTATTTTTAAGGCGCTACAGTGTTATTGTTTTCTTTCATTTTTATTACTGTTATTACCAGATCCTTTTAAAAAAAACTATTTTCTGAGCCAGGGAGATTCCATTTTTAGCGTTTCATTTGTTTCACGTGCCTTTGCAAAAGCAAATAATTCGGGAGAGAAAAGCGGAGGAGTCAGGAAATTGAATGTGTTTTGTCTCCAGCCAAGTTTCCCTTGAGTGATTTCGTTTGCTTTCTGTCTCTCGGAGCGGGCTCTGCCCTCGGACCTCCGGCCTGCCGGAACCCCTGCCCCCCCTCAGGAGGCTGGGGGGGGGGGCTCTGCACCCCTCTGCCCACTGGCTAGGTGCGCCACCCTCCCGAGAACAAAAAACGGGCCTTGCATATTCATTCTCCTGCGAGGAGAAAATAGGATTAGGCCAAAGTATCAGCAAGGTAAGTCGGATTACCGGCAAGGTTCAATACATTTTGGCATTCTTGTGCAATTTTTAATTGTACAAAGGTATACGATTCCCTTCCCTGGTTTTATTTAAAGAGGGTGTTTCGTTTGTGCCCGGGAGGTAAATGATGAGCGATAAGGCTCTGCGTGGAATTGGAAACATATAACCTTGCAAAATGACATCTCGCCCCGGAACGTGGGACACGCACGGGCGGCTAAAGGCGGTCTGTCTACAACCCTTCTTTGTTGACGCCTCTTGCCCCCTGGCGTCGCTTTGATGGAAGGACACCCCCGCGCGGCTGCCCAGGTCTCTGCCAACCGGCTCCTTCCCCACAGGCAACCACAGAGGTGACTGCGAGCCGATTCGTGTTTTAAGTACCCCGACCAAGTCGGTGTTTAAAAGCATATAACCCGGCACTGCAGATTTTGACGGCAAAGCCTGATGTTGCTACAGTTGGGGAAAAAAAAACCCTAGATCTTTACCGCATTTTGCCACATGCGGATTTAGTCAAGGTTTGCTAATCAGGCTCTCATGTGTCTTACATCGCTCAATTTCTCTGGGGCGAGACAAGGGAACGCGTATAATTGTTTAAGTCTGCAAATCGCAGAGCAATGAGCTCGGGGGTGGGGGTGGGAGTGGGGGTGGGGGGAGAGGGCTGCGGCTCCCGAGGTAGCCCAGGGAAGTCGTCGAATCTGACTGTGTACGGCATTGCCGAAGGTCCTTTTCACGACGCACTGCAGACAGAAAGCCGGAGGGGACAGAATCAATCCAAAAGGTTTCTGAGGTTCTGGCCGAGAGAGAAATGTGCGTTTGCAGAAGCTCATCAGCACCAAAGAAAAGAAAGTTATGCTTGATCAAAGTTGCCCCTGTTGGGGGGGGTTGCTGGGAGAGAGGCGGGACTCGGCTTCCATTCGTGGCGAGCTGGAAGGGAGCGGAGCTGGACCGTCAGCTTCTGGAGCTAGAGACAGGTGTCCCCAGAAGAACTGTGCAGGGTCAGAAGTCCGGGAAAGTTGTGGCTCACGTCTGCCTGCTTCTGTCAGCTCCTGGAGGCAGATTCTTTCCTTCCTGTTGCGGGAATGGAAAGAGAAGTTCGCTTCATCCCAGAGTTGGCTTTGCCCACCTCGTTTAACCGTGGTCCCAGAGCTTCCCTTCCCGCGCCCGGAGGGGTCGTGGGGCGCATTTCCGCAGGTGTCTTGGGGGTGCGTTCAGGTGAAGTTGAGAAGTCTGTAAGTCCATTTCAATCAATCCGGTGAAAGAGGAGACAGAGATCTGTTTATTTTTAAAATGTTTCCTGTTTCCCACATTTAACACAGCTGTGGGGGGCGGTAATGGAGCCTTTTTGCAAGGCTGAATCTCACCGACTCCGTTTTCCTGGCTTGGTTTGTGAATTCATGCACTGAGGGCCTCTTTAGAAACTACTCAATAATCCCACTTATGGCTAAGGCTGTGGGAGTCCTGGACCCGTCACTCTCCCTCAGGGCGGGTAAGACCCGCGACCTCTTTGGTCTAAACTCTGTCCCGGTTATCGGTACACACATTTAAAGCTGTGTATTTCCATGGCATGGCCGATGGTTCTAAAGGCCTGAGGACTCTGGCCCTTTTTGCCTCCTTTTCTCCCCATCTTTAAGCTATAATGTTTGGGGGCGTTTTCCTTCACGAGAGTCTGCATCTCTTCGCAAAGTGTTTTCCCAGATGACTGACGGGCGGCGGGGGGTGCAGACGCCATGTGGGAGGGGGAGGGGGCCGAGCATAGCGCACATGCACCCCCGCCCTTCTCCTCCGGAGACCTGAGCTTAATGTGACACAGCGGGGTTCCCAGACCGGGGCAGGTGGGACAAATGTCTGCTTGGAAGACAAGGACAGAAGAGCCGGAGGGGGGGGGGTGGCGAGTTCCTCAGCAGCTGTGAGTTGACCGGCTGCGTAGAAAACATCCGAATGTTTGCTCACTCACACAGCTTTGTTTGGGCCGGCGATGCGTACCGTCCGCCCACCTCCCTGGGCTTGTTCACAGCTAGCGGGGTCTTTATTAGAGGGATGCTGCCCGTATCCCCCCATAACATGTTTTGCTCAGCTAGAAATTAAACGTAGAGCTGAGCCATCCTCCCAAGTGAAAGGGCGTATGCTCTGAAACTCACGGACCAGAACCAGAAATGGGGCGTGGGGGCGACTCTCTTCTCTGCGGGTATCGGTAGGAGAGGGCAACGGCACGAAACGGGGTGCTTTTCCTTCAGGAAACCCAGGGGCCGCTGGGGAAGCCCAGCGACCGGGCCTCTTCCTGCAGGCCTGCACCCCCTGCCTCCCCATCTCCAGCCCACGGCCACCACGAATCCGAGCCACTGCGGAGACGAGGGGGCTCTCCGCCCCGGCCCCTGTGCCTTTGTCGGCCTCGGGGTGGGCAGCCTCCAGCTCTCGGGGCGGTGGTCTGCACCAGCGGACCCAGGCTCAAAAGGTCCAAGGCTGGCGGGGGGGGGGGCACTGCCTGGGAGCCGGACCTCCAGCTGCACCCCGGCGGGAGAAGGGCGAGCTGCCGCTGGGTGCCCAGCTCTCGCTGATAACCAAGGGCTGGGGTTCCAGGGCCCAGGCAGCCCTCCCCCGTGAGCCCGAGCCCTGAGTCAGGCCTGAGCCTGAGCTCCTGGCTCTGGGCTTGTTCTGTTTTTGTTTTTGTGGGGAGAGGGCTTTTGGAGAGCACAGAGGAAATATGAGGATGTCTCCTTGGCAAGAGCTCAGCCCCAGAGCGGGGGCGGCCAGCTAAGCTCGGTTCTAGGGAGACCCAGCCATGGGTGCTAGAAGACGGAGCGGCATCATATTAGGTCTTCGGCGGCCCCAGGTTAGAAACCTCCTTCCTTTGCAAACTCAAAGGAGGGGCGCGGAGCACGCAAGAGGCTGTCCAGCGAGGCGTGAGACTCCGGTTCCTCCTTCCCACTGCTGGCCTGTGTGGGGGAAATGGGATCAACCCACGCAAGATCACAGAACTCTCTCTCCAGGGCAAGTTCATTTCCAAGAGCGCTTTAAAAGTCTGTCTGGGAGAGAACAGAGCGGGAGCTGTTAATGTTTGTAAGTGTCTGAATTTCTTCAATATTTGTCTTCTCCAAATATAGCATCTAATAAAAGATGTCTTAAAACCCCTGAATTGGGCAGAGTCCAAAAGCTGTCTCTCGGCCAAGTTCACACTCACACACATCGGCTCCCTCCCTGGGCATCCCCACACAGTTTATTTATCCTTCAGTTTATTCAAACTTATTTTTAAACCACGGGAAGGCAGTTTTATTTGGCTAGTAAAGATTGTGTTTAACTCATCGAGTATGCATTGTAAAAGTTTTGCCGTCAACTGCCAACCCGAATTCCAAATTGGGAAGTTAAATATTTGTTTTTAATTTTCTGGCTTAAAAATGCTCACTACCAGAAATGATTCTTTCTGCTCTAATGTGCTTGCATCAGTCGGGTTGTTTTTGGAGGCTTCCCCTAAAACAACATTTGCTTCCTGCCCTGACACATTGTGTTTGGAAACTCCACTCTTAGAAGCAATTTTAATATGTACAAACAAAAAGCAAGTGCTTGGCCTTAGAGTGTTTTGGTACACAGGCTCACGGGAGGCAGGAAAATGAGAAAACAGCGCTCATAATATTATTTGAGAAGCTTGGTTATAAACAAGTTAAAGAATGTATTTTATGGGAAATTCTAAAAGAGCTTGCTTTCCAAAAAATATAGGCACCAGAGGCCCCTTAATGTTTGTCTTTTTAATACTATAATTGAAGATTGAATAAATAAAAATCTGGAATTTTGTGAAAAATTTCAAGATTTAATTTGCCAAATATTTTAGCTGTGTTGCATTATCTTGCGTTTACCTGTTTCTACGTGTCACTTTCTTAAATTTAGCCAATTGCTCTTTTCTTCACCGAGTGCCACTAAAAGACGGAGGCTTGGAGATGACCGCACACTCGTGACCCGCACACCATAGTGGGGCGCGCAGCTGGAGAAAACTGTGCCTTCTCCGGGAGGTGTATTTCCAGGTAAAGCAAACTGCAAACAGTTTTAAAACCTCCCCGTTTAAAACAGGCTCTCAGATGGTGAAAATAACCCTCTGACCGGAAACCAAGACGAGATCCTTTAGAGAGGATCGGGAGCGTTCCAACGGCCTCCCGTCTGGCTTTTTAAAGAAGCGAGCTTTTGGGGGAATGATGTCCAAAACCCGGGGAGATGAGAAACTTCTAACAGCGCCAACGATTAGGTCATGGCTGTGCCTTAACTGCAGGCCACTTCCTCCCTCTCCGCTCCTTCTCCTAAAATCTAAAGGGAGCACAGATGCCCCCTCCTACCTGCGGCTGAGTCTCCACCAGCCCCCAGCCCCAGAGAACAACGGAAGCTGGACCCCTCTTCCCCTCTCTTCCCCTCCGCTTGGCGTGAGCTCCCATAAGTAAGCGCCCACCTCACCTCCCACCCTGACTCAAACCCCTTAAGTCTTTGCAGCCAAGTAGGGTTTGTGGGAAACTGCCCTCTGTGGTATGAGGACATCTCCAGGTCTCCTGCCCGAGACACATGTCCAGAGGGCGGCCATGCACTAGGCGGGTGTCACTGGGTCAGACACGACCAGTCCATATCCCCTGGCAGTTTGAACCCCATGAGCCTTCCTTCTCCTCCTCCTTCTTGGGGGAGCCCAGGAAGCAAAGGGAAGAGAGGGGCCGCAGTCTTGTTTCTGGGGTGGGCAGGGGTGGAGGGGTTTCTAGGAGGCAAGTTATTTCCCTTCCCCAGACTCAGGGATTTAGCAGGTTACCAGGTAATTCGTTGGACCCTGTAATCTATGGCCAACCCCCTTTGAAATCCCCCGGGGGGAAGCTTCTGGGATGCGGGTTCCATGCCCTTCCCCCCAGCTCTGAGCCCGGGGACCACCTTGGGAAAGCCCTCACTGCCACACAGCTGAGGCAGGCTCTTTCCTCCCTGGGCATCTGCCTTTCCTGGATCACTTTGAATCTCCTCCCCAGATCTGCCCACTCCTGTCCGCGTGGTCCTGCGGGAAAGGACGAGGAGGTACTTCCTTTTTAATTGTACCTAATGCTTCCTCTAAAAAACAGCGGGAGGAGAGACATTGGTCTCACCTCCCAGCTTGCCACCCTGCCGCCCTCTCCTTAGCTGGAAGATCCCCTGTATTTTCAAAACCGACCTCCCCCCCATCCCCCTCTGGAAAGCCGCTGTGGGTTTGGCTGGGCCCAGCAGCGGGGGCCGCCGGCACGTGGACCCCCGCGCGTGGGCGTGTCGCGCGAGCAGGGACTCGTGTGCGCGGGGCCGGGGCGCGGCGGCTCTGCCCGAGCCCCGGTTCTCCAGCGCGCAGGCTGAGGGTGGAGGAGGTCGGAGGGGAAACGGGTGGGAGGGAAAGGGGAGAGACAATTAGGACTTGTCGGGTGCCTGCTCTTTCCCACCTTCCCTGCGAGGCCTTGAGGCCCGTGGCGGCCAGGAAGGGAACAATATTGCTTGCGTTTCTTCCTCGGGCTCCACGGCGCCGCGCTCCGCTGTGCAAAATGAACCATTAGTGGACGCTATTGACCCGGCGCGCTGGCGGCCTCTCCCCATTCACACGTCCCCGCGTAATGAATTCGTCCATTTAGAAACATTACAAGGAATATTGGAGATTGACTGCCAGAGGAAGTGACACTTGACCCTTGCATCCTGCGCCCCGGAGGGGACGGCCGCCGCTTTCAAAATACGAGTCCTCGAGCGGCGCCGCCCTCCGAGCTCCTCCGGCGCCCCTTCCCTCTCCGGGTGCCCTTCCTCGCCCCTCCCGCCTCGCACGCCGCGGCCCCTGCTCCACACCTTCTCGCCGCCGCGTTTCAATCAAACTCACTGGGATGGCACCGAGCAGGCGCCAGGGACAAGAAACACGGCGCGGGCGACAACGCGCCAACAAGCCGGGCCGCGCGCTCCAGCGCCCCCCGCTCGCGCGCGCTCCGCCGGCGGGCCCCACCCGGCGCGGTCTCTCGCCCTCGGGGACCGAGGCCTGGCACGCCCGGGAGGGGCGAGAGGGGACTGCGTTCCCGAACCGCCCGCTCCCCGGTTCGCGGGCCGTGGGGACCAGCGCCAAACGCCGACCGGGAGGCGGGAGGGAGGAGAAGGGAAAAGAGCAGAGGCGCCAGAGGGACGAAGGGCTTGGGCGCCCCGGACACCCGGCCCCCGGGGGACTCCGCGGCCGCGGGCGGAGGATTTGGGGCGCGGGGGAGTCCACAACCACCCCCCGGGTGCCAGACGGGGTTTCTTAATTTCGAAGCCGGGGCGGTCGGCGCGGCTGGGGCGCACGGAGCCCCGACCCCGGCTCGGATGGCTCGGGCGCCGGCGGGCAGCGCGGATCCGCCGGGGCGCTCGGCCTGCAAGTCTGGCTGCGCCTTTTGTTCTGACGGTGGCTGTAATTTCACATAAAATGCCTATTAGAATCGCGGCTCCCGCAACACGACTTCCTCCTTGTTTTGCCACCAACTAACAGGATTAGCCAACAAGAGCGAGATTTCAAATTAACCATAAAAATTACAAATTGCAATTCATTTAGCTGCCCATTTACTACATTAAAACACATACGTAAATGAGTCTGCGGACTGGGAACGTGGACGTGCACCCGAGAGGCGGCGCGGCTGAACTCCGGCCTCCAGAACTGAGAGCCGGGGCCTGGGTGCCCAGAACCAGAGGCCGGATTCGCACTGTCCTCCAGGGCACTGGAGAGGCGCCCCGTGGCCTCTGGGCGTTCAGAGGACTTGGGGCAAGCTCCTTTAGTATCGGAGCTACTCCCTGGGAGGGGGCTGTGCCGGCACGGAGGGGTGGTTCCGGGAGAGGGCTGCGCAGACACCAAGACTCTCAGGAAGAAAGCCCCGGAAAACTGGCACAAGCGATCTGAAAAAATCTGGGGTTGGGGCGATTGGTTGGGTGCCTGGAGCGTCGGGAGGGAGAAGTGGCCTTTTTGTACTGAGGGTGGAGGTGGGCGAGCCGAATGCAAGTCATTTGGTCCGGTCACTTTGCACTCCCCACCTTTTTAGGGAGCTGGCCATTCCTTTGGCCTTGCGGGGCGACGTGTGGAGCCACAGGCCCTTTAAAACCCAGTTTCTGCTTTCCCTGTTGCCGTTTTTTTTTGTGTTACAGATGCCCGGAATCCTAGAGTTTTGTCTAAGCAGCAGACTCTGTGGGAGACCTGATTTCTGGGGTTGCCAGGAGTTGGGGTGGGTCAGCAAAGGGGGAGATGGACCGGGCAGGGCTTGCTATCCTTCTCCGTGGCCAAACAGCATTCAGAGGGAACACTGACCAATGCTTCGCTCCCTCGAGGTTGTTTTTTTGTGTAGTTAGGTAGATTTCGTTCCTAAACCAGATCGTCTCTGGTAAGGGACATGTGCCTTTCTCCCCTCCGCCTTGGACCCTAGGCCTCCCCAGGGAGGTGGCGTTGCCCCCACCGCGTGCTGTCGGCAGGGGGCGCGCTGAGCTGCCTCCGTGGCGCCAGCCTCCAGCCCGGAGAGCCTGGCGGAGTGCAGTGGGTGGGGAGCTCCCAGCTTCTCTCCCCGGAGAAGGGACGCTTGGGCACCTGCCGGGCGAGCACTTTCCGGACCGGGGGAGTGCGCGCCGGCCTCCCCGAGCGGAGGGCGGGCCAGGGAGGGCTACGCAGGGGCCGGCTGCAGCCACAGGGCGGGCGGGACCGGAGAGGTCAGGTCCGGAGCCGGTGAAGCCCGCGGGGAGGCCTCGGCTCCAGGGCTCGGTCCCAGGACCGGAAGAAAGAGTGCTGCGTGCACCTGGTCGCATCCAACACGCGGACCCTAGCTCATCTCCGTTGCCAGCACTCTGGCCTTAAACTCTGGGCCAAGTCCAGAGGCGAATGTGCTTTCTCCCTAGGATATTCTCGAATAAATCTAGAGCAAGTCCTCTGATTCTGCCTGAGCACAAGCCTCGACCGATAACACAGGGGTCAGGACAGCGGGGGATGGGACGACCAGCAAGGCGGTGGCTGGGCTGCTTAGGTCACCCTTCCGTGGTCCCACACAATGATTCCTCTCCCCAGTCAGCACCTGCTCAAGGGTCGGATGGGGCCCACAGAGAGGGCTCCTCCCGCTTGGAGAGGCCGGGACTCGAGGGGCACAGACTTTTCCAGGAGCTTTGTGGGGCTGTGGGGCCATTGACATCACGGTGGGCAAGGCCTTGGCGCTTTCGATGGCCCCAGCATAGGGTGGGCCGAGCGTCCAGGTTGCCTCCCCCCGTATTCAGGGGAGCACACTATCCAGGCCCCCAGCTGCTCCCCGCCTGGGCCACATCCACGCCCTGAGAGAGAGGGGCGCGCCCAGCCCAAGCCCGGCCCCGCACTGTCAGCTCGCCCTGGAAAAGCCAGAGAGGCCGCCGAGCAGGTCAAGAAATTGTTTTACGTCCCCTGGCTGGATTTATCACTCCAGCACACTGAGCCAGAAGGCACAAAGGGGAGTTTATTCTTGAACTCTCCGCCAACAGCCTTGGCCAGATGCTGCTTCCCTTTCCTCCGCTCATGGTGGTCTGGTTCCCGGTCTGGTTCCCGGGTGCGGGGAGCGGGGAGACGCCTTTGTTAGGCTGACAAAGACCTGAAATTCAGCCAGGGATCCTCGCAGGTTGGATGGGGTCCCCACATCCTTTTGCAGGTTTCAGGACTGCTGGGCTGAACCCTCGCCAACAGCCTAGGGGCACCTCCTCGGATCCCGACCCTTTTCTTTCGGGGCCCTAAACGATTCCCTCGAGCCGGCCAGACTCCTTGCAGACTCCCAGCGGAAATACCCAGCCGCGTGCAGAACAGGACCTTGAGCAAGAGTTGAGATGTCTGGGATGGATTCCTGCGGCCACAGGACCAGTCTGCTCCCCAGCCGCCAGGCGCAGGGTGGGCCGTGGCGGGGTCTGCGCCGCCTGGCCTCCTTCGTAACAATAACCACCGTAGGTCAAGTGCACGAGCAGCCCAGGAGGCTTTTCCGCTCTCTTCGTGGATTACTTTATTTAATCTTTTCCAGCTACCCAGTGAGATAGGTACATTCGTCATCTCCTGTGTACCTCTCAGGAAACGGAGACACAGAGAGCTTGAGCTGCTTTTTCAAGACCGCACCACTGGTCAGAAGGTCAGAACTTGGCCGAGAGCTGCCTTTGGAAGGGGTACAGTCTGCGGACCCCGTTTGCGCGTCCACCGGGCAGATGCCCCCCCCATAGAGCCTGCTCTGCACGTGGGGTCTCAGACTACCGGCCTGTAAACGGATTAGCCACCCCTCCTCACCCCATCACGGAGCGAAGCCTAGACTGAAAAGCGATGAGCAAGTACTCTGAAAAGTAGACGGGTCTGGACATGGGAGGTTTGCTCCTAGCCCGGTGGGACAGTGTGTGTCCTGTCTCCTCCGGGCCTGAGCGGCCAAGCGCGCGCTGGAATCTTCTGGAAGCGGGTGCTGCGGCATTGCCCTCCGGAGCCGTGGGGCCGCCGTCCAAGGAGATAGCGCTCTGCGCACCGATGCATTTTAATGTGCCGGAGCCCTCAGGGAATGGGTCTCCGAGTTCCAGAATTAGCAGAGGAAGTCGTGGAGCTGAGACGACCACAAGGTGGTGAGGCCGAGCCCTGGGGGACGCGGTGTTGGCATCAGAGATTTCCGGGAGTCTAGCCCCCGACGTGTGCCCCCCAGGTCTGTGTCCTTCATTCAGGGAAGGTGCCCTCCAGCCTAGCTTCCTAGTTACAGCTTGAGGAAATGGGGCACCAACAGGCCTGTCTGGAACCTTCCACGCTGCACCAAAAACCCAGCTTCCTGTCGACGGCTTCCCTCAGCCTCATGCCTGGACACAGGGCCTCGCGGGTGAGGACGGCTCCATCCGCGTGTGCTGAGCCGGGCTGCGGCGTCCCCCATGCCGGCGACCGAGTGACAGGTGAGGGGCGGAGGCGCCGGGAGATGTACGTCGGTGCACATGCACGGGACAACCATGTTCTAGAACATTCTGTGGAAGATCCCTGGTACACGTTCAGAGGTCTGAGCATACAGCGCTGCCTAGTGCAGCCTCTGTGGGTCTCCCCACCCCCGCACCTGCTCTCCCGACTCCCCCGGACCACGTCCGCGGGCTGATAGAGACCGGCTCCCGACCTGGGAAACAAGCGCCACCTCTCACCCCTTCGAGTGTGGCGGATGTGTCCTATTTGCAGGGGAAGAGCCTCAAGAGGGCAGATGGGAGCAATAGACGGCGGAGGTGGGGTCTGTCTTCCCTGGGCCTTGCTTTGGGTCAGGAGCTGCCCGCACACGGATCGGGAAATGAGCAGCCGTCGGGAGGTCAAGCACGGGCCGGGAAGACTCACACCGACCACACTGGGGCGGCTTTCCCCAGGCGCCCATCCTCGTGCCTGCCCCTAGATGAACGCAGCCGCACCCCCAGCCTCCCTCCTCATTCTTCCCACTTTACAGATGAGAAAGCCGAGGCACCGTGAGGTTTGGGGACCTGCCCACGTGACGCACCTCCAGGTAAGTGAAGGAGACTTGACGTGTCTCCAGATGGCCTGGCCTGTGCAGTATCACCGCCCCCGGAAGAGATGCCGTCCACTGTCGCTAGATGAGGAGAGACAGGTCCTCGCACCCACCTGGCTGCGGGGACCCAGCCCTTAATCCTCAGAGCCTCCTGGCCCCGGCCCTGAGGACAGACTCGATGAAGGATGCCTCGAACCTTCCCAAATCAAAGGGCGCAGCTGGCCCCACATGCCGTTCGTCCAATGACCCCTGGCGGGAGGGATTCCAGCTGCTGACCCTGGCTGCACTCCCCCTTGTCCTTAGCTTTGATCTAACGAGTCCTAATCCCCGCTGGCGATCCGGCCCCCGTCCGTCTGCTTCTGTCCACCATCCCGGCAGCAGCAAAGCCTCTTTGGGATTCTTTGGCCTAAACACCTGTTCTCACTGGCGACTCTCATTCCCCGAACCTCCCGTCTTCCCACGGGGCGGCATAAACACAGCTGGAGTGAAGCTGTCACTGTCCCCCTGCGTAAATGTCCCCCAGACTGTCAAGAAAAAGTCGAGCATATTTAATACACGGCAATGAAAAGTCAGGAAGTGTGTTTAATAAGAGATTAGAGCTTTCCCTCCAAAGTGGGTAAAATAAACGTTAAAATTTGAGATGCTTTCTAATTAGACATCGAGAAAACTTAGCTTCCGAAGAAAACAAAGTGTTTTTCTACAGTTCATTCCAAGCCTTTGCAGCCCAAACACCACCGGGCGAAGTCCTAGGAGCCTACCTGGGGGGCGAGGGGGTGGCTTTGAGACCGGCAGACCTGGCCTAGAGCCCAGCCCCTCTATTCCTTAGCTGTGTGGTCGTGCAGAAGACTGCCACCCTCTCTGAGCCTTTTCTGCCCCCGTAAGTGGGGCAGTAACAGTCATCAGGGAGTTGCTGCGATGGCACGGGAGGGAACATAAGTCGAGGGCTTGGGACTCCATACCTGTCACGGTCATTTTCTCGGTGGGCTCCGCAGTGCCCGTGCACCAGCAGATCGGGATGCCAGGGTGCAGGCAGGGGAGGAGAGGCAAGGAGCAGAAGCTGGGCGTTAGAACAGGGGCCACGGAGAGGGAGAAACAAACGGACTGTGTTTGGGAGAAGCTCTGCACTCCCGGCCTCCACTGAGCGCCTTCCTTCCCAAGCAGAACTCGGGCCATGGGGTGTCCGCTCCCGTGGGCTTCTCAGGAGATTCGAGAATTTGTATGTTTCACCTGCGTCGTGCACCGTGTTTCATTTTCCGTATGTATCTTCCTTCCTGGGACCCCGTGAGGTCGGGGTGTGCCATCCTTGGGCCTCCGCTGGGGGCACGTCACATCTGGGTTTTTATATCGTGCGTGTTAAACAAAGGGACTACCCCTGCCCCCAGCGACCGGGCCCCGAGGGTCCCTACCTTACCTGCCTGGCTTGAACGTACCCCAGTCGCCTGTGAAGCAAAACTGCATTAACATTGGGGTTCCGGGTTTCAAAGCTTCAGAGACTGTGGAGATGGAAACAGCCAGATGGAATCTGGGGAAATCACCTGCGTCCAGGGAGTTTCCTTTCTCCAAAACCATAGATATGAACGCCACACCTTTTTTTACTAGAGCACCTGACCGCTGAAGAAACAGGCGGGTCTGGGTTTCACCTTCATGAGCCTTTTTGCAGACCCTCCGAGGAGGTCCGTGGGTGAAGCAGGGGCGGGGGTCTCTAACCCCCAAGATGGTCGGGCCCCCCGAGAGCAGCTCGGACCCCTGCTCCCTGCCTTTGGGCGCGCGGGCTCTGTCGTCTATAAGAAATGAACCCTCGTGGGCAGCTCCCCCGGCCACTCTGCTTCTGGGGTCACATTCACCCAGCTTCCAACAACCTGGCCTACAAACACCCCTCCTGACATTGACTCCATCCAGAGCTGCAGAATTAAAGTTTAAAAGGGAAGGCACCTGCAGGGCTGGGATCTGGGGAGCCTTTGAAGTTGGGGCGCCAAGGGTGCTGTCCCCTCGCGGGTGGCAATGGATTTCATTCAGAGGAAATCAAGTCCCTTGACAGGGCGCCCTAATGAGAGAAGATGGGGGGACGGAGGGCTGAGGTCTGGGCTGCTGTCCGAGACGTGAATCACTCCCCCGTTAGCGACGCTGGGCAAGCTGCCCAGCCCGCGCGGGGCCCCCACCCCTCCAGACCCACGGAGGGTCCCCACCAGAGCCTGGTGGGCCACTTTGCTGCAGGAGCGTGCTAGCTCCACCCTCCCTTCAGTATCTGAATCGATAAACGCATATCTGGCCTATAAACGCAGCGTGTCCTGAGGTCCCGGTGGCTCCCCGTGCGGTCTCCACGGCACCTGGGCGCTGCGTGCCCAGCCGGCTCCCCACACAGCTGGCCCACGTCTGATGACCTCTCGGTCACGTGTGGTGAGGGGCCGGAAGAGGCGTGGGCTGGAGGAACACCGGAACCACGGAGCAAACACACCTGATGTGCGTCGTCCCCTGGGCCAGCCACGTGCAGTCTCGTCTCCTCTGTGGCAGCCACGTGCAGATCTCATCTCCCCTGGGCCAGCCACGTGTGGATCTCGTCTCCTCTGTGGCAGCCACGTGCGGTCTCATCTCCCCTGGGCCAGCCACGTGTGGATCTCGTCTCCTCTGTGGCAGCCACGTGCGGTCTCATCTCCCCTGGGCCAGCCACGTGCGGTCTCGTCTCCCCTGCAGCAGCCACCTGTGGATCTCCTCTCCCCTGGGCCAGCCACGTGCGGTCTCGTCTCCCCTGCAGCAGCCACGTGCGGTCTCATCTCCCCTGGGCCAGCCACGTGCGGTCTCGTCTCCCCTGGGCCAGCCACGTGTGGATCTCGTCTCCCCTGTGGCAGCCACGTGTGGGTCTCGTCTCCCCTGTGGCAGCCACGTGTGGGTCTCGTCTCCCCTGTGGCAGCCACGTGTGGGTCTCGTCTCCCCTGCGGCAGCTTAGACGGACTCAGGAGGAGCTGACGTCCCGGTCCTTCCCTGAGAGGGCCTGCCCTCTTGCCTGGAGACGCTGCACATCTTTGCGCACCTGGAGCTTTCTGGAGCTTTCTGGAGCTTTCTGGAGAGCTGTGGGGCTCAGCGAGGGGCCTGCTGGGAGCTCTGAGGATGAATAAGCCCCTCCTTATAGGACTGAGTCGTGTCCCGTGGACCGTTCTGATCCAGCGAGGCCCAAACGCGTGCAGGTTTGGAGAGGCCCGTGGAGACGGCCCCCCAGCCTCTCCTCCAGCTCTCGGCTCATCCTCTCTGTGCAGCGAATGCACATCACGCAGGAGTCGAAGCCTCTCAGAGGTGAATAATCACAGGAGGGAGAGGCGGTGAATGGGGCCAAGAACCAGGCGCCCTGGACGTGCCCGGGAGGGGAGAGCTAGCCGTGCTGGGTCGGGGGGCAGCCACGGTGAGCCGGCACTGGCCCAAGGGCTCGAGGAGCAGGCGCGCTTGGCCCCAGGGTGGTTAGCTCTGTGCGCGCGGGCCGGCCAGCAGTGCCTTCCGCCCCACTGCCAGGGCGAGGGGGTGTCCTCCTGCCCCCCTCGAGCAAGGCACTGAGAACTTCGGGTCTGGAGGGAAATGCAGAGAGGAACGCTCACTTCCACATCTCGCTTCCAGAGGAGGCGCCCAGAAGGGACGCCCCTCTTCCAAGAGCCAGGCGTGGTTTTGGCTCCTGCCGGAGGGTACGGTCGGCACCACGTCCCACAGTGGGGGGCTCTGCCCTGCCCCTCCCCCGGACGATGCGAAGCAGACGGCCGGTGGGAGATTGAATAGAGCAGGTTTGTACTGGGGCCAGAGCCCTCACTGCCCTGTCGGGCCCTTCCCAGACCCCGAGAATGTGGCCGTATTTGCAGATGTCATCAGTTAGGTTAAGATGAGGTCCTCATGAAGCAGGTGGGGCCCTGGGCACGTTGACCGGTGTCCTCAGAGAAGAGAGGAGGACACAGAGCCTCCTAGAGAGTAAGGCTACGTGCCGCCGGAGGCAGAGGCCGGGCCGGGCGCCTACAGGCAAGGGCAGCACCAGCAGCCCAGAGGGGTGGGGGCGGGGGGCTCCCCTGCGGGTTTCCAGGGAGCCTGACCCTGCCCGCACCTCGACCCCAGCCCCCCAGCCTCCAGACTGGGAGACGGTGCTCTTCTGCGGCTCCGGCCCCCCCAACTGCGAGGGGGTGGGACTTTGCACAGACTCAGTACTCAGACCTCGCTGAAGCGCACTCCTGGAGACGGGTGAGGTCGTGGGGGGCTGGGCGGCCACCAGGCCCGGGGCACGGGAGTCCCCCCTCCCACTGCGATGTCACTGTGCTGTTCCTGATGCCGTGCGTCCTCCCCTGTGTGCCCTGGTGAAGGGGTCTGCCGGGCCCACGTGGGACGGGGCTGGGATGTGGGGGTGCTGGAAACTCCCTCCACCTTTCCCTTCCACCCGGCCCCCCAACACCTGCCCATACTAGGAGCATCCGTGGGGCTGGCGGCTGGGGAAGTCCGTGGGAGGGGACACGCGCCGGGCCTGGAAAGAAGAGGTTTCTGACCCTCACAGGACCCCCGCAGGGGTGGCCACACGCCTCTCGGGGCCTCGGGCCTCGGGGAGCCCCCGGCGAGGTCGGCAGGCGGAGGGCAGGGTGAGGGAGAGCTGCGGGGTTTCCTAGGGCAAGGCAGGGCCGGCCGACCGCTGAGGACAGACTGCTGTGAAGAATATCGGGGGCTCTGCGCCGCAGGGGCGGTTCCGAGTTTCCCGGCACGCGCCCTTTCGCACTGGGGTGATTGAAGCAGGACTTTGCCCCCGGGGGGCGGGGGGGGGGTCACAGGCCAGACAGAGGCACGTGGCGGTGGACGGATCGTTTGCCTATCAGTGGCTGCTCCCCGGGACGGCAGGCGGGAACAAGATCATCCTACGCAGAAAAAACTATGTACTAGGTAGCCGCCCCATTCTCGATCGTCCGTCTGTCTCCACTCTCGACGAGACCGGCGTTTGAGCAGGGACGACCCGGGACGGCCCGCCGGCCACCTGTGTCCCCCAGCCTCGCGGCGTGTCTGGGCGCACGCAGAGAGCTCTGCGGCCCGTGGAGGGAGGGAGTCCAAGGCCCAGAAGAGCCGGCTCCAAGGGGGCCCCGAGGTCAGGGGGAGGGAAGGCAGGGACGAGGCTTTTGCTTTCTCTGCAAAGCTTGCAGACGAGTGTCACAGCTTCCCGGGAGCACTCTGTGCCCACGGTTCAGAGACCACGGGGGTCCTTGCATGTCACCCGGCACCCGAGGACATGACATTGCTACCCATCTGCCGTCGCCGGCTGCCCAGTCCTCCCCCGGCGCTCTGGAGGTGTTTGCTCGGAGCAGGAGAGAGCTGGGGCCTGCGACCTTGAAGGGGGAACACGGCTTTGCAATGTGCCAGGCTCCCTTCCGGGGGGCACGCAGGGTCTAGCTTCACATCTGCCTTGAAATCCGCGGATGAAAGGAGTCGCTGTCCACGCAGTGACAGCACAGCCTTGAGGCCCGGAGAACAGGAGCGTGCGCGCCACGTCCCAGCTCTGGTCTCTCGGCGGCCCCCCTGCTGTGGCTGCAGAGGCGTGGGGGGTGGGGGAGGGGCACGTCCGTTGAGGGGTGTCCTGGGTGCAGAGCGGTGCCAGCCCCGTGCCCGTCTTCCTTTTCCTCCCTCCGCACGACTTGTCTGCTCTCTCTGCTTCCGTTCAGAAGGCAGGAGCGGTGGGCAGAGGTGAGTGGGGCAGAGGGCAGCCCTCCTTCATCTTCTGGGTCAGGGCCTGCGGCATCTTCATAAAAATGGTGGAGATGGTCCCTTGGAGCCAACCTACACGTAGGTCTCCCTGTGCCTAATTACCCCGGAGGGGACACGCGTCCTGGGAGCAGCAGGGAACTTCCCGCCTGGTCCAGACCTCAGGGTCAGTGTTTCCCAACTCGCGTTCCTGGGAAGGTTGGTTTCTCTAGTGTCGATATCAGATGCCGTGCAGAATAGAAGGGGGGTTCCCTGGGAGGAACACTCGGGTGCACCGCCACCGGGACCCCCCCCGAGGTTAACATACTCGTGTAAGCATACTAAAGCCTCTGAGAAGTCCCGAAGCAATACACCCGTGTGGTTTCATCTAAGCAGGGCTTTTCCCTGGAATCTTTCCCCGTGCGGCTCCCCATCCCTCAGCATCTGGTATTCTGGAACATCTTGGGAGAGACCTGCTTTACAGCATCGAGGGGAGACGGTCTGGGAGCAAATCGGCAGCACACGTGGTTGCCGTTTCTGTGACCTAATAACCAAGCAGGCTTTGCCCGCTGACAGGTTTGAAAGCTGGTCTCTGGGCCAGCTCCTGGGGAAGAGGAGACAGTTTGTCTTCAGTGCCTTCGGCCTCCCCGTCAGTGGCCCCTCTCCTTGACCTGCTCACATACCCAATGTTCTGATTCTGCCCACGTTTCCTCTCCTCGAAATCGTCCTTCATGACTACAATAGAAAGCTTGTTTATACTAATGTGTAAATGGCTAACCAGTGGATATCACTTAAATCGGGCATGGGCAGGAAGCTTCGTGACTGCTGCCCACGTACCTGGGTATTTGTCTCCCAGCCGAGAACCAGCCCCCATTTACTCTGGGTTGAAATTGTCCGCTCTAGTTATAGAATTTCAAAGACTTGACAGTTGGTTAGAGTTGGTCTTAATGGCAGTATTCATTCATTTGACGACTATTAATAGCACTTACTATGAGGTGAGCAGGTCTTTAGAGACGAGAGAACCACAGTCCATCACCCTGGGTCACCTTTGGTCCAGATCCCTGGCTCAGTGTTGGAGCTTTGCCCACCGGAGGGCACTGTTTTTAGGGAAAGTTTTTGGTTTCCTTCAAAACAAGACAAAGTAAAAATTTTTAAAAAGCATTGATATAAATCTAGGGAATGGAGGAGAAAGGTGCCCTGAGCTTGTGATGGTGAACGGTCTGTGTCCACTAGGTCACGTAGGTTGAACCCCAGCCTGGCTGTGGCTGTGACAGTATGTTGTAGATATGATTAACATTTAATTGGTTAAATAAATAAATAAATAAATAATTAAAAAAACAAAACAAAACATTTAATTGGTAGACTTTGAAGAAGCGGATTACCCTCCAGAATGTGGGTGGGCCTCATCTAATCAGTTGAAGGCCTTAAGACACAGACCGAGCTTTCCCGAAGAGGGGATTCTGCCTCAAGACTGACACAGAAGTCCTGCCTGAGTTTCCAATCAGAACTTGGCCTCAAGATGTCAACACCAACTCTTACCTGAACTTCCAGCCCCCCCATGACTTTCAGACTTGCCAGCCCCCACGGTCAAGTGAGCCAATTTCTTAAATAAATCTCCCTCCCTCTGTCTTCCTCTGCTCCCTCCCCACATATCTTCTTGGTTCTGCTTCTCTCTCTCTAGAGAACCCAAAGGCAGCCACTTAGAAAATAGTTATTAATCCAAATCACCTCTCTGTAAGTCATCCTGGGCCACAGAACCTTCCCCGGGACGGCTGCAAATGGCAAGGGGCATCTCTGGCATTGTCCTTCCCAGGAGAGAGGAGAGAAAGGACTTCTCTGGGAGGGCGTGGGGCCAGGTGGCAGCAGCGTCCTGAGCGAGGTTGAAAATCGATACTCTGTCCCTGTCCTTCCTGCCCCTGCCCCTCAGGGCCCCCCAAGGTCGTTTGGCACAGCGCCTGCGGCTCAGGGCCGTGTGCCTCAGCCGTCGGCAGGAGATGCAGACGGATGGGACCCCATGAGCCCACCGGCAAGGCGCCCTCCCTTTCCTGGCTGTGCTGTGGCCCATGAGGCAGCCCTCTGACCCCAGTACTGACCCCATCATTTGGCAGATGGAGGTCCTGAAGGCTTTCCCTCTCTGAGTCCCAAGTTCAAGTGCAGATAGGTCGTAGTCAGCTTTTCTTTGCTCCAGGGCGTCCTATGGTGTAGGGATCAACCCAGAAGAAGGTCTACAGAGGTTCTGTCGTGCATGGTGGAGGCTGTCCCTCCGGACACAGGAAGAGACACGTTCCCCAGTCCCCTCTCAACGGTCGAGGTCAGGGCACTGCGTGTGGGACAGCAGGTAGTAAGCGGGAGGGATCTGCCCTCTGGCCATTTTCCTGTGGCTGGTGGTGGGCCACCGGCCCTGTGGGATGAAGGTGACCCCTGGGCCACGGCAGGGCAGCCGCTTTGGGGAGCAGAGCCCCAGGCCTCGGTCACCACCCGCCTTGACTCTTACTTGAGAGGCAAGTGCATGTCCAACAAAACCCTTCTACGTTCTGAAGCACCCTTCTTGGGACCCCCCCCCGAGTCAGCACGGCCCACGTCCCGGGTACCTGCGCGCACGCTGGGAGGGACCCTGTGGGCCAGCTGGGGCGCCATGGGGTCTGGAGCAGCCGACATCTGCAGGGGGAGGGCGATGGTGCGGGAAGAGCCCAGGCTTGGGGGGGTGCCTTCCCCGGGGGTCCCACACGCCTACAACCCATCTTTCCCTCTCGCCTCCGTGGCCACGGAGGGTAGTGAAAGGGGCTTTGGAGGCTCTGCCTTCCCGGGAGGAGAGAGGAGACTGGGGCTGTGCTGGGTCCCCGTGTGGGGGTTCCATATGAGTCTCGCCTCTCTGTCCTCTTGGGCTCCTTGCAGGCAGCCCGGGTTCAAGAGGAAGCATCTGAGTGTGTGTGCGTGTGCACGTGATCTCCGCCTGACAGAATCTGTCCAATTTAGCAAGAGAACCGATCGGTTGAATGGGCATACAACAGTCAGACCTTTCTGAAATCACGTCCCCTTGCTAGTCAGTCCGAGGGTGTCAGTTTCGGTAAACGGCGCTCGGATGGGGATTGGGGTGGGGGTCCTGGGGCCGGGAGGGACGGGGGTAATTGGCCACATGAACGGCACTTGCGGTTGGCTCTCCTCGCCGCCGAGCAGCGGTGAGCGCCTCGTGGAATTATTGCATACAGGGAATGAATTTTAAAAATTCATGCTTCCCCATGTTCTTCTCTTCATCACATGGTTCTTTAAAAATATCATCCTCAAAAGGCAATCTTAAATATTTAACAGGATCATTCTTGATTAAAATCTAATAAAAGGTGGGGGTTGCCTTCCACATAAGATGCACGCATAGGACCCAAGGGGGGGGCCACTCCAGGGGGGTCCACGTGCTCCCGGGCGGGGTCCTCCTTCTGTTGGAGTCCTCTGCGTGTCCCGCCCCCACTTCCGTCCCGGGAGTCCAGGAGACCTGGTATTCCCCTTCACCTGGGAGGTCTACACCCAGCTCCAAGGATGGAGATTCAACTCCTGGGGCCCCACAGTTTTTATCCCATGTCCCCCGCTAGCAGCTAATGAGATGGCATTTCACCCAACGGTTCGGTTAGGACGAGGGCTGCAAAGTTGTCGTCTGGGGTTTTATTGTGCAGCCCCGAGCTGGTCCAGCGCCTAGCGAGCCGGGCAGAGACTCTGCAGGGGCGTCCCGGGGGACGAGCCTGGGGGACAAGTCTAGGGGATGAGCGTGCTGCCCGACTCCTGGTCATTTCCAAAGGCGAGGACTCATTCGCACCTGAACATCTTCTGTGCGTCTCTGGGCAAGACTGCATTTGCCCTGGAGGAAGTCCTTCTTGTAGCAGCGTTCTTTTGAGACAGAATCTACATTCGAGGGTAGAGAAGGCACTCTTCAGTGACGTTCCGTGATGGCTTGTCCCGTGGGCGGAATGCATTCCTGTGTTGGTGGCGGAGCGTCTCTGCTAGCCTCGTCGCTTTTAAACTGTTAAAAGCATTGAAACGACTGGTGGCTCAGATGCTTTCAACCAGCTCCTCTCAGGGCCCGGGAGAGTCCTTGTGGTCTAAAACATGGAAGAGAGACAAATTAAATGATAATATTGCACCTGCTCTGATCCGCAATTTAGACTCTTGTAATGAAAAAACAATGAACGGCTTTGCCTTTCCGCTGGCAGCTTTCATCACAGTTGTTCAGGTTGCAAATAAAGAGCCGTGAGCCCCCCACCGTCCCCACCAGCAGAGCCCGTCCTCCTTCCCCCAGGGCCGCCTCTCAGTCGGGACTCGCCACGGTCCCAGCTCCAGGTGTGGCCACGCCCGGCTCCCGGCAGGTGCCCAGGAAGGACGTGTTCTCGGCCTCTCCCGCTGAGTCTGGTGCTCCCCGGGCAGAACTCAGTCCGTCCACACCATCCCCCGCCCCTGCCTGCACCTGCCGGAGTCCACGGTCCCCTTTCCTTGAGGACAGCAGTCCCACTGCACTAGGGCTGCCCTGCTCCTGTGTGACCTCGCCTCCACCTAACTAGTCACATCTGCAATGGCCACGTTTCCAAATAAGGTACTAGGGGTCACGACTTCAACGTATCTTTTTTTGGGCGGGGGACACAATTCAGCCCATAAGAAGGGTTCTGTCCAAGTTGAGGGGAGGTGGGGAGAGGCGAGCAGCAGGGGAATCCACGGGGGGTTAGCTGCATGCAAGGCTTTATCCCTTTGCAGAGCAGGGACAACATGTGACATCTTAGCCTTCTTCTCAGTTTTCATCCGTGTCCATGAGGCCCACAGTAGAAGAGACACAAACCCACGGGACAGAAGAGGACACGGTCATCGAGCTGGGTACCCCGGAGCCAGCCGGGGAGTGCAGACACTCAGACCAGCGCTCAGCCCAGGCGGGGCGGGCGGCAAGGAGGGGCGCAGCCCGGGAAGGGGGGTGCCCGGAGGAGAGACGACCCTGGGCTGGTTCGGGGGGTCAGTACTGTGGAGGCAAATGAGTGGTGGGTACCAGTGGAAGGTAAGTTTGGGCAGAAAGGCGACCACCAACATCAGGAAAGGCACAAAATCGCACAAGAAAATAAGCATCTTACCATGTAATTGGGGAGCTATGAACGGTGTTTATACAACCAAACTGCTGTAAGCACCTGTTAGTTTAGGAAACACGATGATGGGAGGAAGGGGCAGAGAACCAGTGTGGGGGGGTCAAATCATCGCTCCCCATAGGAGGAACCAACTAGGCAGCTCTTTGCGGTATTTATACACACGAGGAAGGTTCTAGAAACATCAGCTAAGACAGGAGAATGGCTGCCCCCATACAGGGGTACCCCGTGCCGGGGAGCGGGGGTGGGGGCTTCTGTTCTGCGTCATCGATCGGCCAAACCCTGTTACTTTTCAAACATATTATTTTGATAAACTAAAGGAGGGCTAACATCCTTGAACATGTTGGCAGCTTTAAAAAGGTGTGTGGGTCAGACCGCAGTGCCCCCGAGGGTGGCTCAGCCTGGGGCCCCTGGGGACGCAGGCACGGAGGGCAGGAGCCCTCACGGAGCTCTGGCTGGGGCTGATTCGCTGCTGGTGGCAGGGGGGGGGGGGGCTGTGCCTCCAGATACCAGCAGCATGTCCCCAGGCGGGACAGTCAGGGACAGCTGTCCAAGGCGCCCGCGCCCGAGACCCTGGCTGGATGCTCTGCTCAGCCAGCAGCGTGATCCCGATGGAGACCGCACGTGGGGAAGAAGACGGGGTCGGTGGCCTGGCGGGGCTGGGAGGGAACACGTTCAGGTGGGGAGATGGCCTTCGGGGACCCTTGTTCCTTCCATCGGAGAGGCCTAGATTCTGTCCTCAGCAGCCGCCATGCCCCCAAATGGCTCAGAGCCTCCGTTCCGCGTGGGGCTGGCTGGGCTCGGTCAGGCTCTCCAGCGCGCCGGTCTGTCCTTGGCCACGAAGGACAAGGCCGTGAAGCGACACGCCAGCCTCTTGCCTGGAGGGGCCCCGCGGTGTCCTCGTGTCCCTCAGGCGCTGACGGATCCCCCCGCCCCCGCCCCCGCTGGTTCGTGCGTGGAAAGAATTCCCGGCCTTTTCTCTGTGATTTCCCCCTGACTAACGGGACTTCCAGCTGTTGGCCCCCATGAATGAGAAAAAAAAGAAGTGTGTTTTTCTTCCTGAACGTGCCTGCTACCAAGAGCGACTCATTTGAAAATTCATTCTGGCAGAGGCGCAGCTTCTGTACTGTTTTCCCGGGGCCCCAGGGCCCAGGGGCTCACCCGGCCGGCCTCAGACGGCCCTGCGCGAGCATCTTCACTCCCTTCCCAGGTTTGGACAGCAGGCGGGGGCAGCGAGGAGGGAGCGGCCCCGTCTCCCCACCGGGGCAGACACGCGGGTTTCCCAGCCAGAGCCCTGCAGGCACGTGTGCGCACCTGGCCGCCCCGTCCTCCCGCGCCTGAGCCCTAACGATGCCCACCGCGTGGAGCCCCCCCGGGTCGACCCCTCGGTGCGGGGCGCGGGCCAGAATCCACTGTCCTCCTGGAACGCTGCGGGGGCGGGGGTGGCCGAGGGCTTCGCAGGGGTCCCTGGAAATCCGCTGCGAGAGAGGCAGTTTATCAAACAGGCGTGAGCAGCGGCCCGAACCACCGGAGACTGTGAGGGGGCTGGGGAGGGGGTCTGGGTGGGCCTGGCGGCTGCTTCTCCCGCACCATGAATGTGACCTCCTACCTTTCCCAAGCCGTCATTTCCAGCAATCTGGAGACCAAGCCCCGAGTCCCAGGCCCCCGTAACCGCAGTGAATAAACTGCCTAAAGCCCCGTCCGGCTTGTCTGCTTCAGGAAGGGAATAGATTGTCTACAACAGAATCTCCACCAGGCTCGCGTGTGAAAAACACTTCAGCCCTGGTTGGTGTCTGAGGAGGGCGTGGGCCGCGGAGGACGCAGGTGCCGCGGCGGCCACCAGGGGGCACGGGCGCCGCTTGGAGAAAGTGACAAAGTGCCCTGGGGGGTGGGGGGAGGACTCCGGGACACAAAGGGCCTCCCTCCATCCCAGCTCCAGCGGGAACCGGTGCCCTGCCCTGCCCGGGAGCCTGTGTCCGTGGCAGGTGTGGGCCCGGGTCATGGCGGCTTGTTCTAGAAGGCCAGAGCCCGCAGGGACGCAGAGCGCGAAGGCAGCCGCGGCCCCATCGTCCAGCGCGGCCGCGGGGGGTCGTGTTCCAGGGAAGCCTCCAGCGCAGAGCACACTGGCCACAGGCCCACATCTGGGGGAAACTTCCGGCAGCCGTGGGAATGCGGTGTTAGAACCAGGGTGGGGGTCCTCCTTCCCACAGCAGTGAGAACTGGTCTCCGGAGGGCCGATGCGGTTCCCGGGGTGGGCCCCGAAGCGCCCGAGATGGAGCAGGAAAGGCTCCTGTGGGGTGGATCTTTCTGGAACGCTGGGTCTGAGGACTCTGTGGTCAGGCGGGCTCCCCTCCCCCTCCCCAGGTGTGCGGCGGGGGGCGGGCAGGGGAGGCCCAAGGTTAGGCTTGCCTCAGTGCCGCCGGCGCCCTGCGCTCCTGGGCCGGCACCCTCCATGTCTGAGGACGTTTTTGGGAAAGGGGAGAGGAGATGCTTCAGGCGGTGAGCGGGGAGGGGCCTCTGTGTCCGGTTTCCTCATGTTGCAGCGGGAAGGATCCACGCTTCGTCAGTTAGTAGGGTTGGGGGAGATAGTCCAGACCCAGCGCTAGAACAGCGGCCTCGCGCACGAAGCCTCGGTGGAGGGCCGCTGGGCTGCCCACCAGCACCTTCGGGGCCGCGAGAACAGTTGGAGGAACACTTGGGCGGCCCT
>CM052887.1:91187865-91204071 GCA_028534135.1 Potos flavus | reverse complement strand
GGATGATCACACCCCTCATTTCAAGATACGATAAGAACATCCTTACTGAAGTCCCCCCACTTTTAAAGACTAAAAAGGAAGAACAAGCTTCAGTAAGGAGACTCACAGCCCTGCGGCTAGCTGGTTTTATCTTTAAAACTCATTGGTAAATTTTTACTTAATCTTAAGATCTCTACCACAACGACCGAAGGGGCCCAGCAAAGATCATTCACGAACACAATCTTCAAGCAGTATCTTCAAAGGTACAGTTTGCATGACTTTTAAAGAAGTTTCCTCCAACCACTTCTAGATGCTTACACGTCGTGCCCGGGAGAAGCCGCTGCCTCTGCCGAGGACACGCGTACTTGCCGAGCGGGGGTCAAACGTCCTCCGTGAACACACAGCAGCATCGGCCCAGCAGCCCGAAACCACAACCTTCGACGCCAAATGTCCCACAAACGTCCGTTTCATGAAGTTACCCTGGCTGACGACAGTTTTATCTTGAAAGCCGCATCAGGAGCTCTCTACTGAAGTTACTGAAATAGAAGCCTCACGGCAACAAGCACTGGCGGACAGACGGCGGACGGACAGCTGACGGACGGTGGACCTGCCCAGTTCTACTTGGAAAACCAGCCAGTGGGCTGGGCGGGGGCAGGGAGCCAGCCTCACGGGCGTCCCATGTGAGGCCACAAGAGCCTATATAAGCCAGCCAAGTCCTCTGACCCTCATCAGGGCTGCGAGAAACCGTATTTTCATCAAGTTCCCGTCTGGGCGCTGGCCCCATGGAACTCTAAGGGCTGGAGGGAGGGACGAGGAACTCCAGAACCAATGGGACATGCTACACATTCTAACTTTCTGAAATTAGTTCTATGTCTGTGAACCAGCCAAGCAGCCTTCAAATTCGACTCCCACGAGCCAGTGTCAGCAGGCACAAACAAACGTCCTGTTCTATAAATAGCCTGAGGGACCGAGATAAGTTTTCCGAGAAAGCCCCAGGGCTCCTCTGAGGGCAGTGGCCCTCCCAGCGCTCCGCAGCTCTCTTCAGTTCACTTTACTGAAGTCCTAGACTCAAAGTCAAGTCGAAAAGAAGTTAAATGTGCACACTGACTGTTCGTCAAGTGTTCAAATGTGAATGTTTACCACTGAACAGAACCGCCAAAATGATCCCTGACTTCGTCTGCCTCACCGGCTCTCAGGAAATGGCTCCGCGCCCCGGGAGTCCGTCTCCCCCTCGACGGTGGGGTTTCCAGCGATGCCGGGCCAGGCCCACGGGTCCCGGGAAGGGCAGGGCCGGCCTCCCGGGTCCAGACCAGGCCCAGGGTCTCCCGGTACCTGCCGCCCCCGCGGAATAGACGGCAAGGCCTCGTGATCCACATTAGCCATTTCAGTGACTGCACTCTGCCGGTTACTAGAGCAGCCGAGAGCTCCGAAAAGCCACCGCATGCATCTGTCCTGTGAGAGGGGGCCCTACGACCCTGCTTGCGTTCTGGCTCATCATGCGTTTACAAATCCCTGAATCTTTATAATTTAGCCAAGAGCTGCCTTGGTATCGTTACTTATTTTTTTAGGTATGCTTCTCTCAGTAATTGTTTCTGGGTCTCAACCAGACACGGGCCAGCCTGCGTCACCACGTACCATAGCCAGCTGCCGGCCGATGTTGCCCACGGTGACGCCTCCCGAGAAGAAGATACACGGCAGCCAGGAGCGAATGTAGAGAAAGTCTGGGGACGTGTACCTGTAGAGACAGCAGAGGAAACCGTGCCGTCAATCAACAACCAGCAGCACTTAGGAGACTTTCATGCTGAAACCGACCTCACGTCTGTGTAAGTAAAAGAGAACATCTCAGCTTCGCGGGTATTTCTAGCAAAAGTGAAGGAACAGCCTCTGGACGCAGTGGCTACTTGGGGGTGCAGACTTACTGATAGACACCGTTGTAGACCAGCAGCTGAGTGATCAGAGTGGCCAGGAAGGCGATGGTGATCCCAAGCCCGAGGCCACTTCTCGAACGGTCAAACGTCCACCAGAGGCCCAAAGACAGGGCCGCTAACGTCAGGGAGAGCTGGACATTATTGGCAAAATCCAATTTCTGGTGATGCGAGGTTAAGGAAAAGTTCAATGATTTTTAAGATGATCAAAACAAGCCAAAGGAAAAAGCAACCAGACAAGCAAACAAAACGCCCTAGATCCTACACGTGTGCTTTCGTTATTCCGCACCCCATAATTCTCCATCCAAAGAACCCGCCCAGACTGCTGCAGAAAGGGTCTGCAGGGGACAAGGTTGCCGCGATCGAGAGAACTCCTCTGGTCACTTGTGAGACACTTATCTACAAGGAAACGCTCTCGAAGCTGCAGCTGCTTGTATCTGGACCAGAAAACAGCACGTGTTCTTGCTAAGTCATCTGTAGTCCCAGTTCTATTTTTTGTTTTGACCAGTAACCTGAACCGAGCAGACACACTCCTCTCCCCGTGTCCCCTCGGACGCCTCATCCATTGTCATTTGACATTACACACTTTCACGGTCCATGGAGACAACGCCTGCCTTTCATCACACCGCTACCGATCAGCGGGGGAACACACCAACGTTGTCGGAGCTAAGGTACGATATCCCGTGTGGACGCTCCTACCGTTAAGATACAGGGAGAGCAGATTGAAGACACAGTAACTCTAAAAAGACCTTCCCTTAAGATTCTGAAATAGAATCTAGTTGTGCTAAAGAAACCCCACATCTTTTGAGACCTGGGAAACCACGGCCTGTCTTCTGGACAAAAGCGCACTGACGTACAGGCGCATCTGTAATGCGTGCCACCCGAGGACTCGAGAAGTTCAGGGACCTTCCGTCAAGAATCCTCCTGCAGAGGACAGCACCGTGCCGGCCCTGTGACTTCGTGGGCACGGCCAGCAAGGAGGCAGAGCAGTGGAGGCGGGGTTCTCTTCACCCTCTAGAAGCAGCGGCCCACAAACAGAGGCCCCCAGCCACTGTTCCCCGGGCCACTGTTCCCCTGGGGGGCTGCAGCCACTGCTCCCCGGGCCCACAGCAACTAGGTCTTCACAGCGGAAGAATGTAAGGTGGGAATGTGAAAGGGAATTTACAAAACCCGCTCTAAGGAACCAGAAGAGACTATCACACAACAGAGAAAGTCCTCTCCACTCCTGGGATTATTTTAAATTTCCTGAACCACTTTGAAAACTCTTGCTAAGTAGACACCAAGCCATATGCTTTAAAGTGAAAGAGCTGGAAGAAGGCCATTCAACGGACCTATGAGAGAATATGTACTCATTAAAAGGCACAAAACATTTCAACATGGAAGCTGAGGAAACGCCCCGGACCCAGCACGTCCACGAAGGATACAGCGCTGGCGTGGTTGATGCCGACGAACACGGCCACGCAGCGCATCACGCTGGCCCACTCCCGCTTAAACTTGTGTGGCTCCCCAAGGTGACTGTCGATGCAGGGGTACAGCAAGCCCACGACAGCTGGTAAAAACAACAACACAGCGTTAGAACGTGCCGGCTTATGAGGACAGGATTGTTATGTGCCAATTACTAACATATTATTCAAATCAGTTCTTTTCCTAGAAAAATGTACGAGCTATGATATGGCATCCTAATTAAGACTGATTTTATATTTTTGCTTTCCTTGAGTACAAACAAAAGGATCACACTGTTTTGAGAAATTTAAAATAAAATGGCTGTTCTTCAGTTAAGTAGAGACTCGAATCGGGCAGGGGGTTAATTATCCACATAATGCTATGACAAGTCAACCATGCTGAGCCTCCCCTGAGTCTAGATCCTGACTCGTGGGGACAGCCTGGGACCAAGCTCGGAGAACCAGGCCCCCGTTCGCCGGGGGCTCTGACAGGACCTGGAGCCTCACGTCTGTTCCCTCATGTGTAAAATGACGAGGGTTATGTAACTAGAAGGCGGAGTAGGAAGAGTTTACTGTGGGAGGGAAGAGTTAGGGAATTTTCACAGGCACAGAATTTTAAAGCAAGAGGACAAAGAATTTAGACAGGGGGAGGGTGTGGCATTCCAGGACAGAAGTAAAACGGACGAAGTGAAGGCAGAAACAGGGCGCGTGGGGGCTGGTGGGGATCCTGGCCCCTGGGACCCGCTGCGGGCCCCAAGGCTCTGCACCTAAAGTCACCCAAGGGCGGAGGCTTGAAAGCCACGGGGCAATTCCACCTGGTGTCCTATGAAAGAGGTAACTATTTCAGGTTCCCGAACAGAGAAACAAGAGACACAGTTCTGGCAAAACATTCGATGGGAGAGTTTCCGTTTCAATTTCGTATTACATTTTATCAAGTTCTAATCTCAGAGTTTTGGGAAACTGGGAACCCAAACAATTCTCTAACTTATTCTGCAATAACTTAAACTTACCTTTTAAGGTTAAAGGCTAAAGAGGAACAAATGTACCATGGGATCTTGCCCTATGCTTATCTGAAAATTCTTTTTAAAAAGGAGGTATGAGAGGCTGTGTTTCAGATAGTCCTAGAATCCCCTGCAGCTTCAATTGCAAATAAAGCCTAACCTAAAATATTTCATTTTTAAGATCAGATTTTTGATTCAAACAAAGAGCTACTGTACCATATGTGCATGAAAAAAGGGATCTACATTGAGGTAAAAATCTCAAAAAGGATTTTTAATAGGATAGCCATATGCTTAAAGGATATACAAAGGCCAGGTAGGATCCTACCTTCCTAAGAACAGAGACGAAAGCAGTCTACGCGTGGAGTAACTACAGTTTCCCCCAGTGATGTGCCCTAGCTAGAACACGGCGTCCAGTCTGAGCCCCGTGCCCTCCAGCTGTGCTCAGCGAGTCTGCTGCCAACGGGATGTGTCTCCACAGTCCCGGGGACACACCCAGCTCCGGGAGGCAGTCGGCAGTGTGATGCACAGTGGCCCTGCCGTTCCCTGTGTCCCCCTAGACAGGGACGCTTAAGGTCTCTGTGACTCAGTTTCCACATCTGTGAAATGGAGCCATCGCAGAGTGCTGTTGTAAGAGTAAACAAAGCAAAGCATATCAAACACAAAGCAAGCAGTCCATACCCGCTGGCTACACAGCCAACAGCAGGGCACACCTGCCCCGAGGCGGTCCCACCTGGAGAGACCAGTGACCTGCCCAGCAGAGCTTCGCACGGAGGGCAGGGGCCTGACTGCACTCTCTACTCCCACAGCTGGTGCGGCGGGGGCTGCGGGAACACCTGACAACATGACCAATGAGGGCTAGTCGACTACAGAAGCGCTCAGTGGTCCTGCATACATTGTCATAAAAGCAGCCAAGTAACAGAGAAAGTCCACAAGAGGTCAGCGCGCGCGTCGGCACCCCGCGGCACCCCCGCGGCACCCCGGAGGCGAGGCGGGATGGGCGTCCCCTCCGTGCGCCGCCCCGGCCCGCCCCGGCTGCCCGGCCCACGTGACAGTTTGTTTTCGGTGGCCGGCGGGTAGCGTGTTCGAGCGCCCGGCCAATGGCAGCGAGGCCGCGCCGCTCACCAGTTCGCCGGCCGCCAATCCCGGGCCCGCTCGGCCAGGGGACGGCGGCGGGCTCCGCGCGCGGCCCCCGGGCCAGGCCGGCGGAAAGCCGCCCCGGCGCCCGTGCGGCCCTCCCCCCCAAACCTGCCCCTCCCCCAGCGCGGCCCCCGCTGCACTCACCGGCCGCTGTCCCGCAGCACGGGGGGACCCACCAGGCCGACGAGAAGATGGTGGCGATGACCTCCTCGGGGAACAGGGTGACGTTCCGCTGCACCTGCAGCAGGTTGAGCACCAGGGCCAGCACGACCCCCACTGAGAACAGCACCAGGCTCCGCCGCACCAGGTGGTGGTGCCAGCTGCCGGGGGGACCGCCGCCGGCGCCGCGACCCCCCGTCCCGGGGCTGCAAGGCCCGCGGACGGGCGCGGGGTCGGGGTCTGGGCCGCGGCGGGCCGCCAGCGCGGCGGGGCTCAGCATGTCTCCCACTTTGGCCGCCAGCCCTCCAGCGCCGGCTCCCGGGAGGCCTCGGAGCCTGGCGCCCTGGGCACAGGAACAGCTCCAGCAGTGGTCGTCCAGCCTAGGCATCGGTCACCGGAGGCGGGCCGGCGCTCCTGCAGCGAGAGGGAGCGGGGGGCGGGACCCCGTCAAGTTTGCCGGCGAGGGGCGCGCGGGTCCGCGGCGGCCGTCGGACCGACCGCGATGCCCACTCATCGCGGCTCGTCCGAGAAAGCTCGAGCCCCCGCGGCGCCTGCCCACTGCGCGGCCCGCGCCGCAGGCCCCGTGCAGAGGGCCCACCTGGGCGGCGCACGAGCCGGGGGCGGCGGCGGCCAGGTGTCCGGCGGGCCCGCGAGTGCCCTCCGCACGCACCTCTAGTGCTGGCCCGTCCAGTCCCAAAGTTTCCCACACCCCGTCCGCGCGCAGCGCAAGTTTCCAGGGGCCCCGGACGGAGGGGACGCAGAGCCGGCCCACCGGGGTCAGGGGTGCAGCCCCGCCCCGGGGCCGGGCTGGGGTCCGTGCCGCTCCCGCTCCCGGGATGGGGTGGACCTCCCCATCCACGCCCCCGCCCCGGCTCCCGCCCCGAGCTCAGCCCCGGCCCGCGCCCACCTCCGAGCCCCCCAACGCGCCCCGCGTACCTGTCCGAGGGGCGCCCGCGCGCGGGCTCACGGAAGAATGAGGTCAAGGCCCGGACCGCCTGGAGTTGGGCCCGTGGCGCGGGACGCGCGGCGCAGCTTATAAGGCGGGCGGCGGGGCCCCGGGTCACGTGATTCTGCCCGGCCCGCCGCTTGGGGGCGTGGCCTCCGCGCGCCCCGCCCCGCCTGCGCGCCCGTCCGCCCGCGGTCTGGTGAGGCGGCCGTGGCCAATCCGGGGCGGGCGGCCCATATGACGTCAGCACACGCCACCGCCGCCTCGCGCCCGGCGCTGGCTCGGGAGCGCGGACGGTCGGCGGGTGGACGGCCGCCGAGGCTGCGGGGCCCGGCCGGGCGGGCCTGGGACGGAAGAGCGGGGCTGGCGGGAGCGGGTGGGTGGCGTCTCTCGGTCGCACGGCCTGGGCTCCAGTCCTCGCCCGGACGTGGCGCACGGACGAGCCTCGCCTGCCAACCTGGCCCCTCTACCGGGCGGTCAGCAGGTGATCGCGCTGCACCTGCCGCGTCACCTGACGGTGCCCCGACCTCTAGTCTATGGCCCTCTAGTCTGTGGCGCCTGATGGTCACCACACCTGCTCATTCACCGCCGGTTGACTGATGCCTGGCACGTAGCGAGGGCGCGGAGATCGGAGCTGTTTGGGGGGTGTGTGTGTTTCTCGGCCCTACAGAGGGGTCCAGAAACCTTTCTTTGACATGAAATCTTTTATGAAAATGCAAAGGATGCAGATTTCATTCATGCAATAATTTCTTCCACTTTCACATTGTCTTTCCTTACATATGGAAAGCAAACCACCACAACCACTCAAGAAAAACAATGTAAAACTCTTACTAAACTTTACTCTCAAAAAGTTGATTACTTTATCTCGTTGATGTGTAATGTATTTATATCCTGTTTGCCAAATGGGTCACACCGCATGCCCCATGCTGATAAAAAACCCACCTCGTATTGTTTAAGATGTTCCTCAACAGCAGCAGGGAAGGAGTCTGTGGATGAGTGGACATTGGGAGGCGGCTTGCCTTAAGAGCAAATCCCCTGGTGGCCAAGGGACCCCACGGGCCCAGGGAGCTTGAAATTCCATTGTGTGTGGCCTGTTCAATATCAGGGCTTGGGGCTCTACCAAGAAGCTTTAAAAAAACCCAGAAACATCCTCTTGAGATATTCCTATTTCTCAAAGTTCCTTTTTTTGGTGGGGCTGGAGGCGGAGGGGGGAGGATTCACATGATTTTTTAATGATAAAACAGGAAACTTCAAGGAAAAGTAAGGCTTACAGTGGCTGTGTTGACACTCCAGGACCTAAGGGGTGTTTCCTTAGGAAAGTTTTGAGCAGGACTGCGTAACGACGTTTGCCATTCATTAGCTTGTTAACTGCTGCCCCAGTGTCAGTGGTGGGTTTTCTGCCCCCGCTAACTTATAGGCCAGACACAGCCCGGTTACAGTGTAGATACCCTCCACCCGGTCCGTCGTACCAAACCTGGTGTGAACTTAACCTCATCTTTCCTACTTCTGTGAGAGCAAACATTTTTAACAAGTGTCATCATCATGGATTATGACAAAATTGTTTTCAAACCCTCACGCATCATCAAGACCGAGCGTTTGCTAATAATGTGGCTTGTTTTCTTTTCTTTTTTTTTTAAAGATTTTATTTATTCATTTGACAGAGAGAGACACTGCGAGAGAGGGAACATGAGCAGGGGGAGTGGGAGAGGGAGAAGCAGGTCTCCTGCTAAGCAGGGAGCCCGATGTGGGGCTCGATTCCAGGACTCTGGGATCAAGACCTGAGCCAAAGGCAGATGCTTAACGGCTCAGCCACCCAGGTGCCCCTTGTTTTCGTTTCTTGAACGTGCTCCAAAGTGGGGGTGGCTGGAATGGAGGGGTTCCATCTTCGCCTCTCTCTGCGGGAAGGGCAGAAGCAGACTTTCACACTCTCTCCGTATATTCTGCTCTAAGCCCTGGTCACCACGATCAATTTATACCCAGAAATTCAAAGCATTCTTGACTTCATGGTATATTGCAATCTGAGTCCTGGCCATTGTCTCCACGCACCTGATGTAAGTACATACCGTTGGAGTAACGCTGGAACTTTGTAAAAGCAAAAAATTAAAAGCTGTCCCACCGTTCACTGATAGGAAATCGCTTGGATGGATGACGTCAAGCCTATCCAAGCAGGGCTGTAGGGTTGAGTCATTGCTGGATCAGCCATCAGCAGCCCTTGCTGCCCCTCCCCTCCCCTGCCAAACGCACAGGTTAGGAAGCACCGCTATCGGTCAAGGTGTGAAACTCAGGGCCGTGAATCTACACCACAGGCTTGGTCCTGAAATGTGAGCCGGGCATGGACTCAGTTAGGAAACACCAGTGAACGGAGGGAGCTTCTCACCGGCTTTCAAAACACTGGTTCATTCAGGTATATTCAGGTATACGAGCCCAATAAGCTGAGCTCACAGCTCTTCACTCACCTGGGGATTTCTTACGGCACTCAAATCAGTGTGTCTGCCTTCTGGGATCTAAGGGGTATTGGGTTTTCTTTATGTTTTTTCTCTTGCCAGCCTGTCTGGCCATGCAGACTATCCCCGTGTCACTTTCAGTTGTAACACCCCTTATGTACAAGTACAAACCTTATGAAGATACATTTTTTTAAAGATTTACTTATTTATTTTAGAGAGAGAGGGAGAGAGTGTGGGGGAGGGGCGGGGGAGGGAGAGAGAGAATCCCAAGCAGACTTTACACTCAGCACGGAGCCGGGCGTGGGGCTCGATCTCAGGACCCTGAGATCATGACCGGAACTGAAACTGAGAGTTGGAGGCTTAACTGACAGAGCCCCCCAGCCACCCCTTAATGAAGATATTTTATGGGTTCCTACTTTGTCTGTGTCCTGTGTGGAAAGGGATTCTCCATCGCATGAGTTTACTGGGGTGTTGAGGTCTGTTCACGTGGCTGCTTTTCTCCCCACCCGAGGGGCTGTCCACACAGCCCGGCCTCTGACCCTGCATTCCCTCCCATCTGTACCTGGACTGTGTGACTCAGGGGCCTCCTGGAGCCACCCCGAGGCCTGGCGGACCTGTGGGAAGGTGGGAGGGCTCCGTGCAGGCTGTGTTCCGTTGGGTTCCTGCCGAGGCCCGTCGGTGTGGCCTTTATCATTGCACCCCCAGGGTCTGTGGGTTGCCCCGGTGCTCATAGAGTCCGGTTCCACGAAGGAAGTTAGTCCCCGCGAACCGTGCTGCAGGAACATCCACGCACAGTCTTGCAAACCACAGGCTTGGGTTCCGAAACCGCATTCAAATATTTTGAGAATTTACAACTCCGTTGCCTCCAGTGACTGTGTTCTTGCTATAGTTTCTCTAACACACGAGGGCTCTGCGTTGAGCATGATGGGATCTAGTCTCCCCAGCCCCAGTCAGTTACTCTGAGTTAAGTATTTGGGGGAATGTGCTCAGGAAAGCGCCGTTTAGTTCTTAATTACATCACTCTATGTTAATCATTGTAGACGCGCCAGCAGGCGAGGGAAGTTTCCTGTTGCTTATGGACTAAACGCAGCACCATACTTTCTCCCCAGATAACTAACTCAGGACAGGAGACCTCTGTAGCTCTTTTGGACACAGAAGACTCGGGGCATGAAGGGAAGGGCAGGGTGTCAAAGATCTTTGAGAGGCCAAGCAGTGAGCAATCTGCCTCCCATATTCTGTATTCCTGCTATTGCTTTGGTTTTTTAAACATTAATAACCATTTACAGTAGATTTTTTTAGAATAGGGTAAATGGCTAAGTGTATTATTTTTAATAGAAAAATATCACATGCTCATTGTAAAGCATTCAGAAAATATGAAAGAATATATTTTTATTATTTTTTTTAATTAAAAGATTTTGACATTTATTTTGAGAGAGAGAGGAGGAGGAGGAACAGAAGGTGAGGGACAAGCGGACTCCCCACTGACACGGAAGCCTGACGTGCAGCCCAACACGGGGCTTGTAGGGCCCGATCCCATGACCCTGAGATCATGACCTGGGCTGAAATCAAGAGTCAGAGGCACAACTGACTCAGCCCCCCAGGCACCCCAGGAATATATGTTTAAAAAAAAAAAACCCATAATCCCAGCCTCACTCCCCAGCTCTGGGCAGCCAGCAATCTACTTTCTGTCTTTATAGGTTTTCCTGTTCTGGAGGTTTATATGAATGGTATTACATGATATGTGTTCTTTGATTTCTTTTTTTTTTTTTTTAAGATTTTCTTTATTTATATAAGAGAAAGAGCGTGAGAGAGAAAGCATGAGCAGGATGAGGGACAGCGGGAGAAGCAGACTCCTCAGTGAGCAGAGAGCCCGATGCGGGGCTCGATCCCAGAACCCTGAGATCATGACTTGAGCCGAAGGCAGAGGCTTAACCCACTGAGCCACCCAGGCGCCCCATGTTTAGAATTCCTTACTAACTGAAGCTCCCAGAGTGAATGTCTTTAGGTCTCAATTTCATTATTGGGCCACTGTGAGCACATAATGCATCTTTGTTTTTCTCTCCTGTTAATTGTCTCCCATAAATTTAATTCTTAGTCTAGCAGGAAGATCTTGAACGACAGAGAAGAATCTGTCCTTTCCTTCCAGGCCAACTCTTAGATGTGGAAGGTTGTTGGTCCATCCATCACAGAGACCATTGCAAATGGCGGCCGAAGCCATTGGAGGATGGGCCAAGGCAGAGCGTGTGGGATGAGAAATCCATGCACCCCTGACAGCCTTGGGAATGGAGAGGAGGAAAAGAGGCTGCAAGGCATGGGGTTGGGAGGCCCAGAGGGATCGGAAGAAGATAAGAGGTCCAGAAGTCCCAGGAAGTGTGTTCTGGGAAGGAGGGCAGAAGTGGCAAAGACAAACACCCACCCCTACCTCCCTCTGCAGGTGTGCGGCGAGGTGGGGCCTGTGGGGCCACTGGGGAGAGGTGGAGACGGGGGTGGGGGTGGGGTGGGGCCGGAAAGGCTGGTGGCCGGTGTAGACCAGAGGGCAGAAGGAGTTTTCTTCTGTTTTACAAATGAGGAAGACCTGAGTCAATTTAAGCGCTGCAGGAAGATTCCAGTAGAGAGACTGATAAAGGGGAAGGACGCATGGGTGATTCCCTGAGGAGTCCTGGAATTTACTGGAATTACCTGGAAGCCACCTCTATGGGGAGAGGCCTGGAGTCACGAGGGGCGGGCAGCGGGCGTGGGGGGTGGGCTGCAGGGCCTAGCCCTCGGGCGGTTCCAGTTTGGAAGGTGGAGGAGAGGTCCTCAGGGAGGAGGGGCTGATTAGAAGTAATTAGCTGAGGTTTCTGCCCAGATCCCACAGCGGCCTTGGGTTTGTGTGACTATTCCTTGGGTCACGCCCGGGGCAGGCTGGGTCGGGAAGGCCTGCCCTGTGGGGCATCCAGGACCGAGTTTTTCTGGGACGGTGGAGCAAGGAAGTCCAGGAATTTGACTAGTGGTTAAGGGGGTCATGGAGTCCAAGGAGGGCGGAAGGGAAGGGGAGCCAGCCTCTCCCGGAGGCCCCCCGGGAGGAAGGACCTCCCGGGGTGTGCAGGGAACACCGCGTGAGCTCTGAATGTCGGCTCCACGATGAGGGGTCTTTGTTTTGTCCGCTGATAGAAACCCAGCACCAACACATTTGTTATTAGGTTTGACAACTGGAGAAGAGAAGGTCACAGGAAGTTTTATGAATGCATGGTTTCAGAAGGAGACAGCAGCGGCGGGTGATGGCAAGGTCCACGGAGTGGCCCTAGGATTGGGCGGCTGAAGTGGTGTGGAGTGAGTCACCAGCCCCGAGGAGGTCGGGGCACAGAGAGGCTGGGGCTTGGATGGGTCGTGCCCGTGGAGGACAAAGTTGCTTCAGCTGATGGCACATTCAGGATGGTGAGGGTGGGCCTGAGCCTGAGTTCCTGGGGAGAGGGGGCGGGGGTGACGGCAGTGTCTAGGAGGGTGGGAGATGGCCGTGGCAAAATGGGTGCACTGACTGCACTGCTAGCGTCCCCCCAAATCGTATCCTTCTGGGACCTCAGGATACAACCTTATTTGGAAATTTGGTTCTTGTGGATGTGATGGGTCAAGATGAGGTCACAGACGAGGAGGTTTGGCTCGAATCCAATATGCCTGATGTCCTTACAAGAAGAGGGGTGACACAAAGGAGACATGGGAGGAGGCGGCGTGGGGACAGGGTGGAGATCGCGGCGGCTCCGCTGGCAGCCGCAGGCCCAGGACAGCCGGGCGCCACCAGGAGTGGAAGGAGCTCGTCTTGAAGGACTTTCCTCCATCCGTGTGTGAGGTTCTTGGTCACGCAGCTTCGAAGAACAAGGAGGGAGACCAGACAGACCGGAGGGCCGCAAAGCCACGTTTACTTAGCGACAGCAAAGTGATAGTACAAAGCCCCCAAGGAGGGAGGGGACCTGAGGGGGTTGCCACCAGAGTTTCTAAGTGTAGGGGTTTTTATGGGCTTGCTGGCGGGCTGTTTTAATCTGATTAACCCTCCCTGTGCCTGTCATCCCATCGGATTTTTGTCACCTGCCTATCACAGGGGAAAGGGCGGTGTAAATTCTCTTAGGGCGGGGCCCTGGTCCCTGCCTGCCTTCCTTCTCACTATCCTTCATTGCTGGCACGGGTCTGCCCCGAGGCACCCCGGAGCCAGGAGACGATAAAACGCCCTGTTAAGTCCCCAGACACGAGGTGAGGCTCCCCACGGTGGGCGGCTACCGGGCAGGGGTCCCCAGAGGGCTGGTCACCATGGCCGGGGCTCTAGGGGAGGGTGAAGGCAGGCTCACATGGGTGGGCTTTTCGGAGGGGAGTAGCATGTCCGGAGGACGCACAGACAGCTGGACACTCAGAGCCGGGCGGGGGTGGGGGGGGTAGGCAAGGTCTGCGGAGCATTCCCCGCCCACCGGCCCCAGCGGACGCGTCGAGCCTCAGGGCCCTGTTGTCCTTGGTGATCATCCAAAACACAAAGGCCCAATGTCACTTCTTACTTAATCCTTGCAAACACCTGAAACTGTCAGCTGTCATGTTAGGTGAGGAAACTGAGTCCTGAATTAAGGAATCTGCTCAGAGCTATTGCACAGATGAAAGGCTGAGCAGGGATTCAAATCCGGGTCTGTTGGCGTCTGAGGCTGCTACCCTCCCCCACCCCCACCCCGGCTTCCGTTCACGAACCCCCCTGAGCACCGGCTGTATACACTGCACACAGGCGGCTCGAGCTTCACACGACTGGGGAGCCCCGGGCTTGTGGAGAAGGGTGCTGTGTGAGTTTCCTAGGCTGCAGGAGCAGGTTGTCACAAACCTAGTGGCTAACAACCACAGAAATTTCGTATCTTTGAGTTCGGGGGGTCAGACGTCGGAAATTGGTGTCAGTGAGCGGAAATCACCAGGTCGGCGGGCCTTGCTCCTGCTGGAGGCTCCATGGGGAAATCCACTTCTCTGCCTTCCCCATTTCTTGAGACCACCCCCACTCCTTGGCTCATGGCCCCTTCTGAGTGTCAGTCCGCCCTCTGCCTCTGTCCTTACACCTCCTTCTCTGACTCTGCCGTGTCTTCATTCATTTCTCAGGACCCTGATGCTCACATACGACCTACTGGGCAATGGTCCCATCTCAGGATCCTCAGTCACACGTGCAAACGCCCCCTGCCACAGAGGGTGACATGTCCACAGGTCCCCGCGGTTGGCATGTGAACATAAGGGCCGAGTCTGTTGTTCTGGCAGCTAGAGAGGGGAGGACGTCATTTCCACGCACTGTGGCTGGTTTCCTCTGGTTTCCTCCAGGGGCTCACAGAATGCTAGGGAAACAGTAGTCCAACGGTTAGAAAACACTCCTCCGCGGGTGGCACGTTTCCCCTGGGGCTCGAAGGGCCCGTGTGCGGTGAGGAGAAAGGGGAACATGGAGGGAGGAGGCTGCGGGAGGAAGGCACTGAGGCGCAAGGTGCTCTGAGGTCTCCGAGCGTGGCTGGACGGGTTGGGACGATGCCTGGAGAAGTGGGAGAAATTAGTTGGGCCAGATCCTGAAGAAGGATTTGCTAAGAAGCTTAGCCTTGATCCCGTGCGTTCATGTCTCCAAATCTTTTTTGGCCATGTGTTCCTATCGGTTCCGACAACCTTAGCTGGCATCCCCGAGGTATATTAGCCTATTTATAAATTACACGGGCATCACCGTACCAATACATACACGGGAAGACGCACAAGGAAGGGACATTTACTAACAGGCCGCCGGGTAGAGACCACAATTCCCAGGCTCCCTTGCAGCCGGGCGTGGTCCTGCGCGTGCGCCCGGGCGGATGGGGCGGGCGCAGGTGCGCGGCGAGGAGCTCCCGGGCCTTCTCTGGAAGCACGGCGTGGTTTCCTGGGGTGTGTTTGTTCTTGCAGCCGCGAGTGTGGACAAGAAGTGAGCCTGCTTCTCCGACACAGGCAAGCTGGTGGAGAGCCGGAGGGCCCTGGGGGGCGGCGGGGGCGGGCGGGGGCCGCCGGAGAGAGGGCCGAGCGCCGTCTGAGCCCTTATTTCCGCTCCCCGGTAACAGCCGCGTGCTCACACTCTGGTCAATAGAAGGGGTTGGTGGGTTAAGCTCAAGCCGTTTTGTGTTTGGTTTTTTAAAGTCCTTCGCCGGGGATAGACACCAAAGCTGTGCAAGCAGGAAAATATTTTTCCGGTCACGTCCCATGTCCTTCTAGAGAACTATAAAGATTTTGTTCTAATGACGCGCGGCGTAAGAGTTAGGAAGGTGAGGAAGCGGCATTTCGGCAGAGATGACCCACGGGCCGCTCCGGGTCACGCGTGCCCCTGACGGTCCGGCGGGCCAGGTGTCGCGGTCAGCCTGGACGCCGGACGCTAGCGCAGCCGAATCTCCCCTCCGGAAGCGTTGTGCTGCGCCCCCGGGTGCCCTCTGCTCCACGAGGGAGGCCTCTCGTGGATTCACGGGCTGCAGGCGTCCCGGGAGCTCAGGCTGCCGCTCACGTCATTTGCTTTGGAAGACGACCGACCTAGACTGGACATCCTCAGGGGCCCAGACGGGGAGGCATCCCTCACCTCCCAGGGAAGCAGGCCGCGGAGTGGTAGTGGCTCGTGTGCGTGGGGTCGGAGGGGGCTTTGATCTGGGGGCTCTGGGGTGGGCATGGTGGCTGGCCGGGCCCCAGACAGAGGTGCCTGCTGCTGGGGGCTGTGCCTGTGGGGATGGGCCCCGCCGCCCGGAGCGTCCCAGGGAGCCCAGAGCCCAGGCTGCGTGGCCCTTCAGACCCAGGCCTGGGAGGGAGAAACAGGTCATCAGACAGCTCATCCTGTGTCGTCTGTACGGGGCTGAGCCCAGGGGACGGGGTGAGACAGAGCGCCCGCTTCTCAGAACTGAAGATAGGAAGACCTCACTCGCACGCATCTCCTCAGAAGCGAGCCCAGGGCTGTAGGCAGGGGACAGTGACTCCCGTAGGGCAGTGGGACATTAGTGACCTCCCTGTGTTTGCTGTTGTTGTTAATCCCTCTGAGCTTCCCCGTGGTTGTTGGCAAGCAGAGCTCTGGAGTGAGAAAGGTGCGTGCACGGCCTGCCCTTGGGGGAGATCCAGGAGAGAGCCGCGCGGAAAAAGCACGTGCCTGGGCTGGGGTGGGGGGGCCCGGGGACAGGACCCTAAGGGACAACGTGCATG
>CM052887.1:91165241-91187365 GCA_028534135.1 Potos flavus | reverse complement strand
CGCCTTGCCCTTCTTCCTGCGAGTCCTCTCTTCACAGGGTTAAACTTTTCTTGCAGCCACGCTGTCAAGCATATTTGAGAATTTTGAATCGATCGCAGCCCCTAACCCGTGAGTGTTAAACGTGGGACTCGGACGGGAACGGCGGTGTTATTTCCGGCTGGCTGGGTGACCGTCAGCCTCCGGGATTGAGGAGATCCTAAAATAGTGACAAGACCTTCTGCTCGCGGGACAAAGCCCGGGGAGTCACCTCGGTGTCAGCGTGACGCTCCCCCCTGCTTCAGGGGCCACGCAGGCGGCCTTGGTTCCAGATCACCTGACGACGTTGGCCACAGACCGCCCACCTCCCGCCTCAGAGGGCCTGCCCGGGGGTCCCGGCGTGTCTGCTGGGACGCCCCCACCGCCCCGGATGCCCACTCCTCGCTGATGTGCTTCGAGGGACGGGTGGTCAGGAGGCATCACGGGATGGAGACCTGGGACCAGAAGACAGCATGGCTGTGAGCTCACCTCCTCCAAGGAGCCCTCCCGATCCGACGCGCCCTCGGCTCCGGCCCTTCGCCACGTTGTCGGGGGGCAGGGGTTGGTCTACGTGACGGGTGTTTGCTTGGAGCACGCCTTCCCTCCCTGGGCTCAGGTAACGACTCATCCCAGCTTCAGAGGGCCCCTTTGCCAGCCCTGCCTTCACCGGGGATGATAGTCTTGCCCGAGGGCCTAGCAACTGTGACTCCCCCCATCCCCTTCTGCACCCCAGCTCCACACGGATTTTTTTTTTTTTAGTGCTGCAGCTTCCTGCCGGATCCCCCCCTCCTCTAGGCTCCGGGGGTCCTGGATGGAACGAACACATCTCCCAAGAACTAGTAAGTTGCAGGGACAATGCACTATAAACCCATTTTTTTTTAAATAAAGAAACATTCTTCTTCAGGAAATGAGCATCTTTCCTAAAGGAAACAGTCTTGCAAAGGTGGGAATAGCCCACAGCACAAACTTGACTCATTACGCACAGCTATTTGCCAATTCCTCCGCACATCTTTGTTTCTGGAGGAGAAAAAAAAAAAAAGCCCATTAAAGTGGTTTTCCCCCAGGAGAAGTCTGGCCTTCCAGATAAATGAGAGCACACGTGTCATGTGTGGATGGCAGACTCTGGTTGCAGCTGTGACACGGCCACACTTGCCCCTCCATCACCCCCCAGCGGTCAGGGGCTTAGACCCCGCCTGCGCCCCCCGCGGGCAAGCTGGGTCCGCCGGCAGCAGGCGAGGCCGGCACCCCGAGGCGGGAGCTGCCCTGCGGCCAAGGCTGCAGGTGCGGCTGCCCGGGGATGGGGGGCAGCTGCGGGCTCGGCACCGCTGCACACCACCCTTTGTGTCCCCAGGACCAACGTCCAGTGTTTGCCGATCCCACGAGTGTAAAGGGACATCACAGTGTTGTCACTCGTGTTTCTGGGATCCTCGTGGCTTGAACGTGGCTTTATTTGCTTGAGGCCTCTGGGCATCTGCTTTCTGAAAATAGCCTGTTCGCACGCTTTGCCTGGTCCCCCGTGGTGGCTGTTGCTTTCTCGCTGGTGCAAGAGTCCTTCTGATTCGCCAGCCCTGGACGTCGCGACACCTTCGTCGGTCCCTCCCGTGCTGTGCGCTCATGGCCCAGGTGCGCCTTGAAGAGAAGCTTGTATCTTCTGTGTCATCCAGCGCACATTTGGTGTGTGCACGCCTCGTGGGCTTTTGGACTCAGTCGTTTTGATGAAGAAGTCCTTCCCTACCTTTGAGGTTGCAGGGATGGTCTCCTGACTTCCCTCCCGTGACCCTAGAGTCCCACCCTCGTTGGCCGAGGTCCCCCTTAGCGCCCGCACTAGGCGGGGACTGGTTCCTCTGCTTCCCTGGGGGAGTCCGTTTTAAGCCATAATGTTACTCACACTTGACTTTCTCAATTTATTCCTAGGGACGGATTTATTTCCTTCCCACGGTGCAGTTATTTTTCTCTGGAAGAAGACAGGTACCATTTGTACAGAAAACGCGAGCTTTCACCGCCAGTAGCCGCAATTTCTTGCGAGAATCCGGTGTCTGCTGGTGACTGGGCGGTGGCACAATAAAGTAGGTAAGAAATTGATTTCCAGTGTAGCGGTGGGAGGAATCGTTAAACTTGACATTTTGTGTTGTTTGAAGTGAGAGCCTCTATAAGAACTAGAAATAATTCCAATTTACTTCCTATCTGATGTCTTGGAAGGGAGGCTTTGTGTCCTATATACAAAATATAATGAGAACGAGACATCCCCAATTCTAAGTGCAAAAACTTTATCACAGTAACAATAGGGGATGTTGAATTGTCTCCTTTGTGTGTGTCTCAGGTCGCTTTAGCACTCTCAGTAAAAACGTTGATTTCTATTTTTTCCTTTTTTTTTTTCTGTTGGACTCACACACCCACTTCCCGCTTTTCCGTCTCCAAATTTGTAATTAATTATGGAAAATGGAGAAATTTGAGTAAACAAATATCTAAGTTGACTCTTCCCTTTTATCTTGCTGCATTTCATTAAAGTAAGACATACAGACAGGAAAATATGCAAACTGTGAGTGCACAACTCGGTGACTTCCACAAAGTCAATGGATCACATAACCAGCTCCCGGGTCAAGAAGAAGCCACCCCTGACATCTCAGAGGCCGTCAGCCCCTTCCAGGAATTACCCCTGCCCGAGGGGAGGGCTGTCCTTCGTGTCCAAGCAAATATTAGTGGCGCCTAGTTTTCTGAACTTGGTCTCAGTAGAGTCACGGACCGTGTATGTGCTTCATTGAGCACTTTTTCGTTTGCGTTTTTGGATTTTGGAGTAACTTTATTTTGGAGTTCCTGTTTTTCCAGGTTTATTGATCAGTCTGTCATTTTCTTATTGACTTGGGTCAGGTCGTGCGTGTGTGTGTGTGTGTGTGTGTATGTTTGTATCCAGTATCAATCCTTTATGTGTTGCAAAAATGTCCCTTCAGTCTGTGGTTTCTTCTTTTTTTCCTTAAAGGTATCTTTTTATGACTAGATGTAACTTAGTTTCAATGTAGTCGCGTTTACTATCTTTTCTCCTTTATGGTTAGTACTTTGTGCATCCCGTTTAAGACACATTTGCCTATTCCAACAGCATGAAGCTATTCTCTTTAGTCTTCCAAAAACCCCTTCTCTTAGCGCTCATTTTTGGATCTACGATCCTTCTAGAATTGGCTCTTTGAGTGGGCATTGCAGAAAGTAGGCGCCAAGAGTCCTCTTGGGGTTTTATTTGGGTAGCTCTTTGACCCAGCGGCATTTATTGAAAAGACTGTCCTTTCTCTCGCACACCGTAACCTCACCTCTGCCGCAGAGAGGTGACCGTGGGCGTGTCTGTGTCTCCTGGCAGGTGGTTTTCCAAGACGGTCACCCTGCGCGGTCGCTGTCTTCCACCCCTCCCCCATCCCCCCATCCCCCCCACCCCCGTTCTCAGCGGTGAGGATGGTGGGGCGTGGCCATGCCCGGGCCCCGCCCCGAGACACCTGGCCACTCTCCTCTCCCGGTGGCGGGATCGGGTGCTGGGTCAGAGCCCAGAACACAGGGACCACAGCACTTACCGGGCACCTGCTGGGCGCGCTCGCTCACGGCCCCTCCCAGCCACCTTTTGGAGGAAGGAGGGCTGCGGCTGATATTTTACACAGGAAGAGCCGGGGCTCCGGGGGTAGATGACTCGCTCAAGGTCACCCGGAGAGTGAGGGGTCGTCCGCGGCTGGGACCAGGCTGTCTCCGACCCGCTGGGGAACAGTGTGAAGGCCCCGGGCCCCAGGAAGGTCACGCCGCCCCCGGAGGCCCTGGAGCCTTGTTCTCGTTTTCATTTTTCCATCTGTTGGCTCCAGCAGCTTGGGCCATATGGTGACGTCAACTCCTGCGCAGGTTCATTTTCTTCTCAGGAAGGGGTGCGATGCACTGGTTGTCGCCAATCAGGGAGGCAGAGGACAGGGGGACCCCTGGGGCAGCGGGGGCGAGGGCGCGGAAGCTCTGAGGAACGGCATGCGGGGGAGCCCTAGAGAGCCCCGCTGGAAGGAAGGCGGGTGTCACCGCTGTGGGCTTGGAGACGTCTAGGACCGTGTGGTTGACTTGGGCTGTGGCAGAGTTAGGACGAAGCCTGCACTCGAGAATCTTTAGTCTGGGGCTCTTTTCGGCACATGCGGACACCGAGACACAGAGAGCCCCAGAGGCCAGTCTGGGATGAGCTGGGTCTGGCCTGCAAGGGAGCAGTACAGCCCACCAGCCACTCTCGATGAGGAAACCCATCTAGGGGATCCTTCTAGCTGCTCGGCACCGGCAACCACTGGGGGCTCAAATAGTGGGTCATCCCGCGAGCACACGTCATGCCTGTAGAATCTGTCTTCCAGGACTCGAGCTGGGGATGCAACGGTCTGGGATGTGCCGACTTGGAAAATTGCCATATTTGTATTCTTTGTGTGACTCTTAGGAAATCGCCACTTTGCACGTCAACTGGTTGAATGTCGGAAACTGCATGTGGTTCAAATAAATAAGAAGGGCATTGCGGGCAGTAAGGACGGCTCAGAGACCGGAGATGGTGGGCTGGCAGGTGGGGGGAGAGGCGTTCCGCTGGATGGGGGCCCGGGCAGGTGGGCAGGAAGGCCAGTGTAGGCAGTGGTCAGAGCCTACGAAGCTGAGGGCTGGACTTCAGGAAGGTGGGGGGGACAGAGGACAGGAAGGCGTCCAATTCCCGAGCGTAGTTTCCCAGACCTGCTGTCCCTTCCTCACCCCTCGCACCCCCGGAGCTGTGGAATGCTGGGAGTCGGCCCCCACGGCCGCCCCCACACCGTCCTCACGGGGACAGAGCTCAGCTCTGCTCGGCCTCTCTGCAGAGAGCTGCTCTTTCTCGCAAAGCTTGATTTTTAAATTTTTAATCTGCTTTATAGGATAATGAGTCTGGACCTCATTCTACCTTTTTATAATATAAGCATCACGTCGCTAAGCTACGAGGGTAAATGTGCTATTGACTCAACAGTATCCAAGTTAGTTTGAAAAAAAACATACACGCATTCGCCACGTATCCGTGAAAGCGGCCACTAGATTTTAAATATCAGGCTTTAGTTACTTACCAGCTACTCATTATGTTGTGTGAAGAGAACATTTTTAGAATCGCTAATAGTACTTTGTCACTTTTCTTTCTTAAAATATCCATACATTTTCCAGTTTTGAAGCTAAAACTATACCAGGATGTAGAGAAATGTTACAACGTCAAACACCTCCCACGAGCCACTCTGGTCGACTTATTTTCCCCTGTGGGGTCTCCTCTCCACTCCGCCTGGTGGGGGCCTCGTCCCCTGGCTTTTGTTAATAAAGTTTCATTGGCACTCAGGGCACTTCTTCACACTTGTCCCGGCGTCCCTGGAACAGCAACCCGAGCCACCAGCGTGCTGACTTCTTGACTCTACGACTGGTACTGGTTATCTCTTAGAGCTTTTAAAGTCTCTTTCTTTCATATTTGCTTTATTTATTTTATTTATTTCTTGAGATGTGGGTTTTTTCCCAGGAATTTTTTATTTTTTAATTTTTCCTTTCTTTCCTTTTTTCCTCTTTCTTTCTTCTTCCTTAGTGGTTGGGGTTACTTGACCATGGACCTGTGCTCCACTAGATTAACATCTAGAGAAAAACTTACTTATCCTGCTCTTTGGCTCACTGACCCGGGGAGCCGCCCATGGAAGCTTCTCTTACTGGCTTCTCTCTGTGGCCGCCGGTGCTGATCCATTTTTCTCACCTCGGCTCGTGGCGTTTACCGTTCCTGGGAATGACTCGCAGTCACCCATGCTTAGTCTCGCTTCAGCAGGTGGAGACAAGTAGATGCCTGTGTGTAGTGAGTTGACGCGTCGTAGGAGAAACCAAGCCCCCACCCGTAAACAGGCTCTGCTCGTGGAGACCGATCCGGGCTCCTTACACGTGGCGCGGAGCAGCGCCCGGCTCCCGCGCTCGGCGCCACTTTGACAGCGGTGCGTCCCCGAGTCACTGCGAGTGACTGACGTTTCTATTTGCTTGCTGTCTTCCTCTTCGTCTCTTCGCCCTGGACCAGACGCAGCCCCGTGAGTGCAGCCAGAGGACCAGGAAGGGAGGCTCCCCCCACAGTGGGTTTGGCATGTGTTTCTTAAATAAGCACATGAAAAGAAAAATCCGAGTCGGGACACGGAGGAGTCCCGGTGTTCTGGCGTACCTGTGGGCAGGGCTGGGCAGTGACATGGGGGTGCAGGGGGGCCAACGTGGGAGGCCAGGGGCCATGGGTCCACACGGGGGGCTCCCGTTGCCCACTCAGCCTGGTGGCCTGTGTGCCTGGGGACCTCAGGGAGGCCCTGGCCCAGGCTGGACCCCAAACACGGAGCAGGTGGGGCCCCGTGGGGAGGACAGCCAGGACAAGGGAAGGCGACTGTTGGGGGATTTCGCTTCAGGCCAGGGAGGTGGCCGCCCTGCCCATGTGGCCATTCTCCGTGCTTGAAAATCCGGGAAATATACATGGGGTCCCCCCCCCCGCCACCTCCAAGGGCATGCAGTTCAGATGCGAGGCAGCTCTAGGAATCCAGTGGGCTCTTTCCTGACCCTTGCCCTCTCTGCTTTTGGGTCAGAACTGCCGGAGCCCCGATAGCTTCCCGGGGCCCTGCCCGCCGCGGCCCTCCCTCCGCGCCGTCTGTTCCGCCAGGCCCTGCCCACAACTTTTGGGTGGGCGCCTGGGAACCAGACCTCTCCTGTCTCCTCCGTGACATGCCTCTAGGGGGTTCGGCGGGCACCTTGGCTGGTAATCATTGGCTTGAATTACCGAGGGCCCCTCCCCGCACCAGTGGCTGGGGCTTGCGTGATGTACGGCGTTGAAAGGACGGGAGAGGAGAGGCTGTGCGGGCGGGAGGGCTGGTTCAGACAGGGCTGGAAGCACCCGGCCCTGGTTCCTCTCGGCTCTTCCCGGCCCCCTGGAAGCTGGTGCAATTACTGTGCATTAGATTATAACCTGCAGGGATGTGTGGTAGTTCAGAGAGATGCGCCGCAGATGACACCTGGTCTCATCAATTCTTTTAGTGTGTGTTATTTCAAATCGGGCTCTGGTTGCCGATGTTGACGTGATCCCCGGGCAGGACTTACAGCCCCTCGCTCCAGCTCGGCCCTCCAGCCGCTGTCAGTGCCTCATTGTCTGCCTTGTGCCCATTTTTTCCCACAATAAGTTGCAGGCCTGTGGCCCTGCAGCCAGGACATTTCGGATGATGTCAGGGGCGCCCAGGAGCTGATGACTTAATTTTCTCAGAAACTGCGGCTATCTGTCACTGCCCAGGACAATGGAAGCCACGGCCGCGGGGCCGTCACTTTTGATTTGGGGAAGGCGAGGCGAGGGCGGACGTGTCCGGGTCAGTCTGCATCCGTGGGAGGGAGGGAGAGACGAGACGGCCCCCAAGACCCAGAGCTGCTTGACAGCCTGGGTGACATCCTTCCTGTGGGATCATGCGCCAACCCCGGCCGGCCAGCGCGGGACAAAGAGTGCTGTTGGGTCGTTTCCTGCTTTCGGAAGGAGATGGTGATCGCTCCACGTCTGTTTCACTCACCAGAATAAATGTTCCCGGAGGGCAGGGGCCAGAGGGGCTTGGCCCCGGGAAGGCAGCCGAAGCATCCTGGCCCGGAAGAGAAATCCCAGTGGAGGGCGAGGCCCAGGAGGGCTGCGAGCCGGGCCGGCACGGCCGGACCCGGGGGGCCTGAGGCCTGGATGTCGGGGACCGGCCCTGGTCGGCCCCCAGGGCGCTGATGGAAGTCGCCTCGCCTCGGCCACGGTGGGCCGGGAACTAGAGCGGAGCACGTGTGCGAGACGTCAAGGGCACTTGTCACGTTCTCGTCTGGTCCCCCCGCGTGTCTGCTCGGCTCCCGGGCTGACCCGCTCCACACGTGGGGAGGCTGCCCCTGGAAGTCCGTCTGTCCTCCGAGAGGAAAATACGTTTGCATGATAGTATCCTAGACTTTTAGAGCTGAAAGAACTTCACTGGATTTTTATAAACTGTACAATAAACGGGGAACTGTCATATTTCAGTGAGGAGGAAAAGCAGGCTAGCGGTTCTGTGCGAGAAGGGCTGCAAGGTAGGTCCGTCTGACCGCTCGGTGCAAACCTGGGGCAGCCGTCTGCAGATAGTCCTGGGGACTCCCCTTCCCGCTGGACACGGGCCGGAATTCAGCCAGCGCCTGCCGTCTCCTGCAGAAGAAATCGTAGAACAGAAACAATGTGGAACACTAGGTCCTTGCTCCGGAGATGTGTGATCAATGTATGCCATCAGTTCAGCAAAGAAAATCCTCTCTGGGTATTCAGATCTGTGGCAAACACCGTTGTAAACTGTAATAGGATACCTCTTTCCGTGACTGCACCTTTAAACCGTGTGACTGGGGAGGATCGCGACCTTTGCAAACCTATCGTCTCAGCCTCAGGAGGATGAGCTGGCGATTCCCAGTCCTCGAAGTCGGAAAGCCGAAGTTGTTTGCATCATCAGGAAGAAGAGGGTCAGATGAGAACCCCTTTAGCTGAGCGTTTCGTGTCCAGCAGGCAGAGAGGAAGTGAATAGTTAGACGGTAGATCTCACTTCTATCCGAGGCTGCCGCCCCCAGCTACCCCAGAGCTTGTCCACACGGGTTCCCTGCCTATTTCTGAGTTCTTCGTCTTAGTCATTTGTACCATGAGCAAAGTAGAGAAATCTCAACTCTCTCAAGTCTGATTTCCTGAGCCAAAGGGTGTGTGTGTGCAAAGTCCTAAGAAGTCGATACAGGTAAAGAGACTGCGAATGCTGTTCTCGTGGAAAATCTCTGAATTCTTTCTGATCCTTTTGCTCTGAAGCCAGAAGCCTCCCCATGGAACAGGTGCATTTCAGGTATTCAAAAACGTTCCCAGACCCTGTGCCGATGAAGACACCTCACACGCGGGATACTCCTCTGCTTGGGACAAGGGGCAAGCCTCTGCGGAGATGTCTCCCTCCTTGGCCATGCAGCACAACTCCTTTCTCATGGCGTGCCTGAGGGCTGGCCTGCCCCCGTTTGCACGGGGGGAGTCGTTAGCGCAGGGCTCCGGGCAGCTGTTATCTGCGGCCAGGGACATGAGACGGGGTGAGTCGGGCAGGGCGTGTGGAAAATCTGCAGCCCGTGGAGCTGTCTTGCCAGGTCCGCTGCCCCTACATTCCCGGCGCTCTCCGGACACCTGTGGTGCGTCTGACTGTTGCGGGTGAGCCTATGCGCCCTCGCCCCACTCGGCGCCGGTCCATAGAGCTGAGACGCCCGCAGAACCGCCCATCTCGCCTTGTTTCCTAGAAACGCAGGTGTCTGTTTCAGCACCTTACACAGTAGAAATGTTTTCCCCCGTGGAAAAGAGGTCTTTTCAAAACTCTAGATCGATGGTTCCAGAATGCGCAAATCCGCTTGAGAGGCCCCGAGCGGTCACTCTGTCCCAGAGCTGGGTCTCAGGACCCTAGATTGCCACATTAGCCATTCATTCTTGCAGTGGAAACTGTTTCTAGCCAGTCGCTCATCCCATCATAGTTGCTTTTATTCCGCTTTATTGAGGTGTAATTGACAAATAGAATTATAAGATGTCTAATGCGTACAACGTGGTGGTTTGATATACACACGCAGTATGAAAGACGTTCACGATCAGGTTAGTTAGCGCACCCATCACCTCGCACATTCACCTTCCTCTTTTTTGGCACGAACACTTAAGCTGTCTTCTCTCGGCAAATTTTAATCATACAATACGATGTTATCAGCCATAGTCCCCATGGTACGCATTAGCTCCTCAGACCTTATTCATCTGATAACTGAAAGTTTGTACCTTTTACCAACCTCTCCTCACCTCCCCAACCGCAGCCCCGGGCCGCCACCACTCTACTCTCTGTTTCTGTGAGTTTGACTCTTTTAGATCCAAATAGAAATGGTACCACGCAATACCAGTGTCCATACTACCCCAAGCAATCTACTCATTCAAAGCAATCCCTATCGAATTTCTGATGGCGTTTTTCACTCAAACGGAAAAAACAATCTGAAAATGTATATGAAACCACAAACTACTGCAAAGAGCCAAAGCAAGCTTGAAAAAGAACAAGGCTGGAGGCATCACGCCTCCTGATTTCAAGCTATAGGACAAAGCTACAGTAACCAAAATAGTACAGTATTAACAAAAACAGATGCCCAGATCTCTGGAAGAGAACAGGAAGCCCAGACATAACCCATGCATATATGGCCCACTAATCTATGAATGCAAGAACATGCGATGGGGAAGGACATTCTCTTCCGTGAATGGTGCTGGGAAAACTGGACCGTTCTCTTACACCACATACAGCTGTGTATGTATCCATCAAAATGGATTCGATTGCCCTAATAATTACTAATCTAGAGGGTTTTAGGTTATGAAAGTTGTTTGAGATTTAAAATTTTTTTTTTAAGATTTTATTTATTTGACAGAGAGAGATAGCAAGAGCGGGAACTCAAGCAGGGGGAGTGGGAGAGGGAGAAGCAGGCTTCCTGCGGAGCAGGGAGCCCGACGTGGGGCTCGATCCCAGGACCCTGGGGTCATGACCCGAGTCGAAGGCAGATGCTTAATGACTGAGCCACCCAGGCGCTCCGAGATTTTAATATCCTAGGGAAAAAAATCACAAAAGTGTACCTGATGAGGGCGTTCTCATGTCCGTGGAAGGAGGGGGCCCCAGGGGGGCTCAGTCGGTTAAGCGTCTGACTTTTGATTTCTGCTCAGGTCTTGATCTCAGGGTCATGAGATTGAGCCCCGTGTTGGGCCCAGTGCTGCTGAGCCTGGAGCCTGGTTAAGATTCCTTCTGCCCCTACCCTCACTGAGAAAATAAAAAATAAGTAACTAAACTGTAAAGTCCGTGGAAGGAGGCAGGGAAGGGCGGGGGGCTGCACATTCAGGAGATTGATGAGGCTTCTAGGAAAATAATGGGAAACTCCTTAGCCAGACAGTCATTGGATGGGAGCAGGCGTGTCTCTGGTGTACCCAGTCTTTGATTCCCTCTTCCTTCCAGGAGCCAGAGCAGGGAGGCGGAATAGACCTTATTGATTGTTGTTTGAATCCCCAAATGGCCCTGGAGCAAATAGCAGTGTTCCTTGGAGAGCAGCGGGGGAAGCAGTAGGTGCTCAATAAACACCTTGCCCTCGGGCGTGGCGCTGTGCTGGGCATGGGGGACGGGGTGTCTAACCTGGCACTCGGAGCCACAGAGTGCCCTGCCCGGGCCATCCCCTGGGTGTGGCCCTGCGCCCCTGCAGGAGCGGGAACCTGGAGAGTCAAAGCTGGTCCTTCTCACTCCCTGAGGACAAAGGATGGATGCGTGATGATTCCCTGTGTTAGAGGACATTTCCCCGTGCTCGGTTGCCCAGCCTCGACACCCTTTCCCCCCAGCTGGGGACTCCTGCCTTCTTACCAGGCATCACTTGCCACCCTCCACATCTCTTGCTCGGCTTCACACAGAAGCCCCGGAGCCACAGCGGGAATAGGGGACCGGCCACCGTCAGCCTGTGAGTGGCAGGGCCTGGCCGGGAACCTCATCTTCAGACTCCGTGCAGCTGCCGTGTTTTATTGCCCCAAGACGATCACCGGTGCAATGAACCAGAAGACTCTTTCATGCGTATCTTTGAGAAGCTTTAGGGTAAACCTGGGAAAGCAACAAAGCAGAGTTCTGGATTCTTTTTTTTTTTTAAAGTCAACAAAGACATTAATGTGACAGAATGTGTCTATCTCAACCCAAAAACCAGCACCATGCTTAATGGTCAAATGCTCCAAGGATTCTCATCAAGGAGGCACGAGAGAGAGAAACCCGCGAGGACTGCTATTGCATACTGTCGCGCTGGTGGCATTCGCCAGCAGAATCACGGAAGAGAAAGAAAATTAGGACCGTATAATTCGTTATTGTTTGCAGGTTAGACGATTGCATAACTAGATCATCGGAGACAGAACCCGAATCCAAGACCAAGCAATTAGAAGAATTCAGCAAGGGGTCAGGTTCAAAGTTATCAAGCAGCAATCAATAGCTTTCATGTACCCAACACAAAAAAGGGCTAGTTGGAAGAAATCCATCGCCAACACAAAGCTAAGAACAATTAGAAATAAACTTAACGAGACATTTACAGTGTCTGTACAAGGGATGCTTTCAGATACTCCCGAGGGATACAAAAGACACTTCGACAAATAAAGAGCCATCCTGCGGTCTTGGCTGGGGAGACGGCACGAGGTCACCTGTGCCCGGACCTCCCCGACACCAGCTCCTGAGTGGCTGGCAGACGTCTCCGCGGCTCAGCGTCCCACGGGTCCAGTACACGCGGCCCTGACCTTCTCAGAGGTGTTGATCCGAGAGCGCGTCCTGACCCATTTTCTGTGAACAAACCCTCAACATCGTCATCCTGGGAACCCACAGCATCACAAGCTGCCATTCCTCGCTCACTCCGTGTATAAAGCTTTAGGTCGTCCCGACAGTCATAACGATCTAATATTGAGGTCAGATTGACGAGGGGAGGTAGGCAGGGTTTACCCTTCCAGGAATAAAGCCTTTATGATGAGATCAAGAAAACATCACAGAAAATCCAGAAACAGACCCACGTTCCCACAGGAATGCGGTGCAGAAACACCGACCGCTCCAGTTCGTGGGAAAAATAGATTGTTCCGTGGATGGTGTGTGCACGGTGTTTCGTGTGGGAGTTACCCCGTGCCACGTGAGAACTAGCCCCACAAGTTAGTGTCTTAAAACCGCCACCGGCGATTATGGTCTCACGGTTTCGGTGGGTCAGGGATTCAGCAGGGACCGTGCGGGGTGATTCTGGGGCCTCCCATCGGGGGGTCCGTCCCGCTCTGGGGACGGGGCTGAGGTCCTGAGAGTGCAGCGCGTGCTTGCACATGTGCCGCGGGGGCAGAAGCCTCGGTTCCCCACTGGGGACGCTGCCACCCCCCCTACGGGGCACCCATTCGCGAGAGGCAGATGCTGTGGTCTCCTGTGACCGTCTCTTCTATACCTCTCTGCTAGTCGGGGGGGGGGGGGTCACTGAGTCCGGCCCATGGTCATGGGGAGAGCAGCCAGCCGCCCCTTTCAAGGGAGGAGGGTCATCTCAAAATATGGAGCTATTTTAAAGCAACCACAGTGGGAAAGTGAGCAGACAACTGTGTAACAGCAAAGTTGGGTTTGCGTCTCCCACTCGACTCTAGGATGAACTCCAGAAGGATTAACAACTTAAATGCAGGAGTAAAACCCACAAGGGCGAGGGGAATCAGCAGTGATTTCTTCCAGCCTGGAGCTGAAAGGCCGAAATGCACAAACCCCAGAAGCCATAAAAGTAAAGACGAATAAATCTGACTGCTTATGGCCCTTTTGCCATCCAGAAATTTCTTTCTTTCTACTTGGTCCAAAGAGACATAAAATGGGAGAAAATGCTTTCTGGTAACATCCCAGACAAAGGGTTAATTTTCCTAATTCGGGTGTCTGCAGGTGCGTGCGGATAAAGACCCGTGATTCCACAGGAGAAAGGAAGAAAGCATAAGGGGAATTCACAGCAAAGGAAATAAAAGGGCACTTAACTTACAACAAGAAGTGCCAATAGAACTATTTGGAGATGACCTTTTTTACCTTTCGAATTGGCCCCATTGGTGAAAGCAGAGAAGGAGGGTCCCCCCACCCCCGGCCCCCGCAGAATGGCACACAGATGCGATTATGGGGCTCAAGCTAGCAATACTCACTGGAATTCTAAACCTACTCTTTAGCCTAAGAATGCAGATTATTCATTGTTATATAAATATCCACCAGTAGAATAAATAGAAAGAAAGGTGTGCATTGGTATAAACCATTTTTTATATGCGGTAGATAAGGGACATAGCTGGCGGGACAGACGTGAGTGTGACCCTCGGGTGGGCGCACATTTTCCAAGTGAGGCCAACGCCTAGGCGCGTAAGCTGCTCCACATTAAGACTCTCCCTGTGCTATGTTAGCTTCTCGGGCTGAGGGCCGGGGACGGTGTGGAAGGGGTGGAGGAGACGGGCTGCCGGAGACTCCCGTGTTATGAAGGTAAGATCAAATCCCTGAAATACGAAAACAAGCCAGCACTTGCCCGATGTGTCTCTGTCTGGAGTCCTGAGGCTGCAGGTCAGGGCCAGCAGACGACGCAGCAGGACAAGATCAAGTTTGTGAACGAATGATGCGTCGGGAAGAAGGGGAGCGGGGTGGCGGGAGGGCCGGTACCCCCCGCGTTTGCAGGCTTCGCTTTGGCCCGGGTGACCTCTTGCCGGCTGCTCTGACTTGCTTTGTTGTAAGTCCTGGAGAAAGCAATCTGGAGGCCCGTCAACTTTGGGGAAGTGCCATGCTTACTTTCCCAGAACATCAGAACCCAAAGTTCGCAGGCGAGGCTCCGAAGGTCTCAGCTCGTCATTAAAAAATGCCATCGCAGAGGCTCTGCGTTCCTTGCAGGGCGATTCTGGGACTGACGTCCCCTTGTTCCCTTGAGCAGGGGAGCCGCGGGGCCTGGTCTGCACATGGTCAACCTGTGTCCACTGTCACTGTCACCGCCTCTGTCCCTGTGTCTTAACGGTGGAGAAAAAACATAAACTTTAGGTCGGCGATCGCAGACCTCATCACCTCGGACACACGCCCGTACCAGGGCAGACGGCGGGAGCGAGGAAAGTGGGTCTCGGGATGTGGCAACACAAGGCGCTCATCACGGCACTCTTGTAATAATAGAAAATAGTAGAAGAACATTCAGATTAATCAGGGAATTTGATAAAACGCCACAGAATAATCCGTACGGTGAAAGGCCGTGAAGCCATTATATTGCGCGTGCGTGTGTGTGCAAATTATAGGAAATGAGGAAGACAATATGTTTCTATGGAATGACATTTATAAGAACTTATAGCACGATACTGTTTTTAAGTACGTATTTATGTATATATAGGTTTGTATACCTTAGAAGCTTACAAAGGAAGACATAAATGGGGCTTATCTTCATGTGTTGGGATCACAGATGTGACTTTCCTTTTAACTTTTGAAATCGTTCCCGACACTCTTGCAGTGAATATAGTTTATCACCAGAAACAAAGGCGTTTGTAATTGGCAGCATGGAGCTGGAGACAAGCTCGCTTGCACGAGGCGGAAAGCTTCCCCGTGTATTTAAAATAGACCAACTAAGCAGCGGTCTTTGGCCCCATAATGACAAAAGAAGCCAAACGTTCCTCTTACAAGTTTGTCTAGAAAAGCAATGCTCTTTTTTCCTGATGATTTCCCCCCATGGCTTATTACCGTAATAGAGGCTTGCTGGAGGAACTTCCAACAAAGCGTGTTTTATTATCTTTCACGGGGGGCGATCCGACAAGGCGCGTGTGGGTCCCATCTGTCTGCTTCGGGCTCAGGAATTTCCAGGGTTGGTGGGAGGAGGAGGATCTTCTGCTGCGTCTCCTTCCTCGTGCAGCCCTGTTGATGGGCGGACGCTCCTGTGGCTGATGAATTATTAATGGAAGAAGCTGCGAGACCATAAATATTCAAGGGGACACATCTGGCTTCCCCGATGCTTGATGTAGGGCAGAAAAAGTACGTTTTTACTGAGTAGAACACCTTGTCAACCCCAAATGTGTTCTTGCCTGGGCCCAAGCTCTACGAGGGGAAAACAGGATCTTCTGACACTTCCCACAGCGTCCAGCCGAGACCCGTGGGTGGGAGCGCGCGCGGTTTTGCCTGGATAAGCCCAGGATGGCGAACAGCTCCCGCCGGGCTCCCTTACTGGATCCGAGGCCTTCTGCGGGTTGGGGCGGGGAGGGAAGTCTCCCCAGGACACTTCTGCTCAGCTGGAAAGTGGCCGTTAAGGGACCAGCTGAGGCCTCTGAAGAGGAGAGAGAAGGAAGGGGGATCAGTTAGAGAACATCTGGGTGCGGGCGTTGGGGGAGGCTCGGGGCGGGGCAGGGGGGGTCCCGCTCTGGCTTCGACAAGGTACTTCCTCCCCGTTTTCCACCCCGGAAAGTTAATGGGCATGTCTGTGCTTGAACGCGCCCTGGAGAAGCCAGGAGGTCGGAGGGAACGGGGCGGAAGGAACGAGAGGGCAGGGCCGCACGTGTGCTGCTGGTGGCCTCAGCGTCCGCCGGGTCCTCTCCATGGGACACCGAGTGGCCCCAGTCGTCGGCGCCCGGCCCTCCACCCCTGAGGACCCTTACACACGCAGGATTTCTTGAGCCAGACCTGTTACGGGCGTGTTTCATAAAACCCTAATCCCAAGGAATGCTAGTAGATATTACGAGAACGCGGGCATTCTGCTTCCAAATCAGCTCAGGAGACAGAGTGAGACAGCCTCTCCAGGTCTCTGAGGAGTACGGGAACCTGTGCACGGCACTGGGAGTCCCTAGGAGTCCCTCAGGGAAAGCCTCCCGGAGGACGTTGGGAATGTCTGCAGACCGTTCTCGTAAAGATCGCCGGCGGCTGGGGGAAGGGGCGCTGGGCTGACATCCGGTGCGGAGGGCCCAGGACGCTGCCGCCACCCCCTGTGTGCAGGACCAACCGGGAAACAAGGCATTATCGGGGCCGACAGGTTGGCGCTGCCGGTCTGGACTCCTGCCGTCCCCGGCCCGGCCCTCCCGGCCCTCCCCGCCCTCCCCGCCCTCTGCAGGACACACACGCGAGGGAAGGGCGCAGGCACGCCTACTCTAAAGTGACCCGAACCCGCTAGGCTGCGTGTCAGGCCTTGTAAAGGGTCCGTGTCCCCACAGACCACCCGGGGCATGGCTCCCCCTTCCCCCGGATTTGCCTCCGCGCTCCCACGCGTCGGCAAGCCTCTGCTGGGACACTGACCGCCGGGCCAGGAGCTTTCTCAAGGAGGCGGCCCCGCTCCCTGCGGCTCACATCCAGGGCTGGCTCGTCCTCAAATAGCTGCATGAGGCCAGGTCTGAGCATTTAGGAAAGGCCGAGCACCGGGCTCCACTTCGCCCCGACGAGCCCTGGAGCAGCTTTATTGTTTGTGGAACACAGATCTTCCTCTGTTTTCTTTTTTTAAAGATTTTATTTATTTATTTGAGAGAGAGTGAGCATGAGCGGCGGAGGGGCAGAGGGGGAAGCAGACTCCCCGCTGAGCAGGGAGCCCGACGTGGGGCCCGATCCCAGGACCCTGCGATCACGACCTGAGCCGAAGGCAGACGCTTCACTGACTGAGCCCCCCAGGTGCCCCAAGAACTAATTTTTAAAACCTCTTTTGTGTGGCATTGGCCCCGTCTTGGGTTGAGAATGATGGCCGAGATTAGGAAAGACCGCCTCGTATGCTGAGGAGAAGTTTCTTGCGGATGTCAGCTGGTAAGATTTCCTACTTGAAGGTGACCGGACTATAAAAGCACGATCCTCAGATGCTGCCCTAAGTAACTCGTTAAATAAGCACCTGTTAAATTTTTATTTGACTCTTTAGTGAGCGGACCCGCAGGGAGCCGGGGACGCTGGTCGGAAAGGGTCTGAGGAAGTGGGATTGCACATGAGAACAGGAATACCAGCATGGGACCCCGAGAAACCGGCTCCTGGCCTCCCGGGGCTGAGAGAGCATAAGCTTCAGGTGCTCTCACGGCCCAAGCGACCATCTGCCAAAGGCAGCAGCGGAGACTCCTTACGTGACACACAGATGCTGGGGTCCCGTGGGTATTTAACTGCGTTTCAAATCTCCTCTCAATGGCCAAGCCACATCTGCAATTCTAGAATCCAGCGCCATAGGCTGGGAATGAGCCTGCCCGGGGGGCCTCAGCCAGGCGACCAGTGAGACCCCGTGTCCTGACTCCATGACCCCCTCCCGTGACATGCTTGGGACACGGAGATCTGCCTTCCTTTTCTCCGACATCTGCAGGCTCAGCCCCAGCCACAAGTTAACGTCGCCCACAAGGCTTTTAAAAAAACATCGATGCCTCACCTTTCCTCTGTCTGAGTTCAACTGTGCTTGGATTCGATTTCCTTTTATTAACGTTAAAATTCACGATACATAAAATAACCCTTGATGGTGAACAGCCAGCAACACCGACTGCAGGCATTGCCCTCATCCGCCTCCAAAACGTTGTCTCTCCCCCCAAAAACCCCGTTCCCATTAAGTGCTTAATCCCCATCTCCCCTCCCTGCAGCCCCTGGCCACTGATCTACTTTCCGCTTGTATGGATTTTGCTGTTCTACACATTTCATATAAACGCAGTTACACAATACGGGAACTTTGTGTCTAACTTTTCTCACCCAGCATAACGTTTTCCAGGGTTACCCACGGTGTAGCAGGTCCCTGCTTCATTCCTTTTTAGGGTTGGCAAATACGACAGTGTCTGGGTCTTCCACGAGTCGGTCATTTGTCTGCTGATGGACGTCTGGGGCCATCACGAAGAGCGTGGCTGTGGACAGTCGGTTCCAAGTATTTGTGTGAGTCCCTGTTTTCAATTCTTGAAGGCACATTCCCAGGAGTGGAATTGCTGGGTCAGATTGTAATCTCGTGTTTAGCTCTTTGAGGAACTGCCGCACTGTTTGCACGAGGAAGGACCATTGTACCTTCCCTTCAGCACCGGACAGAGGTTCCTCTTTCTCCGCCTCTTCGCCAATATTTATCTTCTGTTTGTTGCTTTTGTTGTTGTTTTTGTGCCAGCCACCCTAGCCCAGCGTGGGTGACCAGCGGCGTCTTCTCAGGACTTGGTTCACGCTTCCCCACTGACTCAGGATGTTGAGAACCTTTCTGCGGGCCTGTTGGCCATTTGTATGTCCTTCTTGTATGTGCTTTGCCGATTTTTGGATTGGGTCGTTTGTCCTTTTTGTGGTTGAGTTGGAGGAGTTCTTTATATATTCTGCATATTTGCAAAGAAGTTCTTTTTATTTTCATGATGATATCCTTTGATACACAAAAGTTTTCAGTTTTTATAAAGTTTGACGGATCCATTTTTCTTTCACCGTTGGCGCTTTTGGTGTCACATCTAAGAATCCATCACCACACCCAAGGTCACAAAGACTCACCCTGTGTTTCCCTCTGAGGGCTGCACGGTTTCAGGTCTTACATTAAGGCTGCTGACCCGTATCTAGTTAGTTTACATGATGTGACATACGGGTCCCGCTCATTTTTGCACGTGGACGTCACATTGTCCCTGCAGCTTGGACGTTGGTTCTTACGTAGCTCCTCCCGGACGGTGCTGATACGCAGTCGGATGAAGGCCTCACTGGCCGAGCACCACCAGCCCAGCCCACGCCTGGCCCGTCCAGGAGGCTGACAGGTGCGCTCCGCTCATGCCACGCCCACTTCTTGCAGTCTCCCCTCCATAAGACTGTCTCTAGTCCGGGGGTGGGAAAGTTCTGGGCTCAGCTTCTGTCAAGACACCTGTCCAGACTCAATTTCTCTGGAACGTAGGCTTTTGGAAAGTCGCTAGGAAGACTTCAGGGTTCTCTCCGCTTCCAGCCTAAACACATTTTAGGTTTATGAGCCTGGGTTTGGCTCGGGCTCCTGCTGGCCATGAGTCTCTTACTTGCTGGACACCTTCTTTGCTGGACCCCGAAGCCATGGCTCCTTACCTGGGCCACCTTGCGGCATCATCGCTCCGTTCTCTGGGCACAGCCTCTGGGCTTGGCCATCCAGATGGGCTCCCTCCAGTTTCCTACAGAGGAGTTCCCCTGGGGGTCCGTGCTCCAAGCAGCAAAGAATTGATCCATCAGGAGATTTTTGGAGTTCTGGACCAGCAAGGAATGGATCTATAAGGACGTTTTTGGTGCTAAGCTGGTGTTTATAGCTCCTGTCCACGGTCTCATTTCAGCAGAACTTGTGTGGTAGGTACGGCCAGCGTCGGTTCCGTTTTGCCAGAAGGAGTGGGATTCTGAAAGCGAGTTAGATCTGGGCTCCAGCCTTGCGCTCTCCCTGCCTGGTGGTGGCGGTGCCCTCGGCAGGCTCTCGATCCTGCGGAAGCAGCACCTGGTGTCTCTGGGCACCTCTGACGGTAACCTCCGTTCGCGGGGCAATGACTTTACTCCCACGCACAGACAGAGACTCCCCAGTCTATCTTGCAGCCGTGAGGCGCCATCGCCGACCGCCTTGTCCTCTCGTTACGCATCACCTGCTGCGCAGACAACTGGACACGAGGACCGTCCAGCCCGGTCTGCCCCCCTGGCCTTCGTGCCAGCGCAGTAACTACAGGGTTCTGCGCTTGTGTCCCGAATTCCTAACCCGGGGCCATGTTCAGGGAGGGGCTGTGCTTGTAATTATCCTGTCTTCTGTCTGCCTTCTCCCTGGGCTCACTTACCCTAGGAAACCAGTCTATTTTTGCGAAAGAATAAAGGGCTTCTCTCACCGCTGGAGGGTAAATTGACAAATCAGTTACCCCTCTGGCCATGCAGGACTTGGTGACATTTCTGGGAGCTGCTGCTCAGTCCCAAGGGAGCAATTAAAATTTTGGAGCGACATCTCTCTGAACCTGAAGCAGCCTGACCCCCGTCCCCGTAGGAGAAGGCGCAGTCTCCCACCAAGGTGGGCGGGAGGGAGGAGGCCCGGGCCCGGGGTCCCGCCCGGTGGCCCAGCACAGGCTCAGTTAAGGAGCCTCTATGGAAAATTCTCTCCCTGGGAAGTGTGGTTCCTTTGTAAAGATGCCGCCGGCTCTGGGGCTTGGCCATTTTTGCTGAACTTCTGTGGAGCTCGCCTTGCAGCCCCCTGTCCCTCGGCCCAGACCTGCTTCCCTCACTCCCCTGCAGGGTGGGACTCGGAGGGAGACCCCGGCGACACCCCGCGCCCGCATGCCCACCCCAGGGTCCCCTTCAAGAGCAGGTCACACGGCACCCGCCGCCTGCCTTTGGGAGAAAACTCCTTCCCTGGCATGTGAGAAAGCAGACAAGGCTCTTCCTCGCCCACAGAAATGTCACTGCCCTCGGTAGTGGTGAAAGACTCGAAAAATCTGACCGTCGGTAGGGGAATGGGTCAATAACCGTGGGACAGTCACAGAGAAAACACTTCCTGGCAATTAGACCATGAGCCCATTCTGCTCGGGGGATGAATAAACCCGACACGTGCTATTGAGAGGGAGGTGGAAGAAAGTCAGCGTGCGATTTATAGGAATCATTAAAGCACAAAGCTAGACCGAGTGTCCACAGGGCATCCATACTGATGGAGCACAGCTGAAGCAGAAGTGGTACGATGTTGACCTTTCTTCTGTGTGGGTGTGGCTAACATCCCCGCATGGAAACAACGATGCTCGTGTTACTGTTATTCTTACTACGTGTTTGTTATTGTTTGGGCTTCAAGTCCTGGCATCTTACGGGGTTCCAAAGCAGTGGGGAGGCCGCTCTGCCATCGGTCCCTATTTCTGCCCACGAAGCGGCTCCCGTCTCCACAGTGGCTACCTCGGCTTTGAGCCCAGCCCCCTGCGCACCCCCAGACCGCCCCTGGGGAGCTGTCCCGGGACCTGGGGACTCCCTGCCTCTGGTCTGCTCTGAGCTGGCTCGCAGAAAGCGACCTGCCAGTGGGGGGGGGGGAAGGGGGGAGACTGGCAGCAGGGACCGAGGTGTGGGTGTGCAGGGAGGCGGGGGGCACGCGGGGGCTCTGCTTCCGTGTGGAGAGGGCTGCAGGAGGGCTTCGCTAGGCCGAGGCTGCTGGACGACGGAAGAGCCATGGTCTAGGCCACGGCGGGGGTGTGTCCCCAGAGATGCTCACACCTATTACCCGCCCCCCGATCATGCCGGGATCCCACACGGCGCCAGAAAGAAAGCGCGTCCCCACACCTCTCGGATGGCGGCCAGCGGAGCACTCCAGCCGCAGATCCCGGGAGACGTGCCCATTGTCACCCCGAATGACAGTTCCGAGCTTGAGCCCACATTCGCGGGGCTCAGCGGGCATCTGCCTCATCGGGGTCCAGTGCCGGAGTAGGGCTGACCGTCAGCGGGCCCAGAAACCCTGCTCCCGCTCCCACAGCCCGCGGTCCAGCATCTGTGCCATTTGCCCACATCTGCCAAGGACCCACGAGCCCAGGCCTGGGCAGCCGGCACGCTTGCTCTGGGCGGGGGGAGGAGGGGTGCAACCTCCCCAATCACAGGTCGGGAACCACCTGTCTCTCTGGGTCGTGCTTCCTGCCTTTCCTGCCCGCACCTGCTCCACACAAACCTAGTCTACCTGGTTCCTATCGAGCCCACGACGTTTGGCATCGC